>CM038145.1:8790647-9229305 GCA_021437245.1 Aegilops speltoides
AAATCCGGAGGGGGCGCCCAGAGCGCAACACATGGTGAATCGCTGAGAGCGCGCCAAGTGGCGCTGATCGTTGCGAGGCTCCCGAACGAGCGCTTGTTAATTAGTTGCTCCCTTAGAAGGTTCGCAAAGCCGGGACGTGAAAGATTTACGTGATGGGCCAGCCCAAATCGCTCGCTCGGGTCGCTCGTATGTGTGGTCGCTCAACAGTTCGATGCAGAGAGCGTCATATAGGAAATTCCCTGCGTCAAGCCGTACAGGCGAAGCGATCAAGTGGCACGATGGGCCGGCCCATTTTATGTACACAGTAGGTACAACAAAAACCGGTTTTTGGAATTTCTTTTTACTTTTTTATTTCTTTCCTTTTTCTTCTTTTCTTTTTTTGTTTTTTGTTTCTTTGTTCTTTTCAACTTTATTTTTTATTTTTTCGAAAAAAGTTCATATTTTCAAAAATGTTCGGACATTTCAAAAAATGTTCATAATTTCAAATACATTTAAAATTTCAGGAAATGTGTGCTTTTAGAAAAAAAGTTTGGTATTGTTTTAAAAAAAAATCAAGTTTTCCAAAAAAAATTGGAATGTTTTGTTTCAGTAGTTTTAAGAAAATGTTGAGAATGTCAGAAAATGTCCTAGCATTCAAATTTTGTTCACAAATTTTAGAAATTGTTCCTGTTTCAATTTTTGTCAGTAGTTTCAAACAACATTCCCGTTCCTAAGATTGTTCACAAATTTTAAAAAATGTTCGATCTTCCAAAAAATGTACATAATGTTTTTGTTCACAAAAAAAATCATGTCTCCAATTTATTAGTAGTTTCAATAAATTTTCTTGTTTCCAAAATTGTTCGCATATTTCTAAAAATGTTTGAGATGCCCAAAAAATGTTTGTGTTTTCACAAATTTGAAGTTCATGTTTCGAAAAATCTGTAAATCTTCAAAAATTGTTCGAAAATCACTAAAAACATTTGACATTACAACTTTTTATGCTTTCTAAGATATTCGGATTTCTAAATGGACCCCTTCTTCTGAAGAGCGTCATCCTCAAAAGAGCCGCCTCCCGGGTCGCTCTTTGCGACTCCGGAGGCACCCCTACCGCCACCAACCTCGGCCGCCTCCTTCACCGTTCCTCCTCGCCGTCGCCGGCAGTGGCCTCCACGGCCGGCCTGTCGGCGGCGGCAGGCCACCCCTCTGCGACTGCATCCTTCCCTCTCTCTTTCTCCACCCAACCTCCTCCCGATCTGGCTCGTCTCCTTCGTGATCTGTTTGCGCTGGCACTTCTAGTGTTGCGTGGTCGGCTCGTTGTTGTGGTTCAAGATCGGGCACAGCTCCTCTGGGCAACGACGCGACTGGCCTCGATCTGCCGTTGGCGTATGCAGGGTCGAACTGTTTCATCGGTCATGACCGGTGACCTAGTTTGGCTCCAGCGTGGCTGGACGGATTGCCGCTGTCGTGCGGTTCTCCGTGGTCTCGCGATTGCTAATACGGTGATCAAAACGACAGCTGCGAAGTGCCCTGCCCGCTATAGCTTTGGAGGGCGGTGGAAGCGATGCAACAGACGGATGACATACTGCTGGGTGTGTGAAGGTTCTGCACTGGTGGTTTCAATCTTGTGATTTGCAGGTTTGTGGGCGATATCCATCTGTGTTCCCATGAGGTGTTTTCCGCTCGGACATATGGATGATGCTATGCTGCTGGTGTGGATTGTTGGAACCGCTCGCTCACACGGATGGATGAAGGTAGAAGAAGGAGCACTTTTTTTGGCAACCAACGCCCCGGCGCTTTTCTTTTCTTCTCACAACACAGGTTCTCCACACCCAAACCAGCAACATTACAGTGAGTATATAACCCAGACACACTCACACATGGGGCCTTGCCCACCTTCCTACACAGCCGCGTCCATGATCTGCAACGATCTGCATGCAATGCCACAACGCACTCCTATGCGACTGGGGCGGCTGGACTCCGCATGCAGCCCACGATGCGCTCACCGCGGCTGCTTGCAACAGCTCGCTAACCACCTACCTAGCTAGCTCATGCGGGTGACCACCACGCCACATACACATGCAACTGCTACAAGTAGACACACTACACACGCACGCACACACCTACGCACACTCGCCACGCTTCCGCTGCGTCCCGCACGTCCCGCGTGCATCCGACGCATCCCGACGAGCCCGACCGCACCAGTGTATCCCACACGTCCTGCGCGCACCCGATGCGCCTGACGAGCCCGACCACGCATGCCGTGACTTATTCCAACACACACACCCCGGAAGCCACGGCCTAGAGGAGTCTGTTGTCGTCGATGTTGGCGCCGGCCAAGAGAGCCTCCTCCGCCACCGGTCCTTTCCGCAGCTGCGGGCACTCGCGCCGGAAATGCCCGTCCTCCCCGCACTCGTAGCAGCGCCTGCGCCTGTTGCTGCCGCTCCCCGACGCCACGTTGCGCCCGTCGTCGTCGTCCCGTGCTCCGCCTTGCTACCGCTCCCGCGCCCGCCACTGCGCCGCCGTGAGCAGGAGCTGTCCGTCTGCCCGCTCACCGCTGTCCTGAGCGCTTCGTCGAATGCCGAACTCGCTCGTCGGATGCGCGCAGCCACCCGAGCGCTTCGTCGAACGCCATCGTCATCACGTCGTGGAACTACTCGATGCCGGCGACGATGGGAAAGAGCCGATCCGGCACCGTATCCAGCAGCTTCTTAACGAGCACCGCGTCGCCCAGCATCTCCCCGAGGTTGGCGACCAGACATCAAACAGTCTGATCTCTGTGCATCAGTGTCATCCCTGGATCGGTAATGCTGACACGCACAGTACTTGAAGGATTTATAATAGAGTAGCAATCACACACTTATTACATCGAATATCTCAAAAGAGAACTTACTACAATAAATATGGCTTAAGGCCATCTAATAACGATATAAGTGGAAGGCTTGGAAGATAAAGCGAGTCCATCAACTCCAACGGCCTCACTGAGTGAAAGATCACGACCTAAGGCACCTTACTCGTCGTTTGAAAAGTCTGCAACATGAACGCTGCAGCCCGAAAACGGGTCAGCACATGGAATATGCTGGCAATATAACACATAGAGAGTAATGAACAGAATAATGCTATCACTACATGCATATATGGCTGGTGGAAAGCTCTATGGTTACAGTTTTGCATAAAGCCAATTTTTTCCTACAACAAAGGAATAAATTTTATTTAACTATCATGGTGGTTGTTAAACATTGAAAAGGTTCACCCAACTCAATCCCAATTAAGCATCATCATTAAACCCAATCAAAATTAAATTAAGTAACATGTTGAGATTCACATGATAATCCTGGAACTAGATACTCAAAACGTCCATAACCGGGAACACGGCTAACTATGATTAATTTATACACTCTGCAGAGGTTTGCGCACTTTTCCCCACAAGACTCGATCTCCTCCGTTGAATTTCTCGCACTACATGATGTTTGACAAACGGATGACTGAGACACAGTCTTTCATAAGCGTTGGCACCTTACGATGGGTAGACAGTTACACCTATTTTCCCCTACATCTGCTAGTCTACCACTGTAAGAGTTCCCCAAAAATACAGGCAACACTGGGTTCTCAATCCACCCAGATGTGTATTAAAGTTGCCACCTTAAGTTAACCGTTAATTAACATTACTCACATCTGTCATGGATACACTCACCCAATCCACGTCTACTAGCGTAGCGTAGCAATATAAGCAAACGTAGAAGTAACTCCCAAAGGTTTGATAATAAACAGGACAATAGGTACTACCTCATCTACTTCCCAAAACCCACATATTAATCAGATCCTAACCATGCAATTGTTTGAGGATTGATCTAATGCAATAAAACTGGGTAGTAAAGAGGTATGATCAAAGTGTTACTTGCCTTGCTGATGATCCGTGAAACCTAGAGACTCGTAGTAGCACGCTTCGCACTCCAGGTACTCTATCGCAAACAAACAAGCATACAATAAGCACTCAACTAGAAGCACGGGTAAAATTCAAATAAGAGATCTAACGCGAAAGTTCAACTTAAGAACTCTGATTTGCAAAAAGAATCAAACAAAACGAAGCAACGAAACTCCAAACGGCGAAAGAAACGAACTTCGTTTACTAATCTGGTTTAAGTAGCAAAAACTTGTTTAAGTTGGTTAAACAGAAAGAGGGTTTTGAGATGAAACTCTAGGCGCTTGAATCGCCTGATTCCGATAAACGAGCGAAAAGATAAACTAAAATGAAGATCAGGGCAAAAATCGCGATCGAAAATAATCGCGGAAAACCCTGGAAAAAGAAAAAAACTGACGAACAGGCTAACGAACGGACGTTCGCTGTCTGCGGCTAAACGGTAAAAAATGTCGTTAAAACAAATGAACAAACGGGCGCTCGCTAAATAAATAAACCGAGAAAAACTAAATCGATCTATTCTAAAAAAACGAACTAGGGTTTAAATAAAAATTGATAGGTTTTTACGTAAACCAAAAAAAGGCAGCTCCGGCGAGGCGAGATGGGGCGGCCGGGAGGCGGCGGCGGCGGTGTGGTCTTGGCGAGGCAAGCGGCAAGTCTGGGGCTCGGTGGCAGGCAATTGCGTCTTCTTCTTCTGCAGCTCGAGTGGCGATTCAGGCGCGCTATTTAAGAGGGGGAGGGGGCACCGAGGCGGCTGCGGTCTCCCGGACTCCGGTGGAGTCCGGTGTAGGCACGGGACGGGGAGGTGGTGGCAGGCTGGGCCTTCGGCCCGGTCGGTCCGAAGTTTTTTTTTTAAAAAATAATTCTGCCGAAACTTAAATAAATCCTAGAAAATAAAATTAAAATCTAAAAATTCCAAATCAAATTTTCACCGTCTAAATAAAATATTTAAAACGAGATGAACATTTTCTTGGCCCTAAAATGCAATATTGAAAAACATGCAATTTTTTTAATTCAAATAAAACTGCAATAAAACCAAATAAAATAAATAAAAATGATTTTTAACATTTTTCCTCTAATATTTCATTTATTTTGGAGAAGTCATTTTATCCCCTCTCATATATTTTTATTGGTAGAAATATTAGGAAGAAAAATAAACAAAACCAATTGATCCTCTTTTCGAAATTTGAGAAAACTCAAATATGAAAAAATAACAAAATCCCCAACTCTCTCCGTGGGTCCTTGAGTTGCTTAGAATTTCTAGGATCAAGCCAAAATACAATAAAATATGAATGAAATGATGATCTAAAGTATAACATTCCAAATTGAAAATTTGGGATGTTACAAACCTACCCCCTTAAGATGAATCTCGCCCTCGAGATTCGGGTTGGCTAGAAAATAGGTGAGGGTGGTCCTTCCGCAAGTCTTCCTCTCGCTCCCAGGTGGCTTCATCCTCGGTATGGTGGCTCCACTGAACTTTGCAGAACTTGATAACCTTGCTGCGCGTGACTCATCTGGGAAACTCGAGAATCTTGACTGGCTTCTTCTCATAGGTCAAATCGTTATCCAACTGAATTGCTTCCAGTGGCACTATATCTCTCAGAGGTATATCAGCCATCTCTGTGTGGCACTTCTTCAACTAGGAAACATGGAACACATCATGAACTCCTGACAATCCTTCAGGCAATTCCAACTTGTAGGCAACTTCTCCCATACGCTCTAAAACTTTGTATGGTCCCACAAAATGTGGTGCTAACTTTCCCTTAACCCCAAAACGCTTCACTCCTCGAAGTGGGGACACACGAAGATAAACTCTATCTCCGACTTCGTAAACTGTCTCCTTGCATTTAGAATCCGCGTAGCTCTTCTGCCTGGACTGGGCTACCTTGAGTCTACCGCGAATCAGCTTGACCTTCTTTTCAGACTCTTTAATCAAATCTGGTCCAAACAACTGACGGTCTCCAACTTCGTCCCATAACAATGGTGTTCTACACCTCCTTCCGTACAAAGCTTCAAAAGGGGCCATCTTTAAACTGGATTGATAACTGTTGTTGTTAGAGAACTCTGCATACGGCAAATTGTCGTCCCAACTAGATCCATAGTCTAGCGCACAAGCTCTCAACATGTCCTCCAGAATCTGATTGACTCTCTCGGTCTGTCCATCTTTCTGTGGTTGAAAGGCTATACTGAACTCTAGCCTGGTACCCAAAGTTTCATGCAACTGATTCCAGAACTTTGAGGTAAACTGGGTTCCTCTATCTGATACAATGGTCCTCGGAACTCCATGCAGACATACGATCCCGGTCATGTATATCTTTGCCAACTTAGCACTGGTATAAGTGGTCTTCACTGGGATGAAATGAGCTACCTTCGTCAAACGGTCGACTACAACCCATATCGAGTCATAGCGTGATCAAGTCCTGGGCAATCCCGTGATAAAATCCATGCCTAACTTATCCCACTTCCATTCGGGTATCAGCAATTGTTGTAGCAATCCTGCTGGCTTCTGATGCTCTACCTTCACTCTCTGACATACATCACAGACAGCTACATACTCCGCAATATCCTTCTTCATTCCGGTCCACCAGAAACTGTCCTTCAAATCCAGATACATCTTGGTATTTCCTGGGGGAATCGAATACGGCGAATCATGGGCCTCTTGTAGAATCAACTTCCTAATCTCCGGGTCATTAGGCACGTATACGCGGTCCTCAAACCATAAGGTATCGTGCTCATCCTCACGGAATCCCTTAGCTTTTCCTTTGCTCATCTTCTCTTTTATCTCTGCAATCTCTTTGTCTGTCTTCTGAGCTTCTCTGATCTTATCCATCAAAGTAGACTAAATCTCCAATGCTGCTACATAGCCTCTCGGAACTATCTCCAAACATAGCTCGCGAAGATCCTCGGCTAACTCCTTAGGCAACTCTCCTGTCATGAGGGTGTTGACATGGCTTTTGCGGCTCAATGCATCGGCTACTACGTTAGCCTTTCCAGGATGATAGTGCAACCTCATATCATAATCCTTAATGAGCTCCAACCATCTCTTTTTCCTGAGATTTAACTCCTTCTACATGAAGATATACTTCAAACTCTTGTGATCCGTGTACACCTCACAGTGGTTTCCGATAAGAAAAATGTCTCCATGTCTTCAATGCATCCACTACAGCTGCTAACTCCAAATCATGTGTGGCATAATTCAGATCATGAGGTTTAAGCTGTCCTGAGGCGTAAGAAACAACTCTTCCTTCCTGCATAAGCACTGCTCCAAGTCCTCGACGAGAAGCGTCGCAATATACTTCATAATCTTTGCGCTGATCTGGCAGAACCAACATTGGTGATGTAACCAAATGTTTCTTCAACTCCTGGAAACTGGCCTCACATTCCTCAGTCCATTTGAACTTGGTGTCCTTCTTCAACAACTCCGTCATGGGCTTTGCAATCTTCGAGAAATTCTCAATGAATCTCCGATAGTATCCTGCGAGTCCAAGAAAACTCCGGATCTCTCCAATTGACGTGGGTGCTTCCCAATTTGTCACATTGACAACTTTGGTGGGGTCTACTGCTATTCTTTCTCGGGATATCACATGTCCGAGGAATCCAACCTCCTTTAACCAAAACTCACACTTGCTGAATTTGGCATATAACTGATGTTCTCTGAGCTTCCCGAGTACCAAACGCAAATGCTCCTTATGTTCCTCTTCATTCTTCGAGTAGAACAAAATATCATCACTGAACACCAAGACGAACTTATCCAGAAACTCCATGAACACCTTGTTCATCATGTTCATAAAATAGGCAGGTGCGTTAGTCAGACCAAATGACATAACGATGTACTCATATAGCCCGTACCTGGTGGTAAAAGCTGTCTTAGGTATATCCTATTCTCGAATCTTCAGCTGGTGGTATCCTGATCGCAGATCGATCTTGGAAAATACTTTAGCTCCTTGCAACTGGTCAAACAAATTGTTGATCATTGGCAGTGGGTACTTGTTCTTGATTGTCACTTCATTCAACCATCGATAATCAACAACCATCCTCAATGATCCATCCTTCTTCTCCACTAGAAGCACTGGCGATCCCCAAGGTGACGAACTAGGGCGAATATAGCCTTTATCCAGTAATTCTTTAATCTGCTTCTTAATCTCATCCAAATCCTTTGCGGGCATTCTATACAGTCTCTTAGATATTGGCCCTGTGCCAGGAAAAAGCTCAATCAAAAACTCAATGTCTCTGTCCGGTGGCATGCCTGGCAACTCTTCTGGAAATACATCAGGGAAATCCTTCACCACTGGTACTTCCTCCTGTACAACTCCTGATAAGGAATTCACTTGAGTCCTCTTCGGCTCGTGCCGGGATACATACTTATTCCTCCTTCCTTCTGGGGTGGTGATTAAAATCGTCTTACTGGCGTAATCGATGTTTCCTCCATACATCGATAGTCAATCCATACTCAGAATCACATCCAAACCTTGCGACTCCAAAATTATCAGGTCTGAGGGGAAAACATGCCTACCTATGGTCAATGGCATCTGAAAACATCCTTGACTTGCCATATACTCCGCTCCTGGTGAGCTTACTAACATAGGTGTTCTAAGAACATTGGTGGGTAGTTTATTCTTATCCACAAATCCCCTTGATATGTATGAATGCGATGCACCAGTATCCAAAAGAGCGATTGCAGTAAATGACTTAACCAAAAACTTACCTATTACTGCGTCTGGCTGGGCTTCAACCTCCTCCACGTTAACGTGGTTCACCTGTCCCCTGTTGAAAGGGTTCGGCTTCTTCCCAGAGCTTCCATTGCCATTTCCATTCTTAGCTTCAGGACATTCATTGGCATCGAGACCGGCGCTGAGACCGGTGCTGCCTCGGGTAGCGGAGCCGGTGTAGAACTAAAAGCAAAGAGGCAACGGGTTCCTAACAAACTCAGGACTACTAGACTGGTGGTCATGGAGGTGGACGACAGCAATTTTGAGCCAAAGGTGCCCGAGGAAGCGCGCCGCTGCTACGGCAATCAAATAGGCTGCATCATACGGACAACCGCCACCATCAACGATGAGAAACTACAGAAGATAGAAAATATGGGGAGCTCCCTCCTAAAGAAGTTTCACCAGATATTCTTGTTCCCGGGCCGGCATGAGAAGGATTATGAAGATCGAGACGAGGACCCGGCAATGAAGAAGATAAACAAACACGCCATGACCAAGTTTAGCGACGCGTTGGCCGCCTGGAAAAATCGAGTGAAAGCAAAGATCAACGACGGGGAACCCTACTCCGAGATTGTAAAGGATAATCTGATAATCACGGAAGAGCAGTTTCAAATATTCAAGGAGGCTTGCGAGGACGAAGCTGCCAAAAAAAAGTCTAAGTAAATGAAGGGGCTTCAAAAGAGGAACATTGGGAGCCACCACCTCGGAAGCCGTGGTTACGACGGAAAGAGGTCCAAATGGGCCAAGGAGGACGCGGAAGCCGCGAGTCTCGGCATCCCAGACCCCTTGGCGGATTTCACCATCCCGCAGGAGCGTGACGTCCTAAGGGCCCGGCACCGTTGGGACCCAGTGAAGAAGGTTTACGAGACAACACCGGTCATTACGGAGTTCAAGAGACTGCTGGTAATTTTAGTTTCTGATCAATTCGACTGCACACGTTAGTCATATTTGTAAACGATCCTTGTGCCTTTTGTAGAGAGAGCAGCACCGGTTTGTGGCCGAAAGTGACTCGCCATCTGAGGCATTGGCGAGGCCCAAGTGGGACACTCCATTCAACCGGGCGTTGAACATATTGAAACAACAACCGGTGGATACTCGACCGTCGTATGGACGCGTGCACGGTGTCGGAGACAGCGCCACGTGGAAGAAGTACTACCGTGAGAACACAGAGGAGATAAAGGAAAGACGGAGGTTAACTGAAGAAAACATCGACAAGAAGGTTGAGATTGCAGTTGAGAAGAAATCATCTCAGACAGTCGCAACAGCGGTAGCTGCCGCAAAACAGGCGATTGCAGATATATCTACTAACTTGGTGACGGGCGTTTTCACTTGGACAAGGAAAATCCGAAAAAAATGCAGAGGACTTTCCCTTGTCGACATCTTGGGAGCACTGCTCCCGCACCGGCTCCGT
This sequence comes from Aegilops speltoides, assembly GCA_021437245.1. Taxonomy (NCBI): domain Eukaryota; kingdom Viridiplantae; phylum Streptophyta; class Magnoliopsida; order Poales; family Poaceae; genus Aegilops; species Aegilops speltoides. The sequence goes on from CM038145.1 coordinate 8,800,663, forward strand.
ACTGCTCCCCGCACTGCTCCCGCACCGCTCCCGCACGACCGGACGTGCTCGGTGGTGCCTCCTCTTTAGCTGAGCTCGATGCCCTCGCGGTATCTCGCTCACACCGCCCCTTCAATATAAATGTATAATCTCCCGTTTTCGTTGCCTTTCGGATGTCTCACGTCGCAGACTTTTCTTTGCAGGCCGACGAAACCCCGTGCACCATATTGTACACCACGAGCACACCCACGAGCACGCAGCCTCAGCAAGGTATGAACATCAACACCCCACCTACCCAATTAGCGTCGGGTGTCGGGTTGGGTGATAGCGGACGGGGTAAGCAGGTGGCTCCATTAGTCGCGATGGCGCCGCCATGGATGAGGATGAGGATGACGATGGCGCTGAACAAGATGTCTATACTGGCGCCTCCTCGTGGTTTGAGCGTCATGAGTCGGTGCCTCAATTACCGTCTCAACGATATTGACGACCTTCCGGTAGTAAAGAAGTCTAGGAAGAGAGCGAGGAAAGGCAAAAAAGTTGATTCTATGGTCCAGCCGCCTCAGCAGCCTCGGCTTCAGGACCGTGTATATATCCCCAATGCGGATAAATGGCATATCCCCGGTCAACCAATCCTACCTGAAACAGCGCTACGGGCCAGATTCGGCGATCTAAGGAGACTTCATGACGATGTGTTACGGGTAGAGAAAGGCCTCATCGCCTCGAAAGATCCAGGATACCCACTCTACGTGGTTAACGTTCTGCGGCAAATGTCGTACGTTGACAGCTTCCCCGCGGATAAGTTCTTCCTCCGATTCGATTACATATTCAACATGTTTCACGTGAAGAAGCTGGATTTTACGTTTGTCCGCCTTTATGCCTTGCACATGAACTACATCACTGGGGTTGAGCAGATACGTCATATCTGTGTCGCTGACCCGTACTACATGCACGAGGGCTTCTTGGGAGTCTCAGGCAGAGCAGCGTGAATACGCGAGGGATTACATCATCAGTTTCATGCTCGCCAATAAGGACAAGGAGGCGATTCCCGTGCCTTATCATCCCGTGTAAGTCATCCGCGCTGCTATCCTTCGATTTCAATAATTCATTTGCACGGTGGAGGCTATTTAATTTGAGGTGTACTTATTTTGCGCAGCGGCGGGCGCGTCGTCCTCATCATCCTCTACCCCCGGTTCTCCCACGCTCTTTACTTGGACTCGTTGAAGAACATTCACAAAAAGGATTACACCCACATCAAAGATGTTCTCGACAGTCCTATGTTTTACTACCAAGCAAGGGGTGGAGAGGTTAGGGACAAGAAGGGAAGGGGCGGCAGGGCCGCCTTCAGCCATAAGACCGACTTCTGCTGCATCCAACAACCGAACGATTCTCTTAATGATGGATTCTATGTCCTACACCACATGCTGGACTACAGACGGGATCACCAGAACCTTCACATGTCACCCAGATCTGGCGATGCCCATATTCTCAATGGGCAAAGGAAATAGGAGATATCGAGGATCATCGACTTCGAGCTGAGTTCTATAACATCCAGCGCGAACTTGCCGAAATCATCATGAATGAGGTCGTCGGAAAAATAGGGATGTTCTACGCAGAAGGACAAATGTCGTGGGAAGACGTCCGAACATGGATAGCCTCTCAGCATCTCGAAGCCTTTCACTAAGCTCGATGACTATCTCCCTGACATGGATGGATGGCACAACATGATGGAGTGATTGTCGATATATGACAATGTGTCCGTTTAGTCCATACTTTCTTTTATGACAAAACTTTGAGTTATGCACGGTGAAACTTTATTTGTGATGTAATTAAACCGTCCTCCTCCTCGACTAGCGAAAATCACTCTAGTTAGGGCATTTTGGGTACGATGAACTTTGTTATTTATGCTTATGATATGTTGTTTCTATTTTTGCCAAGTCAGTCTCTTTCTGTTGCTCAACTATATATGTTGCATATCATCGACTCATGTGACGATGCAGGTGCATAGATCATAGATGGCGAAGAAGTGCTACGCCAGGAGTATATATATGACAAGTGGCCGGAGTGTCAGGCCCAGGTGTACCGGTTTTCGGTTTCCGAGCGACACGCGGTAGTTAGTTTAGGTTCACGCTAATGCGAGACAGGGATACGAACTCATGTACTCAAAGTGATAGCTATTCTCGCGTATATCATTGTTTAGATGGATGACGATGTATTTGCAAGTAATCGATACTTGTATCGCTATTTTCGAGATTGATGACGAGAGACCACTTTGTGTTGGATGATGATTATGATGATGACATGATTTGATGAGACTAATTGTATGTATATGCTATGACTACATTTGTATGTGGATGATATGCTAAAGATTATTGTATAAAGCCTATTCAAATACAAAACAAATAAAAAACAAATATGCAGGAAAAAAACTAATAAAACTAGTAGTGGCGAGGGGGGAAATTTAGCAGTAGCACCGCCTTACCAGTAGCGCTTCTCTGTAAACAATACCGCAGATAATATCGAGCGCCCTTTTCTAAAGAGCTACTGGAGCTATTCATGTGTAGCAATAACATTAGGTCAACAGCGCCATCGCTATACGTTAGTCAGAAGCGCTTATTAGTAGCGCCGGTACCCGCGCTACTGAGAGGGCCAAAACCCGCGCTGCTGCTAGGCTTTTCCCTAGTAGTGACTTTTAGCTTCTTCTTCAGGTCATCATTCTTCTCCACGAGTGTCGTCATTTCCTCCTCATATCCATCGTGTGTAGTCTTAAGTTCTTCTTCCAGTTCTGTGATCCTGGTCATAGCCTTCTTCAGATCTATCATGCCTACGCACATCTGGTTCTCCTGGCGTCGAATGTGCTGGTTTAATTCCTGGATGAAAGCTGCAATAGACATGTCCTTCCTGGTGCCGATCATCTCCCATTGCTCATCTCGGCGCCAACAAATCTGGTATATAGTATCCTTGAGATCCTTATGGTAAACTTCTCAATTGCGTCCCATGGTGATGTGGGCTGCCATGCTCCTTCATAGACTCCAGGTTGGTGCATCAAAGGAAAACTCTATGGGCACAGTGACTGGCATGAACGTTCTTCTTGGAACTTGAACTCGAATCATCCAACGCTCCTCTTCTGGGAAAGTGGCGATGTAGGTCCTGGTGAAGCTTGGTACTCCGATGTTCAGGTATCTAGTAACTTCCTTCAAGTGGCATCCAAAAGATGTATCTTCATCCGGTTGCGTGAACTTGTTCCTTGCATCCGCCATCCTAAAAGAGTAGAAAAAGGAGAGAAAGTCAGAAATGAGAAGAGAGTAGTGACCAATGGCTTTAGCTTAGTAGTCGTGTCCTACAGTCAGCGTGTGCTCTGATACCATCTTGTAGCGACCAGACCTCAAACAGTCTAATATCTGTGCATCAGTGTCATCCCTAGGTCAGTAATGCTGACACGCACAGTACTTGAAGGATTTATAATAGAGTAGCAAATACACACTTATTACATCGAGTGTCTCAAAAGAGAACTTACTACAATAAATATGTCTTAAGGCCATCTAATAACGATAACAGCGGAAGGCTTGGAAGATAAAGCGAGTCCATCAACTCCAACGGCATCACTGAGTGAAAGATCACGACCTAAGGCACCTTACTCGTTGTCTGAAAAGTTTGCGACATGAATGTTGCAGCCCGAAAACGGGTCAACACATGGAATATGCTGGCAATGTAACACAGAGAGAGTAATGAACAGAATAATGCTATCACTACATGCATATATAGCTGGTGGAAAGCTCTATGGTTATTGTTTTGCATAAAGCCAATTTTTTCCTACAACAAAGGAATAAATTTTATTTAACTATCATGGTGGTTGTTAAACATTGAGAAGGTTCACCCAACTCAATTCCAATTAAGCATCATCATTAAACCCAATCAAAATTAAATTAAGTAACATGTTGAGATTCACATGATAATCCCAGAACTAGATACTCAAAACATCCATAACCAGGGACACGTCTAACCATGATTAGTTTATACACTTTGTAGAGGTTTGCGCACTTTTCCCTACAAGACTCGTTCTCCTATGTTGAATTTCTCGCACTACATGATGTTTGAGAAACGGATGACCGAGACACAGTCTTTCAGAAGCGTTAGCACCTTACGATGGGTAGACAGTTACATCCACTTTCCCCTACACCTGCTAGCCTACCACTGTAAGAGTTCACACGACTTTAATCAACTATGCTAGAGCCCATAGTAGCTTGTGGCTGCACACGGAAGTTTCTAGCATGAATAATCTTATGATCCCTTTGAGCCTGGGTGGCAGTCAATAGGAAAATCACACGGTACTCCGGGATTTCCAAAAATACAGGCAACACTGGGTTCTCAATCCACCCAGATGTGTATTAAAGTTGCCACCTTAAGTTAACCGTTAATTAACATTACTCACATCTGTCATGGATACACTCACCCAATCCACGTCTACTAGCATACCATAACAATATAAGCAAACATAGAAGTAACTCCCAAAGGTTTGATAATAAACAGGACAATAGGTACTACATCATCTACTTCCCAAAACCCACATATTAATCAGATCCTAACCATGCAATTATTTGAGGATTGATCTAATGCAAAAAAACTGGGTAGTAAAGAGGTGTGATCAAAGTGTTACTTGCCTTGCCGATGATCTGTGAAACCTAGAGACTCGTAGTAGCACGCTTCGCACTCCGGGTACTCTACCGGAAACAAACAAGCATACAATAAACACTCAACTAGAAGCACAGGTAAATTTCAAATAAGAGATCTAACCTGAAAGTTCAACTTAAGAACTCCGGTTTGCAAAAAGAATCAAACCAAACGAAGCAACGAAACTCCAAACGGCGAAAGAAACAAACTTCGTTCACTAATCTGGATCTAAGTCAAATTTTACAGTAGCAAAACCTTGTTTAAGTTGGTTAAACAAAAAGAGGGTTTTGAGACGAAACTTTAGGCGCTTGAATCTCCTAATTCCGATAAACGAGCGAAAAGATAAACTAAAACGAAGATCAGGTCAGAAATCGCGATCGAAAATAATCGCGGAAAACCCTGAAAAAAGAAAAAAACTAACGAACAGGCTAACGAACGGACATTCGCTGTCTGCGGCTAAACGGTAAAAACCATTCGTTAAAACAAACGAACGAACAGGCGCTCGCTAAATAAATAAACTGAAAAAAACTAAACCGATCTATTCTGAAAAACGAACTACAGTTTAAATAAAAACCGATCGGTTTTTACCTAAACCGAAAAAAATGGCGGCTCCGGATCGGATCGGATCGGCGGCTCCGGCGAGGCAAGGTGGGCGGCGGGGCGGCGGTGTGGTCTTGGCGTCAAGTGAGTCTTGGCGGTGGCGCAGGCGAGCTAGCGGCGGCGGCGGGCGCTGAAGCAGGCCGCAGGCTGAGGCTCGGCGGCGGCGGCAAGTGTCGGTCCAAGTTTTTAAAATAATTCCTCCTAAACATAAATAAGTCCTAGAAAATAAAATAAAAATCTAAAAATGCCAAAAACAAATTTTCACTGTCTAAATAAAATATTTAGAACGAGATGAACATTTTCTTGGCCTTAAATGCAATTTTGAAAAACGTGCACTTTTTCTAATTCAAATAAAACTGCAATAGAATAAATAAAAATGATTTTAACATTTTTCCTCTAATATTACATTTATTTCAGAGAAGTCATTTTATCCCCTCTCATATATTTTTATTTGTAGAAATATTAGGAAGAAAAATAATCAAAACCAATTGATCCTCTTTTCGAAATTTGAGAAAACTCAAATATGAGAAAATAACGAAATCCCCAACTCTCTCCGTGGGTCCTTAAGTTGCTTAGAATTTCTAGGATCAAGCCAAAATGCAATAAAATATGATATGCACTGATGATCTAAAGTATAACATTCCAAATTGAAAATTTGGGATGTGACATTTGTCCACAATATCCATAGGTCACTGGCCTTCCTTTATTTCGAGCTCCGGACGGTATCGCTTCCGCACGACTCCGCTCCCATAGGCCGCTTGACACATGTGCTTACGCGTGTCTCCTCACCCCGCAGACTACTGGACGTGTGCACTCCAGCACGGCTCTGCTCCTGCTTTTGACCAGGGCTCGTGCTCCACCTCGTTGTGCAGTTCCCATTCAGCGCTGCTCTAGTCGAGCTAGCGCGTGCAAGACGCAGCAGGGCCACTAAGGCACGCGTATGTGTTGTCGGAGGGGCACCGTGACGCTCGGGTGCGAGGCCACGAAGCAATATTAAAGTGATAAAATATAAAAATGAAATTCATGATGCATCTAATGATATTCATTTCGTATTGTGAATGTTGATATTTTTCTGTATAAAGTTGGTCAATCTCTATCAAGTTGGATTTCAGAAAAATCTTATGTGTGGAGTAAAAAGGACTGGAGGGAGTAGGACATAATCAAGGTTTCTCGTCTAGATTCTGGAAAGCTCTCGTTGGGGTTCCAGGGACTGCATTTGGGAAATGTTGTTTTACTCCGTTGGGTGGAATGAGAACCATCGGATCTAGTTTCTTCATAAATTTTGTAATGATGAACATGTAGGCTAGGTGTATCTTGATCTTGGAACATATCTCATTACAATAAAAAAAATCCTCTTAAAGATATCCAAAGGAAATTCATTGCCTATGTAAAGGACTCTCTAAGTGCTAATAGCCTCTGGCCTAACAAAGGAGTACCAAGCACATAATGATGGGTTTTATCTGTTGACCTACCAGACGATGATGACTTCATTTCACCACCTACGATCAAAAGGCTTCTATAAGTAGCCACATTTCCATTCAAAAATGATGAATAACTTCTTTCTCACCTTGCTTTTGTATCTATGTCGTGCATTATTTTTGAAAGGGATATGATTTTCATATGTATGGACATGGAAGGCACCAGGAAATACCAATAGATAACCCGACTTAGAACAAACAGTAACTACTTCTTTCCATGGTCGTCTCTGTCTTTCCTACTCCATTGTATAAGCTATTCTCCCCTTGCCTCGCCCCTTTCCTAACAGATTGAGCCCTTATGCTTCTTGTACAAAACGTTTTTGCGCCATCTTGAGGAAGCAACAGTTAGGTACTGTAACACTTTGATGAGATTAATCATTGATTGAACTAGTCTGGGGCACTGCAGATATGGTGTGCTAAGTGGGCGAGATAGAGCAGATTGTGACCTTGTGACAAATGCGGGCCAAAGATTTGCTTTGCTATGGTCTATGGGATATATATATTTATATTTTTTTCTGGTGGCACAGTTGATGTTCTTCCAGCATCATCATCTGAAGCACTGAATCCCGTAGTGTCCTTGCAATAATTTATTTCCTTAGCTTTCAAAGGTTATTAGTTGTGGCTATCATTTGGAATTACAATGTTAAGTCTGACTGCACTTTGTCGAGTGCTTCCATTGCCTTATTGTTTCTTGGTTCTCTGGCACTATGCAACTCACTGCTAGTACATAGTTGAACTTGGGATGCTAATCTTAGGTTTTCTTGTCCAATTGTTGTACTTCTAGTAGGGGATGAACAATGAGCTAGGTTTTTTGTCTCGATCTTACCATAAGGCAAGACAGTATATCTGTAGATCCGTGCATATGTGACAGTCTAATGTTTGACCTGAATTGATTGTTGTTTCTTATCGATTGGCACAATATAATTTGTTCACATGCCATTCAAATGTACTCCCTCTGTAAATTAATATAAGAGTGTTTAGGTCACTAAAGTAGTGATCTAAACGCTTTTATATTAGTTTACGGAGGGAGTAGTTTATAGTCAATGACAAAGTACGGGGCGGAGCTTATGGAGACACCCTGGTGCATAGGCATCGGGGTCGAAATTATTTACTAGCCTACCTACTAAAGTAAAATAAAATCGTGCACCATGTGCTTAATTAATCTCCTTGCCTCCTTGCTCGGGCTGCTCATCACACCCTCTGAACAATCGGTGAACTATGATTCTCTGTTTCTTCGTCCCAACCGGGCTTGTAATGTGATGGAGGAGGGAGTTTGGATTTGATGCTCGCCTCGTTGCTCTTTCCCCACAGGACCAAGTAGAGCCCCACGACCACGACCGCCGACCCGACCACACTCCCGAGGTGGAGCTGCTCGTGGAGGACGGTGACATCGATCCCGGCGGTGACCATCTGGATCAGCGGCATGAAGGTCGTGGTGAACACCGGCCCTCGCCGCTCCACACACCATGACATGGCCAGGAACCCCAGCCCGGATGACCCCACTCCAGCAAACACCACGGTCACAGCCTGGAGCGCCGTGCGGGGGACCTACACCTGCAAGATCATCTTCTCGGTGGCAGCCCCGACGGCGGCTATCTGGAGGAAGCTGAGCAGGAACGTCCATGTCGTGCCTGAGTAGAGCGCAGGCGTAAAGGGAGTCAGATTAGCTATCTATGGTTGTAGATGCTTTGAGGCCGGTTTAAGGCGTCTGTTTGAGTAGCTTACTTTTGACGGTCAACAATCGGGCCGTCCGCTCAGGTGTTTGAGGGTTCGTGAGGCCGGCTGTAGATACTCTTAAAAGAAACTCTTTAAAAGATGAAATACACACTAACCAAGCTGTGGTTGGACGGTTAGGTGAACAGTGGTATCTCAGCCTACCAGGGTTCAAGTTCCGTGCTCGCATTTATGTGCCGGCTCAGTCTATTTCATAGGTGCTCATAGCGGTAGTGTGCGCGTATGTGTTTCTAGGGATGAGTGTATGCGTGTATATATATGAGCGATTGTGTCTATATGGTGTTAAAAAATGACGAAATACATACCATGATTTGAATACGACTATGTTCATGCCTTTGCATCTTTCATCTCCGGCATGGTGGACCAAAAGTGGCCTGTGCTGGGCAGTGTCGTGAATGAGTGGGTGCATGCACTCACATGGTAGAACAGTGAAGTGCACCAGTGCCAGTGCCAGTACATTTGCCCATGTGATTCCTCTTTTCTCTCCGCCCGCAGACTCGTGGGGTCTTCCTCCATTTTCGGCACGGCCTTCTTCTCCTTCCCCTCAACTTCTTCTCCGGCGACGGCGCCCATCCCACTCTTCCCGTCTGCTTCTTCTCCAGCAAGGGCGCGTGCGGCGATTCCTTGGTCGCCCCGTCGCTGCCTCCCAGCAGAGGAAGGTAACACACGACACGATGGCTTAGCTAGTGCTATATTCGTATTCTGCCATAGATCTAATCAGGGGATCTCATTGTTTCCCCACACCATTTTCCTTAGATGCTTGCTCTACTGTGCTGAAGGAGAAAAAGTCCCAAGTCTTTTCCAATAGATATTATTTTTTCTCTGTTTCTTCCACCCATGCCATGGCTAACGAACGAACAACACTGAATGATTGATCATTGTTCAGCAGAATAACACTTGTATCCAGATTCCAGAGTGGATCAGGGGGCCGTCATCTCCAAGGCCGAGATGACCGACGGTGAACAAGATGGCAACGAACTTGTTGCCCTGGAGAAGGCGTTGCTGGACCAAAGCGTGTATACAGCAAATCTACCTTTCTCGCTGCTCAATGACATCACAGGGAATTTCTCCGATGCGCGTGAAATCGGCAGGGGCGGGTTCGGAGTGGTTTACAGGGTACACAAGCAACAAAATCCTCTGCTCTAAATTTAATTAACTGGAATCAAAATGTGCAAATCATCCTCTGTTAGGCTGACATGCACGATTCCATGTGAGGTGCAGGGAGTGCTTCCAAGTGGTGCTACCATTGCCGTGAAGAAGCTCCATGAGACCTTCGAGATCCTGGACAAGAATTTCAAGAGCGAGGTCGACTGTCTTGTCAGGGTCAAGCACGAGAACACGGTGCGATTCCTCGGGTACTGCTGTGAGACGCGGCAGCTGTATATCCCGCTTAACGGAAACCATGTCTGGGCAAGCGTGCGGGAGAGGCTGCTCTGCTTCGAGTACCTGCCAGGGTGCCTTGCAGACTATCTCTCCGGTAGAATAACATCTGCCTTATACATTTCCTTGCCTTTCTAGTAGTATATTCTAGTGCTTGTCTACCGACTTTAATCCGAAGTACTCCCTCCGTCCGAAAAAACTTGTCACAAACTTGTCGTTGAATAGATGTATCTAGCACTAACTTGATGTTAGATACATCCATTTGAGGGACAACTTTTTTCAGACGGAGGGAGTAGTATTTATTATTGTTTTTCCACTCCTATGAGCTTTTCAATTTTTTTGGAAACAAAATTGTAGTTTGAGCTCTCTTCTTATACCACTACAGAAATATGCACTCTTATATTTAGACATATTTTTTTCGTCTCTCATCCTCTTTGCATCTGAGAGAAGATTGCACTAACCAATTTGTAAGGAAAACATAAGTGCTCGTTTCTGCTGTCGATATACATTAATCAGGTGACCAAAAGAAAACACCGAGCATCTCAATCTGCCAAGACAATAAATATGTCGGCAAGTCCACATCTTCGCACCCGAAAATTAAAATAAAATAGTGGTTACTATGTTGCCAATTGTCACACCCACACTTTGACAGTGAAATTAATAGGTGTTTTGGAGAACTTTGTTTGCACTTGTTAGTATATTGCCATTGCAAATAGGGCAAATTCATAAACTAGGACCTTTTTTTTCATTGGACTACTTTTCCAACGGGATAGTACTAACTATTTGTCACACTGTATGCTCTCCACAGATGCATCCCGTCGATTGCAGTGGATCACGAGCTATCAAATTATCAAGGGGATCTGTGAGGGCGTAAATTATCTACACCAGCAGCAAATTATTCACATGGACCTCAAGCCTCAGAATGTACTATTGGATGATAATATGATGCCCAAAATTGCGGATTTTGGTCTATCACGGCGCTTGAGTGAAAGCCAGAGTCGGGATATTACTAAAAACAAGTTTGGGACTATGTAAGCTAGCAATTATCTTTGAGAACTTGATGTTTTGTTGGTAATCTATTAAAAAAATTACATACACTTTATTCACTAATTGAACAAACTTTACCAATTTTTATGCAGGGGATATATGGCACCAGAATTCAGAAATAAAGGAGAAATCACCTTCAAGACAGACGTATATAGTCTGGGTGTTATAATAATGAAGATCCTTATGGTACATAAGGAATGCTCCAATGTTGAGGAGGTAATTATATTATATACGAGGTTCTAAAGAAAACACTGTAGACAACATGTTTAGCAGAAACAATAATGTTGTTAAACAAAAATGCAAGGTATATTCTGTTGGAGTATCTAATTAACAGTCGGATTCGCAAATGATAATATGTGAATATTGTCTTTGTACCTATCTTCCGCACACACAAAAAAGACGTAAGATAAAGATGGTTCTAATTTCTAAGGTCAATAAAATTAATAATACTAAAATTATCAAGTGAGAAATTCGAAATTGTTTGTGCTAGGTATCCTTGCATTCGGTCTTTAGTCCTAAATCAATACGCCTGTATGCTTTTGTTTTCCTATTCTGAAATGCAAGCCGTCCTTTTTTGTACACTTGGTTGTCCAATTAGCAGGTAGTTGAAAGTTGGACGAACAAGTTTGGGGCCTCACTGGAACAAGTAAAGGCATGTGCTGAGATAGGGATAAAATGCATGAACCATGATCCAGAGATCAGACCTGCTACACGGATTATCCGTGGAATGCTGGGTGAAGCAGAAATTTCAAACTGGTCTGTTGCAACTGATGTGTCTACCTCCACGCAAGGGCAGGTACAATTAGTCAACAGTAAACGTATATGGTCAACTAGTAATTATCTAATGATTTCGCATAACCTTAGTTCACTTTTGTTGCAGATAAGCATGGTCTCCAAGCTGGCGGATGGGATGAAGTTGATGGATGATTCTGTTGCACCATCCCAACTGCAGCCATCAGCAGTGTATGTGGAGCCGGAGGATGGCAAAGTGAACCGAGAGAGAAAGGGGAAGGCGGCAACCGTGAGTGTGATGAGCACCCTGAGTGGCGAGCTTACCACGTTCATGGGCGATGAATACAATAAGCTCAAAGAGACGAGGAAGCAGGTGTCCTTTCTCGAGAAGGATTTGAGCACTATAAAGAATGACCTTGAGCCGCTAGAGCTCAAGGATGAGCTCCCTTCAGGGGTAAAAAAATGGAGGGACGATTTAAAGGAGATTTCTTTTGACATGGAGGATTGCATTGCTGACTTCATGCAACAATTTGGAGGTGAGGATGTTGAGTTGGGCTTCACTGGTGGGGCTGCTGAAACCCACGCGAGGTTGTGTGAGCTTCATCGGATTGCCAACCAGATTGAAGAGCTTAAGACCCTTGCGGTAGAAGCATGTGCTCGACGTGAGAAGTACAAGATTGATGACTTCAAGCCTACCTATGCATCTGTTGCTCTCGACCCTCGGCTGCCAGCGGTCTACCAGGAGGTTACCAGCCTTGTGGGCATTGACGGCCCAAGGGAGGAGGTTGCCAATTGGTTGATGGATCCTAATAGAGAACTTAAGGTTGTATCTGTTGTGGGTTTTGGAGGTCTGGGTAAAACTACACTTGCCAAACAGGTGTTTGAAAAGATAAGGGGGGAATTTGATGCTGTGGCGTTTTTTTCAGTTTCACAGAAACCTGATATCAGTGTGCTTCTCAATCGCCTACAACTAAAACTTCAGATGAATGAGTCATCTCACAGTCGTGGGCTTGAGGACATCATTGAAGAGCTAAGGACGTACCTTGCAAAGAAAAGGTAATTTTGTACTTTTGATAGTTACTTGCATTGGCTTCCATCTTAAATTGAAGCAAGTATATAGTCCGGTTATGATTTCTGTCCATGCAAATGGGAAGTTTGGCTGTTTGCTTGTTTGTACATTCGTGATAAAGATTTGAAAGTAATAAAGAGAAAACTAGAGTAAAAATAATAAAAGATAACACTAGAGCAGAAACACATCTTTGGGAAACTGATTGAAGTTCTGTACGTTCTTTCATTCTGGGTAAACAATATCTAAGATGTTCATTCGAAGAGGCTAAATGTTCGGTTAGGCATTATTATTCAGGCTTGAATATTATATGATATTGACCATGCTAATTCAGCAATATCAGCAACAGATCGTCCTACATCTAGTTCGTATTAATTTTTAATGCTTTAGTCTTCAACTTATAGCCATATTATGCTACAATATAATCTATGCAAACATTTCAACAGGTACCTTATTGTAGTTGATGATTTGTGGGATCAATCAGCATGGAAAACTATTAAATGTGCTTTTCCAGAAAATGGAAATGGGAGTAGAATAATAGTAACGACTCGAGTGGAAGATGTGGCTAGCATGGCATGTAACAATGAACCTGAGTGCATTTACACAATGAAGCCCCTCAGTGAACAGAACTCAAGGAAGTTATTCTCCAACAGAGTATTTGGGTCCAAAGATGATTTTCCAAAGCATCTTGAAGGCGTCGCGGCTGAGATTCTGAAGAAGTGTGGTGGATTGCCACTTGCAATTATCACTATAGCTAGCCTATTAGCTACTCAACGGGGATTAAGGAAACACTGGGAGAGCATAAGGAATTCTTTGGGTGCCCAATCTGCTACAAATCCTTCATTGAAAGAGATGAATAGTATATTAAATCTTAGCTACACGCATCTTCCTCTTCATCTCCAAAGATGTTTTTTATACCTTGGTATGTATCCTGAGGACCACATTATATGGCGAGATGATCTGATTAAACAATGGATAGCTGAAGGCTTCGTCAGCTATTTGCATGGGCTAGATTTGGTGGATGTTGGCCGGAGTTATTTCAATGAGCTCGTCAATAGAAGCATGATTCTTCCATCAGAAACTAAGTATGGAGAGGTGTTGTCCTGCACAGTACATGACTTGATGCTTGATTTGATCCTAAGAAAGTGCCAGGAAGATAATTTTTTAAGTGTGGCATACAATTCTGAAGACATGACAAGACTGTTGCATGGCCGCAAGTACAAGGTTCACCGACTATCCCTGAGCACCATGACTGTTGGTGGAGCACCATATGACACGGCTATTTCTGCTAGCTTATCACAACTCCGTTCACTTATACTGTTCAACAACCCCATATCTTCGTGGTCCAGGTGGTCCAACTATCGCAAGAACCCCATACCTCCTCATTTGTGGTCCAAGTATCTCAGGGTGCTCATCATTACTAAGGGGGAGGAGACAGTTGACCTCGCCGCCATTAGCCAATTGTTTCAGCTGAGGTATCTGATGGTTAGAGTTTACGGGACTATTTTGGGGAATGGGAATCTAGAGTTTGGCCATGGGAAGATAGAGCTCCCTACCGAACTTGGTAAGCTTGTTAACTTGGAGACGCTGGACTTGGAAACATGCAGACTGATGAAGAGCATCCCTTCAGATATAGTTCATTTGCCCTTCCTGTCCTATCTGGTGCTTCCAGATACAGGCCTGCCTGAAGGTATCGAGAATGTGAAATCATTGCGCACTCTGCGAGGGTTTGACCTGAAAAAGAGCTCGCTGGACTCTATTATGGGTCTCAGCGGGCTGATCAATCTGAGGGAACTGAAAACGACATTATATCATACGGGGTTGCCGAAAGTTAATGCTTTGGTATGCTCCATTGGAAAGCTCGACAACCTCGAATGTCTGTGCATCAATGATCAGCATCATGATTATGAGATTGACCAGCATCTGTACTCATTATCCAAACCTTTTGAATGTATGGAGCAACTTGACTTGTCATGTTTGCAGTTCAGCAGAGTTCCGGTATGGATGGGTGATCTCCATTATCTGCGCTTCCTTGAGCTGTTTGTTGAAGAGTCGTCAACTGAGGAGTTTCATCTTCTTGGAGACCTTCCCTCCCTCGCCCACCTCTTATTCAGGGCGCATCAAATCCCTGATGAAAGAGCTATACTAGGCACAGGACTATTCCCGGCTCTGGAGTACTTCTATTTCCTTTCTAGGAAAGACACTGCTGCGTACCTGGAGTTCGAGGCAGGAGCTATGCCCAACTTACGAAAACTTATTCTCAGTGGGATCAACATGGGCGGCGCTGCACCGGTTGGCATGGAGCACCTGCTACACCTCCAGGAGATCAAACTGTATGGTGCCTCCGATGATCTCATGTCCGCGTTCAAGGAGGCCTCGCTGGTGCACCCAAACCACCCTTCCGTTAAGTAGGGCATGTGAGTTTGTGTTCACATATTGCTCAGCGGACCCTCTAGTTAATTGTTTTGCGTGCTCTGAAATTAATTTGGTATGTAATGTTAGCTACCCAGCTGGATACAATTCCTGCGTGCATCATACTTTGTGATTGTCGACCAGCAATTTTTTGTGATCGTACTTGGGACTGCTGGTGCGGCCGCTGCATCTTTGTGCAAAACAGATTTTATTTTTTTGACAGTTAATGATGTTTATGAACTTGATTTTACTTATTAGCAGCCTGCCTCCTGTAGATTAAGCTCATTTTGCTTTTAGGCAGAATCTCGTCAAGTGAAAGCTTGTGCAATCTAATTGTTTTGTTAGATATGTAGACTTTGTATATACACCTTGTATTGTACCCTTTGGTAGCTCTATATAATGAGATAGCCACACCCCGTTACGGTGTCGAGCAGTTTCCCAACACATATGTTTTACATGGTATCAGATTAGGGTTACGATGTCTTCCGCTGCAACCGCCGCCGCCGTCGCGCCGGCCCTCGCCGCCGCCGCCGTCGCTGCTCCACCTCCTGCGCCGGCCTCTGCCGTCGCTCCGTCGTCGCCGTTCCTTGCCTCCCGGCCCCTAGCTGCGACCCGGTGGCATAACCAGCCTCTGGTGGAGTCCCTTCTGGTTCTCAGATCGGATCGGGTGGGCAAGGCGATCTGCCTCTGCCGGTCTCTTCCGGCGGCCCGTCTTCCTCGACCAACACCTTTGCGCCGCCGCCCTACCAGGGTCAGCCGCCCGCATATGGCGCCGCCCCTGCATCGACCTACGGCGCCCTGCACCCGTATGGTGCCTCGGCGTCGGCCTACGGCCCTCCGTGGTATGGTGCCCCTGCATCAGCCTATGGTGCTCTGCCACCGCCGCCGTCCGCCTGGCCGTCGCCTCCCTACAGCGCGCCGCCCTCGCAGCCCTACGCGGCGCCGTCGCGCCCTCAACCTTACGCGGCGCCACCGCCTTCACTTCCCTACGGGGCAGCGCCTCCTCCGTCAGGTGGGGACCCGGCATCGCCGTACGCTGGTGCTGTGCCCGGCTATGGCGCACCTCTGGCGATCGCCCCGCACCAGGAGACGGGACGGGGCGAGGCCGGGGAGCCGACCGGGCTGGCATCGCGCCAGCGAAGCTCCCGGGTCCGTCCGTGTCCAAGGGAGGGGGAGGGAGAGGCCATGGCCGCAGCCAGCGGAGGCGCCGGCGAGAGCGTGGATGCCGGGGCCGGAGTGGCCACCGGCGGGGGGCGGGAGCAGGGGAGCGGCGCTAGAGCAGGGGATCGGGGAGCCGTGACTCGTGAGCTTATTGCACGGTTCGATGCGGCGCAGGACTTCCGGCCCCTCACGCCTGCCAAGGCGTGGCTGCAAAGCGAGTTAAAGTGCAAGTACCTCGGGCTTGCATCCCTCGAGCGCTCTATTGTGCGGCAGCGCATCCAGCTGCGCTGGCTCAAGGAGGGCGAAGCCTCCGCTGCCTTCTCCAAGATCCATGCGTCTCACCGTGCGGCCAAATACAAAATTTTCGATCTCAATGTGGATGGGCATCACGTCTCTGGTGATGAAGATCTTGCCCGGGCTGCGTTTGACCACTTCTCTTCCATTCTTGGCCATCAGGACGCTCGAGAATTCACTGTTGATCTCGACTCCATCCACCACCGCTCCTTCGACTTGTCAGAGCTCGAAGTGCCTTTTTCGCCTGACGAGATTTGGGAGGCCATCAAGAAACTTCCCTCCAGCAAGGCACCGGGCCCCGATGGTTTTACCGCAGAATTCCTCTGTTCCTGTTGGGATATTCTCAAGCACGATCTCTGTGCCGTCTTCGACAAGCTTTATGCCCTGAACGGACGTGCTTTCCAGAGGCTGAACGAGGCTCTCATTACCTTGACCCCCAAGAAACCCGATGCGGCTACCCTAACTGACTACCGGCCCATTAGCCTCATCCACCTTGCCGCGAAGCTTTTCGCCAAGGTCCTCTCTCTCCGGTTGGCTCCTCGGCTGGGCGAGATGGTTTTGTCCAATCAGAGCGCCTTCATCGTGGGAAGGAGTGTGCATGATAACTTGTTTTGTTTTGTTTTTCAGAGCATGGCATTTCATAAAGAACATTCTTTTCCCAATCTTGCCATGTGCAATTTTGTTATAGGTATGTTGGCATTTTTAGTATTTATACATGGCATTTTATTATTCAGTAGTCCATGGCAATTTCAGTTTAGGTGGCATGGCTTTTTTTATTAATTAGACTATGGTAATCTTTTAGCTACCAGGGCAATTTTTATAATTAGATAATGGCATTGTCGTGAGTGCGCTCGGATTGCCTGGTTTGTCTCAATAATTATAGAAAAATAAAAGAACGGGGTAGGGTAGGCAGGCAGCGCCTAAAGTCTTAAGTCGAGTCGCGTATCAATCGCGTACAATCCGCGTGTATTCTCGCGAGCGCACGCGCTATTGTAGCATAGTTTTTACTTGCCAACTCAACCAAGGGGACCATGGAAGGTGCCCTTATAAGTTGGCCAAAACCTTTGCCCCTCAGCAGTATGGGACTAAATGCCAATGCCATCCATTCCATCCCATCCCTTCACCTTGTTTCATACTGCCTGAAATTTTTAGACGGGCTAATTGGCCCACTGAGACCAAGTGACCAAGTGTGCCCGTGTTGGCCTAGCTGTCATGGCCATTTGCATGATACGTCTATCATTTCCTGTGCTGGCATATATTTTTAGTCAAAGAATTGCTACCTATAAATATACAGAGTAGTAATATGCTTTAACTACTGTAGCGCCTCGAGTTCTCTTTGTGTAAAGAAC
This sequence comes from Aegilops speltoides, assembly GCA_021437245.1. Classification (NCBI taxonomy): domain Eukaryota; kingdom Viridiplantae; phylum Streptophyta; class Magnoliopsida; order Poales; family Poaceae; genus Aegilops; species Aegilops speltoides. Next base: position 8,818,563 of record CM038145.1, read on the forward strand.
ATTTTAACTCTCATTTGTAGGAGGTCACCGTAGTTATTCTTTTTTGTAACATCTATCTTCAGGCTTCATTTTCAAACAACGTTCCAACTCTCATTTGTAGGAAGTCACCATAGCAAATCTTTTTTGTAGCGTATGTGATTTCTCTGGCCATAAACCAAATCCAAGTGATTGATTCCCAATTATAAAGAAAAAGCATACATTTGATAGTCTCAAGTTTCAACTCGCTGGCGTGGTGACTATTTTTCAAAATCAAAACAGTAGTATTTTGTTCTCCCTTTACTACTGTGGGTGGAATAATAAATAAAGTTCATATTTTTGAATCTCCCATCATCATCTAGCCTTCAATACTCTTAACAATAGTATTTAATTAAGTGTCACCAACTAATGTTGTTCTTCTCTTTTTTTTTCAAGTTGCCGTCATCATCGGGTGCCCACTGGCAGCCACCCAATCCATCGCCGGAGCTCAGACACGTCAAGCCAGCCAGCCATGTCAGGATCCGTTCATCCTCGCCTCGCCGCCCCGTCAACCGGCCAGGATCCATTCATCCTCACCTCGCCGCCCCGTCAACCAGCGTCCAACATGGGTCCTGTGTCATGTCAACATGGGTCCTGTGCCAAACATGACGGACCAACTAGAGCTAGTACAAAGTTAAGACACTTATTTTGGGACGGAGGGAGTATATATTAGTAACATACTCCCTCCGTTCCGATTTACTAAAACCACGATGAGTAAATCGGAACGGAGGGAGTACATGACACGTATCATCAGCAAAATATTTAAATTGGTTTGAACCAACAAATAAACATGAGAAGTAAGGATCATGACCAATCCAATATATACAATGAAAAGCAGACATAAATCATCATCAGTCCAATCTACAACAAGGAAGCAAGTATCACTCTCAATCTCTCAAGATTTCATTGCATTGTAAATTTCACCCCAAAAAAATCAATCTCAACAACGGCCAGGAAAACAACTAGCCAGATTACACATACCAGAAATATAGAGCAAAATCGATCCCTCTTCTCGCCACCCTACTGAGGATCAAACTTCCAGCAGCCAACCATTCCGTCGTCTCGCTGCCCTCGCAAGGATCATCAATCAAGTCTATACAAGCGTCATTAACAATCCGGTCTATACGAGCGTCGACGTAAAGCAGGTACCGCATAAGTCATGGCCAATCCAATCTACACCCTCGGGAGGAACAAAATTCCTGACCTTCCCGGGCATAGACTTGTTCGCCATCCACACCATCGAGTCAGGCCACTCCCTGGGCAGAGAGAAAGAACAAGATCAACCTCTAAAATTTAACAGCAGGAATATGACATGCACAAGAACATATTGCTATGTACCACATAGATACTAGCATTCATTTTGTGGAAATCATACCCATCCTCTGGTTCTATTATTATGCCCACAACCCATAAGTACCAAGAAATTCATTTTGTGGAAATAGCAAGCTTTATACTTTGGTTTAGACAGAACCACAAACCAAGCATTGTGTGAAAGGAAATCATGATGAATTTGAAAATCAAGGCAACACGAGACACTCAACTCACTGTCTTATGTTGCTTGCATCACAAACAATCCAACCAAATCATTGATAAAGTCTTACGTCGGGTCACGTATTAATCGCCAAGTCAAGTTGCCCTCTAATCAACACAAACACAAAACAGAGAGATGAATGCTGACAAAAACAAAACATATGATCTCTTGGGTAGATAAATTCCATGCACCACTAATACACTTGGTAAACAATCATAATATTGACCAAACATGGAATAAAAGCAAAAGCTATGTTGAGCGAGCCAAAAGGAATCACAAAACAAACAACAAGGAATCACAAAGGTGCGACATAGGCCGTAGTTGAGCGAGCCAAAGTATGGAGTGGACAAAGTTTCTGCTGCAGAATCATGCAAAAGCACTAATACCGTGACATGTTCTATCAACAAGAGAGATAATCACAATAACAAAACTGGTGGCCAGAAGACCAAAACCACCGACCCAAACCACTGAGCCATCAGCTCGGTGGCTGGCACCGCAGAAGGCCACAACCCGATGGCCAAACAGTCAGAGAGGGGGGACTCACCTCAAATGACGAAGAGGCAACCACCAGTGCCGAGACTGCAGATAATTTGATCGGCGAACCAGGTACATCTTCTGCAAAAAAAAGGAAGATGATGAAACAAAAAAGAACTTCACAAAGGTATCATAGTTGAGTCATATAAGTAATGTAAGATCCAGAGGGCACAAATGCAGCATATTTCAGGTCTACAAGCAAAGACAACAAATACAACTCAGCTTGGCAAAGAGCATCACGACCAGGTCGTGCACCACTCTCAAATGACAAGATTTGGACCTCCACCAGCAGGGGTGGGGTGCAGTGACTGCTATACAAAAAAGCTCCCAGCAAAAAAAACTGGGATGTCCGTAGACTGAGAGCATGCTACAGAGCAACACACCCTATCTATGATAGGATCATTGGTTGTGCCATTAGAGATGAAAACAAAATGGATTAGAAGCTGCAGAAAAATACTTCACAAGCAATAGGGACAGGCTTGTGGAGGATTACGCAGACTGGAAATATAAAGAAAGAAACTTGATCCGTCTTCTCGCCGCTCTCTGGAGGATCAATCTTCCAGGAGCTAACCGGCCTTCTCCGGCATAGACTTGTTCGCCATCCTCACCACCATCACGTCAGGTCACTCCCTATGAGAGAGAAAGGAAAATATTAAATCTTCACATTGTACCCATTCTCAATCTCTAAAATTTAACAGTCTGGTTCTACTGCTATGTACCGTGGATCAGCTTGGTACAGGTGCCTCCCTCTCGGCCTGCGACCTCCCAGGCTTCTTCACACCTTGAGCTATCATCTCCTGTGACATTCAAAAAGAGAACTGCCGAGTCAAGTCTCCCTCTAATCAACACAAGCACAAACAGTAGCTACTTCTAAGTCACAATTACGTGAACTTATGATGAAGAGACAACAGTGTGAAGTTTGAACAGCTCAAGAAGCATACCAGATTCAGGAGTCACGGCTAGCAACTTTGGCCCCTTTTATGTCGGCTTCATATATGACATTTATTTATACTCGACAGCTATTTAACTGCTACATTCTCCCGGTTTAATCCATACTGCAGACACATAAAGGCTACTCCTTTCCCAGATCAACAGTAGCTGCACCAAGCTCCAGGCTGCAATTCTGCTAGCCAATTTGTTGAATTGCTTCTTCCAGTAAACATTTCATCAACAAGTGAATCGCTCAAATCAAGATCCCGATTCACTGTTGACTGATCAAAACAAATTCCTTCACTTCTATTTGGCAGTCCTGGGAGCATAAACAAAAAAGATCACAAAACTGATTTAACAATGAATTGTATGTCTATTCAACATAGGAGACTAGAAAAGTAGAAACATTGAAAACTGCAATGACTCAAATAGAGAAAATAAGTAATATTCTCATAGGCCAAAACAAAAATAAAATGAATAGGTTGATATCATACATCTTAAAGGAACCAAGCAATAGTAATAAAAGTTCGTTTCATCATGGCTTTTGATGGATATTCGTTTTGCATCTGAAACTACACATGGACCATCAAACCATGGAATTTCATCTACACATGGACCATCAAACCGTGCAATTTCATCCAAGCTTAAAATCTAACAGAGGCAAAACGTGTTGGATAGATATTTGAACCCCAGCCCGACCCATGGCTGACTTGCAGTCAAAGAAATTATATGTGATTACTAAAAGGGAGAAGAGAAACAACCTGGAAGACCTCTCTATGTATGTATACTACAAAGCATAGCAATCACTACTGCCTTGGTTCTTCTGACCTGCATAACAACAACCCAACTAGAGATGCCCAGCAAGTCCTCATCCTGCACGATTGGTGGTTCATCATCAACTATCTACAAAGCTCGAGCTTCCAAGTTGAGGGTCCAACCAACGCCCATGAGAACAGCACAAACCCATCCAATTTATGAAACAACGTCACATTGGCCAAAGTAGACCAACGTCCAAATCCTTCATACTACTACTCCTACTACTGACAAATCAAAACAATTTAGCACTACAGCCGGCCGGCATTCCAGAAGAACAAAATGATTTACTTGTATTTGGGAGTGATGGGCAGATATATTATAGTGGCTAGACTAGAACAAATCGATTTACTATTGTGACATTTCATCGACATGGTGGATGATCACAATAACAATATTATAGTGGCTCAACTAGAAAACACTAAGCCATCAGCTCGATGGCCAGCGCCGCGGTCGTCCACAACCTGATGGCCAATGCCCCGTCTCAGAGTGTGAGAGACACAAACAGACAGAGGATACTACTACTGCATTGACCGGTCAGCCATGCAAAATAAAACAGAGCATTTGAGCACAAAGAGTAGGGGATGGAACAAAATCAATAAAAAAAGAAAAGGAACCGTACCATGGATCTGCTTGGTACATGTGATACATGTGACTTCACAGGCCTTTCCCCGCCTTGAGGTATCATCTCCTACAACATTCAAAAATAACCGCCGAGTCAAGTCCACAGTAAGAAGCAGTTCAAGGATCCAGTTCATCAAAAATAAAATACTAGTAAACACGGACAATGGTGTTTTGCACAAGCATGGCGGGACTTTGCATCCATCAGTTGGCCAAATTTCATGGCCAATTGCAAGAAAATCAATCAGCTTTTAGTGCTCTAGTGCTATAGTTGTATAGGTTTCAAAAAACTTGTGAAGAAACATGAAGCAGCGAGTGTACAGAACAGAACAAGCTAATCTTGTGCTATGGGAGACGGAGGAGACCAAGGACTCACCAGAACCAAGGAAGAGGCAGCCATCACAGCCCACTATTGTCTAACTCGCCAAGATGGATGAAGGTGACCAGAATTCCAGGAGGTATCAGCACCGGTGCCCTACAATCAAGAGGAACAACTCATCAAATTCAAAATCTAAGAATGTCATTGCGGGTTACGCAGGGTCATCATTTACATGCCTAAATCAAAGGAACAATAATCGAGATACATGGAGCATCAAGCAATGTAACGGTTATTAATTAGATGAAGAACAAAAACTGTAATCATGAAACATAGGAAAGAACATACGGAATGTTGCTTCCACATACTTGCTTTTTTCAATCTTCTTCTAAAGAGAAAAACACGGTTTCCAAACAAGACCTACCCAGCAAGGTTAGGGCTGTAGCACAGGCAAAAACTAGGTCCGAATTCATTTAGTTTCATTCCCAGACCAAAGCATGGTTTATGATCTCTCCTCACAGATTTGATTCCTCTGGATAGGAAAACAGCTAGTACCATATTCATAACGATGCAATGCAACACACAAGAGACTATAAATATTTTGTACTTAGCTAAGCTTCTCAAGGATCATGCCATATCTGTTTGATGAAATATCTTTCTTGAAAGGTAAGATCTCTGAATATACATTGAAATAGCACACCTAATCTAAGGCTGATACACAATCATGCAAATGATTAGTTAGCATCCTTGGATGTGCTTGGACATATATATTGTTCATCATATTGCAAAGAGAAAAATACAGGTTCCAAAGAGACCTTTTTAGCATTAATAAAGCCCTTCATTTCATATACTGATCAGGAAAGTAAGGACGACAAACACTAAGTGGGATTTACTTAGTTTCGTTCTCAGTTCAATCATGGTTTAGTACTCATCCTGGTAGATTTGATTCCTCTTGATAAGAAAACAACTAGTACAATATCTACAATGATGCAGCACAGAAGAGACACACAACACGGCAACATTGTATATCACACAACACGGGCACCCCATTTCAACCAGGGCACCCGCATAACGTTTCAATCTAAAATCATCAGCTCTATTTCATCTACTGAAAAAGAAAAAACTAGGTGACTGTAACACTAGCAATTACTTTCCTAAGAAGTTCAGCATATCTTGAGCTAAGAAAAAAATTGAGCACCAAGACAAAGGTTCAGACTTCAAGCATGCTAACAAAATGAACTAACAAAATGAACCTACAAATTGAGCTGATATTATCAATAAATAATACGACCAACAAGGCACAATCAGACTGAAGAGAACTAACAAAATGAACCTGCTACTATGTTTTCCACTCATGCACTTGGTAATATCAGCTACTCCTGAACAGTTTAAGCAATCATAATATTGACCAAACAAGAAGTAAAAACAAAAGCTATGCTCTGGAATCAATCCACCAAGTTTCCATCAGTGAATCGATTCGCCAGCATATTTGTACAGGATTAAGAAAGATCAATGCTATGTTCAGCATGAATAGTAGCACAAGGGCCTAGCCTGCTAACCAGCACACAGAGGAGCAATTTAAACGACAAGATCATCAGAGTAACAAGACTATGGTGGTCGGACACCACCACAACAGATCCAAGCACTGACTAATTGGCTCCACAAACGGAAACCAATGGCCGGAGCATCACACATAGAGGAAGAACAGAGAAAGAAGAGCATGATTGACTACCTGAAGGTAAGTAAAGATTAACTAAAGGAACCACTAACAGAGCAACAAGGGATTGATATCTCTTTCACAAACAAACTAATAGCACAAGAAGCATATTAAACTATTCCGAAACAGAGTAAGGCGATTTTAAGAAATAGACCATGATATACAAAAAATGGGGAGGGAGGCTAGCCAGACCTATAAACCTTACTAATGCCAACTGGTGACACTCCTTTGGCCAGAAATCAAATCATTCTGCTGGTTCAAACTTTCAGACAGATCAAATACACTTCAACACATGCTCACATGCCTAAACATTGGGTTCTACAAACTAAACACAACTAAGCTATTTTAAACCAAGAAAGAATTATTGGTAGGATGGGTTCAATTTCAAATCCCGAGATTAAAGAAAAGGGCTACAATACTATATGCAAGAGATCAGAGGTATCCGTGATTTCAGTACCCTCAAGTAGACCTCCGTCTAAGAAATTGCCAACGATACATTTTGTTCTTACATAAGCTTGAAACAAGCAAAACCTGTCTGTCACACTCAAATAACAATAGTATCAAAACCGACTGCCTCCTCTCTCTATGTTCTCCAAGTTAATAAGAAACTGGCACTCCAGAAAAGGACTACAATCGAACAAAACCATCAGAGGATAGCATATCAGCACTTGCGTAAAACAGTGACACTAATTATTATACCAGAGAAACGAGAAGCAAAAAATGTTGGCATCACAGCCCATCACGAGCCTAAAACCCTTGAATTTGCCATGGCACGATGGCCGTCATAAGGCTAACCTACGGCTCGATGGCCATGGGCACACAAACGCATGAGAGAAAGCAGAGAGGAGAGGAACAAAGGTGCTTACCTATGCAGGAGAGGAATGGAGGTTTGTGACTGCCGGTTGATTCTTGACTTGATTTCCTCGAGGCTCTCTGAATTTGTACTGCTTGGAGAGTAGGCTCTTGGAGTGAAGTCCTTCGATTGAATACCTGTGTGAAGCGCAGAAAAGTACAGGCTGGTTAAAGTTGGCGGTCGCACTCACTCGATAGTAGTAAGATTGACAGAGCTTACTTACCCATTGGCAACATAGTCCAATGAGGATGCCTTGTTGTACCGTCTAGCCATCATGGGCATAGTTGGGGCCTTGCTACACACAAGAACCACATAACTATTAGATAAGGCTTGGAATGTGGCTCGCTAAAGAGAAATAAGCAACAAAAAGAACCATTGCTCTGTGTTGGAAGGCAGAGACACTAACCTGTCCAGAGCATTATGCTCACTCAACGAAGGAAAGACCGCCTGAGGACTAGTAACGTCAGAAGGCTGAGATGGCTTACACCCATTGCTTGTCGACTTCAGAGTAATAACGTCGACCCAATCTCATATTTGAAGCTGACAAAACAGTGCCTTTGTTAGTTCAACCTTGGATTTGCATACTGATATGTAATGAACAAAAGAAGAGCAAACAGTCAGCCGAGTTCCAAAATAGAGCAGCCGAATTCAACTCAACAATAGGAACAACATCACTTCATCCAAAAATAAATAACTATGCTAACAGCCAAACTGCACAACTATGCAAGTATCCCTGATAAAAAACATATTCACAAAAGAAAGACCAGGAGGAGCCGGATCACACAAGCAGTTCTACTATGAAGTTAAACACATGTATTGAAGAGCCCCCAACACAAACCAAACTAGCTAGCGAGGGTAAAACCAAAGCACTGCAAACAAGCAAGGAAGGGTGGTTGGCTTACCACAGACGTCAAACTCAATGTTGCAGTTGCTGGCTTATGCAGCCGCTGGTCTTCACTGCCTCCAACGGAGCTGGTGCTGGGCGAAGAAAAAGATGACCAGGCCCCACCCCATCCTAGACAGGGACAAGACCAACCTCGGTTAGGCAGCGAATCCTTCCGCCACGGTCGGTCCTGGATCCATCGACGCCGCAGCTTGCCGTCCACAGCGGACAGTTCTGGACAATAACATAGCAGTTTCATATAAATCAATATTGGTTATCATGAAATAAAATGTGTAATCATACTGAAGCTAGGCAGGCTAGAGCAGAGCATCCACAACTAGGGTAAAGCACCAAAGACAAGACTTGCAGGCATGGGGGATTGTCTAATTTGACAATCACATCTAATTCACATAACCATCGAGTGATAGAAAACCGTAAATAGTTTGTCAATTGTACATGGTTTGTGCCACACAGTAATAGGCCTAGAAAATTTCACTTTATTTGGCATCGACGTTCACATTTCTCTGTTAGTCAAATGTAGGTCCAATACCAAATCATCTTCTAATGGAGCCTTGCTTCCCAGATCAAAGCAAACAATGCAACCGAACTGAATATGAAGACTTAAATATTGTGGATAAAAGAATTCACCACAAACCATTTTTCGTCCTTAAAAGGAGACCAATACTTTGGGCATCGCACAGAGCACGGAGGAGGAAGAAGGGAACAGAGGGAGACTCGCCTATGTTTGCTGTAGCCGAGGCCAAAGCACCACCAATCAGAGCCGAGGCGACACGGCCCTCCTCTCCGGGCATCATCCTGGTCGATAGGAAGATCACTCTATCTACCTGTAGACACGAGACGAGAAGGGGGTCAGAGAGAGAGAGAGAGAGAGAGAGAGAGAGAGAGATAAGCAAGCAAAAGAACCATTTCTCATGTTGGAACGCAGCAACACTAACCTGTACAGAGCACTATGCTCACTCAGCGAGGGAGAGACTGCCTGAGGACTAGTGACGTCAGAAGGCTGAGATGGGTTACACACACCATTCCTTGTTGCCTTAAGACTAGTACTGTCGGGCCAATCTCGTCTTTGAAGCTGAAAAAACAATGCATTTGTTAGTTCAACATTGGATTTACATACCGATATGTTATGAAAAAAATAAGAGCAAATGGTAAGCCGAGGTTCAAAATAGAGCAGCCGATTCAACTCAACAATAGACTTCACCCAAAAAAAATAACGGTGGCATATAGAAGATTCAGAACTGTTCTAAGAGCCAAAGTGCACAACTGCACAAGTATCCCTGATAAAACACCTATTCACACAACAAAGACCAGGAGGAGCCGGGGGCCACAAGCAATTCTATTATTTAGTTGAACACCTGGATTAGAGAGCCCCCAATACAAACCAAACTAGCTAGTGAGGGTAAAATCAAAGCACTGCAGCAAGCAAGGAAGGGTGGTTGTCTTACCACAGTCGTTGAACTCAATGTTGCAGTTGTCGGCGTACGCAGCTTCTGATCTTCACCGTCTCCAACGGCCCCACCCCAAGCAGGGACGAGACCAACCTAGTTGAGGCGGCAAATCCTTCCTTAGCGGACGGTCCTGGATCCGTCGACACGGCACGCCTGCTCTGCTGCCCGCCGCAGCTCGTCCTCCGCAGCAGACGATTCTGGATAAAAACATAATAGTCTCATATAAATCAATATTGGTTATTATGAAACAATATGCGCAATCATATAGAAACTAGGCAGGCTAGAGCATCAACAACTTAAGTAGAGCACCAAAAACAAGACTTGCAGGCATGTGGGGTTATGTAATTTCACAATCACATCTAATTCAGATGACCATCCAGTGAAAGCAAACAGTAAAGAATTCCCTTTTTTTTCCCTGAATGCAAGCAGCAGATAGTTTGTCTAATGTAGATAGTTTGCATCGCACAGTGATGGGCCTAGAAGACTACAAAATGCACAACTTCCTTTCTTCTGCTACTGTAACTTGCTACCAAAAAAATTAGCGCTAGATGTTAGGCATAAGCAATTAATCATCGAAAGTGGTTGTGAGACAAGTTTACTTTATTTGGAATCGAAGTTCACATTTTTCTGTTATGAGATGTAGGTCCAATACCGAATCATCTCATAATGGATCTCTATAGTTGCTTCCCAGACCAGAACAAAACAATGCAGCAGAACTGGATATGGAGACTTTAAGAGCTGTGGATTCTAGAATTCACCAACAAACCAATATTTTTAACTAATTAACTATCCCATTGTAAAAATCAGGGATACATTTCAAATCATATAGCAGGCTGGGCAGGGTGTTTCATTGTATGAAATGCAGAATAAACAACAACACATAAATAGGTGTACAACCACTCATTACTGGTTTCATACACTTGGCACATGAGCATGCATCTTGCAAAAGAAGTGTTGAAAAAAGTGTTGCCACTTTACAGTAGCAAGCCTAGGAGACTAGGAAATGCACTTGATTTGTTCTCCTGCTACAATTTCAATTTATTTGGAATAAAGGTTCACATTTCTCTGCTACTCCAATACCAAATCATCTGCTAATGGAGCTCTATAGTCGCTTCCCAGGCCAAAGCAAACAACGCAACCGAACCACCGTTTTTGAGTCGTGCTACTAGTCGTCGACGAGTCGCACTGCCAGATAAAACTCAACCTCTCGACTAGTCGATCGGCCAGGCACAACTCATCAAGAGTCGCTACCCCAGAATGACTCGTCGACTCGAAAACCTTGAACGGAACTGAATATGAAGACTTAAAATTGAATCCGCCAACCAACCAAGAACCAATATAGAATGATTAACTATCCCAATGTGAAGATCATGGATGCATTTGAACTCAAATAGCAGGCTGGGCAGGTTGTTCCATCATATCAAATCCGCCAACAAATAGCAACACATGAATAGGCGGACAACCATTCATTACTGGTTTCTAAAAACTTGCCATGTGAGGATGTATCTTGCAAAGAAAGTGTTGCGACTGTACAGTAACAAGCCTAGGAGGGAGACTAGGAAATGCAGAACATGATTTGTTCTCATACTGCTACCACAAACAAATTTTGGGTCCTTGAGAAGGAGACGGACCAATGCATCTTTGCATTGCACAAAGAGCATGGAGGAGGAAGAAGAAAAGTAGGGGGGGGCTCACCCATGCTTGCTGTAGCCAAGCCTAGGCCGAAGCACCTCCAGTCAGAGCCGAGGCGACGCGGCCCTCCTCTCCAGGTGTCGTCCTGGTCGCTGGCCGGCGCGGTCTACCTACAGAGACGAGATGAGGTGGGACGGGAAATGCTGCTGTTAGAACATTAAACTCAAAAAAGATGCTTGATAAAGAATGGACAAATAGATAGGAAATTGAGTACTATTTGACGTTAATTCATAGTACCGGCATGGGTAAGTAACCCTAGAGTTATACTACCGTCATGAGCTGAGCTGTGTTTGCTGTATTTTTATGACAAGTATTTCCGGACGGAGGGGTACCAAAAAAAGGGTGGCGCTAGATGTTAGCAATCTGGAATCTTCAACAGTTAGCAGTAGCACTAAGCAACAAGGACAGTAACCGGTCATTTGGTATCCAAACGCCCAGGGCTAGTCACATTACTGGTTCCATACGTACAGTTGCCACACCACATGAGCATGCATCTTGTGTGCAAAGAAAACAGTAATAACAAGCCTGGGAGGGAGGGAGACTAGGAAATTAATTATGCAGAAGTTTGATTTCTTCTCCAGCTGCAACTTGCGGAAACAAATATTTGTCTAGGAAAGGAAAGTTGAGACAGATTAATACTTTGGCCAATCGCATCGCATTGCACCCAGGTCACAGAGGATGAGGAAAATAAGAGGGAAGGGGGGCTCACCTGACCTGTGCTTGCTGGAGCCGAGGCTGAAGCACCAGCAGTCAGAGCCGAGGCAACGCGGCCCTCCTCTGCCGGCGTCGTCATGGTCGCTGGCCGGCACGGTCTACCTGCACTGCAAATAAGAGACGAGAAGGGGGTCAGAGAGAGAGAGAGAGAGAGAGAGAGAGAGAGAGATGGATCCGCAGCAGCTTCTCCTTGGATTGGAGGGGACTCACCACCACCAGATGCGATGGGATGGGATGGGATGGGATGGGGAGAAACAGCACAAACCCTAGCCATGGCCGTGAGCTAGGGTTTCGTTGGCGAGGAGTGAGGGAGGGAGGTTGGCGCGGCAGGCGACTGCGGGTGGAAGGAGGATTGGATTGGATTGGTTGCGGAAGAGGAGGCGGCGGCGGTGCTCTGCTGCTCGCCGCAGCCCGACCACGACGAACGGGTTGCCGGCGGCGCGACCGGAGAGAAGACGAGCTGAAGGCGGAGGAGGACCGCGGGCTCCGGCGAGATCCAGGTGAGGGAGACTGCGGGCTCCGGCGTCGTCTGGAGGTGGAGGAGCCATCGGCGGCGGCGGGGGCGTGCGTGGGATTGTGGATTGGACTTGGTTTTTCCTTTGTCCTTTGCGTGGGATGAGAACGAGATGGACGGGGAAGAAGCCACGGATCGATCCCCACCCAACCTGCTCGCTCATTGGTCCACAGCCCTCTCCCACGGATTCATCCCTTCACCCCACCGTCTGATAAGATCCGACGCTCCAAAAAATTAGTTTGGGTCGCATGACCGGGAATTATTTTTACGGCTTCCATTCCGGCCTAACTGCAGGTACGGGCGCGAAGTCCCAGAACAATTTAATTGCATACCTTTTGAAGTCAATTGCATATAGTAAATACCATAATATAATAGAGGCTAGGGTAACAAATTGGTACCACTTCATTTTTTTTTTCTATTTGCACGTCCGTACCACGTTTGGGGCAGGCCGTAACATATTGCTCTGATAATCGGTTAATCGCGTTTTGACAGAAAAACTGACCGGTGGGACCCTGCTAGCCAAAGGTGATGCGGCAAAAAAAAACCGTGTTGGCAGGCGACGACGCGACAGACAGCACCAAATACTTTAATCGGCATCGACGGCCAGCGCGCCGCTCCCCTTGTCGGCGTCCTCATGTTCGCGATCGGTGGGCAGAGTCACCGCATTCCTGCGGTGTCCCGGCGGCCAGAGCATCCCACGGTCGATCGGCTGGCCGGCATCACAATATTCTTCGCCAGAGTCCGTCCCTTCCTCTGTCACTAGATTCGAAGATCATGCCCACCCCCCGTGCAGTAGAGGAAGGGGGCCACCAAGAGTTTGAGATGTGGACGATGGCGGCGGCCCTAATACTTTACGAGTGCCACCCCCGACGCCCGTGGGGGAGATCACGAAGATGACGCGATGGGGGCCACCCAAAGCATTTAAAACAATTTGTTGTCTCGGGATAGCATGGTAGGGAACACTAAAAGCTCTCAAAATAGCAGCCTTCTACTAAAATTAGATGTAATTTAAATCGAGCGTGGCTGTTTCCAAAACTCATCATGTGTATGTGATATCATGATGATCACCATAAGGTTTCACATTCCACAACGTATGGTTGGAGAAAACATCCACTTCTCGTTCCAACTAGTTAGTGTTAACGCATGGATGATAGTATGTACTAGTACAAGTTGGCTCTTGGCAATGTCATTTAGGAGGAAAATGGTAAATCGTAGAAAAACAGACCAAACCGGTATACTCGCCAGAATTATACGGGTTCGATATACGGGTTCGACCCTTTTACAGGGTCTGCTAGAGATGCTCTAAAAGCTCTAAGGTAGTATCAGAAATATGAATGGTCAAGAGAAAACTACCCAATCGATCATTCATTAATTTTTGATCTTGTGACACATGAAAAAAGAAAATACCAAAGTCAGTTTAGTAAAAGGCATAGTTAGTACCCAAGGATCCCACCACGTCAGAACTTTTACGGGAACCCTTCGCTCCTCCTGTCCACGCCCAACTCCCATCTAGGGTTTCCTTGCCTCTCATGGCGCCGGTCCGCCTTATCTTCTATGGTCCTCGGATCATGGAGGCACAGTGGATCCGGCCCTTGCTTGCGGGAGGCTCCGCTTAGATGCTTTTACGAGTTTTGTTAGGGTTTGTGCCACGCCAAGAAGACGAGGCGGCTTCTTGAAGATGGAATAAGGTCCTCCCCGCCTAGCCCCGTCCGGTGATGTTTCAAGCATCGTCGGAAGGCGTGTGGAGGTTTGTCTCCCATGGATCTCATGGGATCCGGTCGGCGTTGTCTTCGGTGGATCCGATCGGATCCGGTCTTCGCTCGTCTACGTCTATGTGTGCTGCAGGTTGGATCCTTCCGGTCTATGCTTCTCTTCATCGGCGGCGGTTGCTTGCTCAGTGCGGCCGGTCCTATGGGGCCTTAGCACGACGACTTCCCGATCGTCTACTACAACAATGTTTGCGGCTCCGACGAGGAGGGCGATGACGGCGCGCCTTTGCTCGCTCCGAGATTGTAGTCGTCGCTAGGTGGTCTACAGACCTGGATGTAATTTTTACTTCTAGTGTTCTTTGTACTACCTTGACAGTTGATGAATAGATCGGAAGTTTTCACGCAAAAAAAAAAAAGTACCCAAGGATCCCGGAGGAAAGGCTGAGCAGTTGTGGCAAAGCGGCGGGGCGAACTTCCTCGCAAAGAAGAAGCACACCTCGACCGGCTGCCCGTTGTACATGCACCTCTCAGCACTCCCCTTCTTCCTCACCAACCTCTCTAGAAAAGTCCTCGTCACATCGGCGGCACCGAAGGTGGCCGGGTGCGCGCCGTCGTGGGACGGGTCGACCAAGGTGATGGTCCGGTTGGCGATCTGCGTCGGCGCCTCAATGGATAGCACGGTGGGAAGGCAGTGCTCGTCCACATAGCACGACGCTCGGCACTCGGTTCGAAACCGCGGGTAGTACTGGTCATCGGCGATCACGAACACGGCGAGGCACTGGTCCATCTCGAAACGCTGTGCGCCCTTAATTGTGCCATTGGGAGAGAGTCACGTCAGGGCCACCGTGTACGCAACGCGAGCCGTGTGAGCATCTCCCTTCATTGCTATTCGCGGGTTGCACCTCTTGTTCCGGTGCGATTTTCTTCTTCATCCACCTCAGGCATGACCACTTCTAGGTCAATATCCTCTTACCCCCTGCACATCATAATGCAAAATACTCTCCTCAATTGAGAAGCGTCTGCGGCACACGGCGGGCCAGGGCGGGAGGCAGGCGAGCATTGGGGTTGCTTTGTCTTGTTGATGGGCTGCCCTCTTGCCGGCCAGCTCTGCTCCTCTGCTCGCTGCGGACCTTTTCTCCAATCTGCTGGTCACCGTGTGGCTAAAAGATCATCAATCCTGTCGACGTTCGTGCAGGATTACCGTCTCGATGGAATTGAACTTTCCCGATTTTACCCTTTTTGCAAGGAATACCACACATCTATTCTAGTAGTATCAATTAATATTAACCTTTAGATCCGCAAAATTGGATGGTCAATATTTATCTGATGTACCGTAAAAGGTCTCTTGTTTTTTTAGAAAGCTTAGACTTGTTTGTATTGTTTTTTTGCATTTGAATGTAGAGTCTCTCTTACCACAAAAGGGAGTGTGAACGGAGCCAAGGTGACCACCCATCGTACCACACGTCTTAATCAACTGAGCAGGCATGTTCCAATCCAAAAAAGAGAAGTCTGCGAGTGCAAGAGGGCAGCACGTACGTACACTAGTGTTTTGTACGTTTGTCGGTGGTGCTAGGGGGCTTTGGGTTTTGTTCGTTTGTTGGTGGTGCTGGGGTGGGTGGTGGTTGCGACGTCACACTTGCATCCCGTTTCCAGGCGACGCATGGCAAATGGGGCATCATTCCCGTCGGTGCGTACGTGGTGGGCAAATCTCCCCCATCGCTTTTATTCATTCACTCACTCCGTCCCTTATTAATCTCCAATCAATCCAGTCCAGCCCTAAAAAAGGTAAAATTCAATCCTGTCCACCAACCATTTGGCCGTCATAATCTGAAGTAGTACCCCCTTTTTCGGTTTTCACCTCCCATCTTTTGCTAACTCCAAACACGGGATGACCACCACACAGGCACACACATAGGGTTGGAATTTAAACTCGAAGCTCGCGAGCTAAACGCATGATCGGCTCGATGACTCGAACTCGGTAATTATCGAGTCAAGTCGAGATTTAATATGAGGTAGTTAACGTCGAGTTTAAAGGGCTGAGCTAACGAGTTACTTATTTTGCTTGTTAAGCTTGGTAATTAGAAGGGACATGAGATACCAATATTGTTGTGACGGTTATCATTCGTGGAGTGCAGCAAGTGTCCTTTGGCGTAAATTGTTAATCGTTTTGATTTGTGAAGAAAAATATGTGCCTACAAATATATTTTATACATTAACTGTACAATAATAAGTATATATATTTTGTTATTCACATTCATGACAAGCTAAGTTAAACGAGCTAGCACGCATCCTAAAAAAAAACGAGCTAGCACGCGAGTTACACAGTCGAGCCTAGATTCAATCTAAACTCGTTATGTTCACGAGTCGAGTCGAGCTAACTTGTTATCTTAACAATGGAGTCGAGCCGAGTTGGTTTGGCTTGGCCCTACACGCATGGTACGTTGTTTCATGTATTTTTCCTGAGGACCTAGTGTTTCCATACTTTCGTAATGATTAGCGTGTTGGTTAGGTGCCAAATTGAACTTGGCACACACATAGTTCTGCACAACAATTGAATTCTTTCTAAACATATCAGCAGAAAGTGCATCGCTTATTTAAAGGACTGTCAAGTGCTCATATGTAGCCTCTAACCTAACAGAGGTGCACCAAGCACAGAGCCACACAACATGGGTTCTTTTATCAATTGACCTACCAGACAATGATAACATCACACCGTAGCCTACCACTTAACGCTTTTATACGTAGCAACACGTATTAACTGCAAGAGATAGAATAAGTAACTACGTATCTACGGTTTAAGTGCAAAATCATTTTGATAAAATGGATGTAAATAAAACATCTAATAATCCCACCCATTCTTACCATACGTCTGACAAATCCGTCAAAAACAGTCAGACTGCGACAAGTGACCAAGATGCGATGTGGCGCCTGTCACCATCAGAGAAGACGACAACCTTTGCCTAAAAGATACACTATTTTGTTTTGCGCGTGCCTAAAAGATACTCCCTCCGTTTGGAAGTACTTGTCATCAAAATAGATAAAAAGAGATGTATCTAAAACTACTTGTCATCAAAATGGATAAAACAGAGATGTATCTAGAACTACTTGTTATTAAAATGGATAAAAAAAGGTGTATCTAGAACTCTGACAAGTATTTCCGGATGGAGGAGTACACTTTACTAGTGATTCTGAGATAGAGTAGCAGTACTAAACATAATGCTCCTAGGTACTCTATCGTTGATTAATTTAGTGTGATGCTCTTTCATGGCCACGATGTGCAAGTCCGTACGTACGTGAGTGAAAATCAAATCCAGAGTGCTAAACGCCATGGGTGACAAGGTAGGTTAGGCAGGCAGGCTGTGGCTCGCTGTCACTGATAATTCTGCTTCGATTTGCAGTACGCTCACGTGGCGCTAGCCAGCTTGCTATTTTATTTTCCAATTAGGCAGCCCGAATTATTGCAAAGGCGCAATATCGCATGATTTTTTTTTTTTTTTAAAAAGAGATCTTTCTCTACGATTTCCAGTTAAAAAAACATAATGTTTTTTTATCACAGCAACCTAGAGATTACTTCTTTCTAAATCTGTTAAGCGAGGAGATTTGACACGGCAGCACGTTACGTACGTACTACTCCCTCCGTTCCCAAATACTTGTTTTTCTAGGCATTTCAAATGGACTCAACATATAGATGTATGTAGACATATTTTAAAGTGTAGATTCACTCATTTTGCGCCGTATGTAGTCACTTGTTGAAATCTCTAGAAAGACAAGTATTTTGGAACGGAGGGAGTAGTAGTCTTTAGGTTTTGTTTCTTCTTTCGTGACGCTGATTGATGGTGGTTGAGACGTCGCACGCATTCATGTGGTTGTTCCGTTCTATTCCTGGCGTTGCACGGCAAACGGGACCTCATTCCGGTGGACCACGCCGGGCACCATCATGTCCTTTTCATTCATTCGCTCACTCGGTCGCTAATTAACCCCAACCAAATCGGTCACTGATGGTACATTATACTCGACGACGGTATCTCCACTTAGGGCAGCCACTGGGCCATGTTTCTTCATGAATTTTGTAGTAATTATGGAATTGCTGGCACATTTACGCTCAATAATTACATCTTGTCCCGGGCACAAAGTTTGGTACTACATCAATTTGAATGTTTCCAAAGACACCAAAAGGACATTCGAACTTAGCAAGACTGGCTGGAATGATGCACGATAATGTTTCTTCGTGTGAATAATGTTTGGATATTGAAAAGATGTTGTAGCTCCCCCCGCGTCGCCCCCACTCGGGCGACTCGGGCGGGGTCGCAACCCTAGCCGCCAGGGGCTCACCGTCCTTCCATCCTCCTCCGCCTGCATGATGGCGGTGGTGGCGGGGCCTTCTCTCTCTGCGCCATGGGGCGGTGAGGAGCCCAGGCGTGAGGTGGCACAACCGATCCGCCTTGGCGTGTGTGACGCATCGGCCTAAGCGTCGATGGTGGCGGGTCGGTGCGGCCGCTTTGAGCGATGGCCTTGGCTGCGTTCGGCGGCGGCGGTCGGGTCTGCGGCGACGGACCATCGAACGTCAAATCGGTGGTGGCGGCATGTAGGGCCTGGTGGTTGGGTCAGCGCCATGCGTGGTTTGCCCTCTGGACAGATCTGATCTGGCCGGTGCAGTCTGCTCGATGCGCGGCGGCTCAGATCGGCGGCGACCCGTGCACACGATGCTTGATGGAGCTTCTTCAAGCGGATACGGGTGAAAACCTCGTTCTCGACTTGATGCCAAGACCGGTGATGGCGGCACTCTTTTATGTCGTTACCTTCCTGAAGACATCGCCGTGGAGAAGCTCCAGACCTCTATCCGCTACCTCCGGGGGAAACCCTAGATCAGTAGGTCGGATGACGGCGGCGCGTTGGTCTCGTTTCCTCATTGGGGGCGTCATTCTTGGAGGCTTACATGGGATCGAGGGACCAGTGGGTAGTTTATTTGGTGGAGCGGTATTTCATCCTACCTATTGAAGGCGGCGGATCTCGGCTGCGTGGCGCAGTGGAGACTCGGCGACTGATGCGGTGATGGACTCGCGCAGGAGGAGGTAGCTGTCTGGCGTCATGGTGGCGTCGATGACAGAGTGGCTTGACAAGGTAGAAACTCAATATCTGCTCTAAAGAAGGACCTGGTGGAAATGGTGGCGACGACACATGTGAGTGCATCAGACCGGTTAGTGCTCCAGAACCGATATGTGGCTCGGCTGGGGCTTCCGGCTTTCGATGATAGGCTTAGGTGAGTGGTCTGGGTATTTGGGCCAGCTAGCACCCCTTCATCATATGGATAGGAGTAGTGACATTTGTTGCCAGGATGGCGGATTCAGACATATTGTTGTAATACTTTGTAAGGTCCTCGAGAATAATCAATAAAGTAGCCGCATGCAACATAGAAGTGTTGGCCAAGTAGATAAAAAGTGTGCAAAGTGGACAAGTGAAAGCAGATTGTCAGCTTGTGGCAGATGGGGTCCAAAGATTTGATTTACCCTGGTTCAACAACTCATTATTTTCTAGCTGGATTTGAGATGCTAATCGTAGGTTTTATAGGTCAAGTATTGTGAAGGCAATGGGGCATTACCACTAATTGGTTGTCGTTTCCGCTGTACAAAGAGCCATTTTGTTCTTTGTCATTGTGTACGGATCTCTTCATTTTTTGTATCCTTTCTAAGAGATTCAATATGCCCCACTATACATTCCAATGGCTTTATTATCTAAGAAATAAATTCTTTTTGCTGTCACAAAACAAAATTAACTTAACATAAAAAAAGAAAATGTAACAAAAAAGCAACCATTGCTTTGTACTAACACAAGGGGCAAAGGAATTGTCCAGTGGGAAGTTGTATCCTGGCATAGGGGCTCCTCGTCATCTTCAATAGCAAAAATATCTTTATGGTCTGAAGTCGGTTCAACAAATGGTGTGTCGACACTCTCCCACTTCAGTTTATCTCAAGAATAAGTCTATTCTCTTCATTGAACCATTCGTCCAAAACATCGATGTTGTCCACAGCTCCAAGTAATTGTAATCTTCACTCGGACAAAGCATGTGTGTAACTATTAACAGAGTAGATCTAAGATGCACAACTCACAGTGAAAATCTAATGGACACAGGGTATGCAAACTAATAATAGGATCATCGAAAGACCTACCTGCACATATCATGGTCAAACAAAGATTTGAAAAAAAAATCTGCATGAGAAAATTGATAACATGTAAAACCAACAACAACAGTAGGGGTACACCATGAGCTGATTGATCTGCCTGCACCTGCCACTCGAGCTACTTCTGTTCCAGGCCTTGCATCCGCTCTAGGCTGCAAGGGGAAAGTAGTAGTACCCGAGAGCTCGGTTTCCCTCCGTAGGAGTGCTCGCTCCAACAAATACGATGGCTTGAGTATTCATCTGGTTCCCGACACCAAGATGAAGGTTTCCAAGGTCAAACTATGGATCGTCCTCACTACTATCAGAATCAAGGACTATTGAGGAATAAATCCCTCCACCGACGCCTGTAAGGATGATTCAGCAGATTGGCACCAACTTGTATGCTATCCTGGTGGCTGAGCTCACTGTAGAAGCTCTCCTGCCTCCACTGGAGGAGGAGCCCTCTGCATCAACTTAGTTATCTTCCTTCTGCCAGATCGAGAAGAGGCACGTCGCTACACTACCGAAGGAGAACACAAGACAAATGAAGAATAACCCTACACAACACCTTAGGGCACCTAAGCTCCTCGCTAGCACCCTCAAGAGGGGGAGCAACACAAAGCTTCGCCGCTACCTAGCCACACTGGGCAAGGGTCTTCACCCGGAACTCTCTCTCTCTCTCTCTCTCTCTCTCTCTCTCTATGTGTGTGTGTGTGTGTGTGTGTGTGTGTGTGTGTGTGTGAGAGAGAGAGAGAGAGAGAGAGAGAGAGAGAGAGAAGAACGCTCATTGGCGGAATTTATAAATCATGGAATAACACTTAAGATTATCCACTTTGTGGTTGAAATTGATCCAAAGCAATATTTGAATTGGCTCTAAACATTCAAACATCAAAATTAAGATCGAAATCCTTAGCAACAATAAAATCCAAGTTTTTGATTTGGCTCCAGACGAATAGAACATGAAAAGAAATGATGGAACTAAGGAATTTCAACTCCCAAGGTTCATCAAGGATTTACTAGGTAGTCAATAACGGGAAATACACAAGAGCACATGGGTGGTGCACCCCCTAACGAGAATAAAATTCAAAAAAATACCATGAAGATTTAAAAAATTCCAAAATCTTGGAATATCAAACTTGGATGCCCAGTCTACTCCCGTATGAAGTTTCATAGAAAAATACCAGCAATTGTATCTGTGGCGATGAAAATACAGTCCGAACTAAAATCCATCAAAATAGTTTTTTTCTATACATAGAACTATTTTTGTCTTTTTTTGCCATGGATACGTTTCCTGGTATTCTTGTACGAAATTTCACACAAAAGTAGATTGGGTTCCCAGGTTTCATATCCCAAAATCCCAAATTATTTTTGAAATTTCCCGGTAATATTTGAATTTTAATGTTTACATAGGAGTGTGGAGCCGCACGAGGAAATACGAACCCGGATAGTTCTTTAGTTAATAACTCCGACATAAAATGTTAAATACAAGCTTTAGTCTAATTTTTTGTTGAAGTTCTTTACTCCAATCTTTGAACTCCAACAAACTAAATGCTAAATACAGTCCGGTGTCTGAAAATGTGCTACAAATCCTCTACCGTCAGTAACTCTTTTTATTGTTGTAAATTGGGCTCCACTCAATCATACCGGAGTGTATTTAGCATTTAATTTGTACCCATCATTTTGCTTCGTATGTGTCTGACACTAGACTGGGCTAAAGAAATCCAGCATTTTTTTTAATGATTGCCAAAGTTTGCATTGCCTCCGACCTATAATAGCAAAGGACCAGCCACATAAAGGATATATTTTTAACTATTTACCTACCAGAGGAGATATGGCTCCATGTAAAAGCCTATCATCCAAGGCTTTTTATAAGCAGCGAGGTTTCCCCAAGCAAACGGTGAATAGCTTATTTTCCATGTTGGAGTTCTTTAGTGCAATTTTACGTATTGCTTCATGTGTCTCTACACACCTAGGAATATGAATCTGATAGATGAGGGCATAGGAGGCACCGGGATCTACTGATGTCGCACTTGAACGACATTTCGGACCATGCTCCGGCCAGAAACAAAGAACAAAAATAGAAAAGCACGAGCTTATACGCCATATTCCCAGTAAAGGCATGTATCACGTGCAGTATGGATTCCGTGAACTAGAAACCGTCTGCAGTCTTGCGGAAGTTCTTTGGAGTGTTGCTGCCTTTTTTGATTTTGTGGTTACAATACCACCAAGGTGTGTAATTAAAATAAAAATAAGAAATAAAAGCAATTATGTCCACGCATGCTGCAGGGTAATGGAATTATTTGGGTTCTTCATGTAACTGCACTCAACCTCTCGCTTCCCTCTCCCCTCAGGATCAGTTTTTCCTCCACTGCCACAACTAACCCCACCGCCCCACAGTGGAAAAGCTCCATGTTACTCCCACCCTCCGCCCCTGCCTTCCTCGCAGTTGAATTTACTCACTCCCCTTGTTCCCTCGAGTTGAAATCCGGGGTTGTTCATTCTTGGTATGCCACTTTTTTGGAGCGGCGTGTATTTGAATACTCGATTTCTCCATGAAAATTCCATCATATTTTGCGGTGCAAACGAGAGTGAATCCCCCCTTGTTGACGGCGATTTTCTGTCTCCGAATTTTGATCTCGAACGAACTTGTTGCCATGGCCGAATGCTCGTACTTTTCTAGATCTGTCGAGCCGAGTTTACCTAAACATATTGGGATGCTGCTCGTACTATAGCGGTGGTGTTATACTGTATTGTCGTTAATTAATCCAGTGTGATGCTTTTCATGTCCACAATGGTGCAAAATCCATACATACTTCTTTTTTTTGTCAAAAAATAGATTTCGATCTATTCATTTTTAATCATGACAGTATAATGAATACTAGAAATAAATTACGTTCAGATTCGTAAACCATCTAGCAACGACTACAAGTACTACAGCGAGCTGAAGGCGCGCCACCGTCATCGTCCCTTCCTCACCGGAGCGGGACAAAACTTGTTATAGTAGCCAATCAGGAAGTCGTCATGCTAAGGCCTCGTAGGATCAGCACACTAGAACAGCAACCGCCGTCGTTGAAGAGTAGCGTAGATGGGAAGGATCCAAGCTGAAGACACACGACGAACTACGACCAGATCCAAACAAATCCACCAAAGACAGATCTACCAAAGACATACCACCACATGTCCATTGACTATGCTAGACGCACCATTGCGACGAGGGCTAGGCGAGAAGAATCTTATTCTATCTTCAGGAAGGCACCGCGTCTCATTCTAAGCAGGACATAGACCCTAACAAAACTCAAATGAACATTTAAGATGGAGCCCTTTCGACGGCATGGGCCGAGATCCACCGCGAGGCCGTGACGAATACAGACGGACCAGCGGCAACACGTCCATACATACTTCAGCGAAGATTAATCCAGGATGACAAGGTAGGTATGCAGGCAAGCAGGCTGAGTGTCACTGTTATAATTATGCTTCGTTTTTGTAGCACGTGCACATGAGTCAATGAGTGATTACCTAGCCATTCTGGACTTGCAACTGGTGGCACTAACAGTTTCTTATTTTTATGTACTTTATCTGTGAACTGATACTAAGACTTTTTAGATCACTACTACTGTGGATCTAAAAAGTTTTATATTAGCTTAAAGAGAGAGTATTTTCAGTTAGGCAGCCCTGAGCATCTCTAGCCGATCCCATATAACGTGTGAACCCGCAAAACTCCGGCGAGTATATGGACTCGGCCTAATTTTCTGGCCAGAACAGAGCCTGTATACTCGCCCGGTCCGTAATTTTTTTACCGCGGCCCGCAAACCGTACCCCTGAAGCCGTATAACTATGGGTTTGCGGGGTAGACACGGGTCGAAACCCTATCCCCCTACCATCATGTTTCACCGCCATTCCCCACTCCTTCCCTCGCATTTCTCGCCGCTGGTGAGCCCACTTCCGCCTCCAGCCGCCATGTGGGGCCATATGTGGAGCTCCGGCCACAGCTCCAATGGGGGCGGCGACCCCGAGCGCGTGCAGTGTGTCCGCGCGGACGGCGCGAGGAAGCACGCGGCCAGGAAGTGGACCAACCAAGGCCTCGAGCCGCCGGCAAGGCTCCTCCAGACGGAGGAGTATACGACCGCCGGCATGGGCGGACGCCCTCCTCGGCCGCAGGCTCTTCCTCATCCGGCATGGCGCTTCTCCCCGTTAAGAGAGAGAGTGGGCGGAGCTTGTCGCCGTCAAGCAGGAGCCGGAGGAGGGCGAGCTCGTCGCCGTCAAGTAGGAGCCGAAGGAGATCGCGCACCTAGGCGTCGTCGGGCCCGAAGATTTCGTCGACGACGATGTCGACGCGGTCGCGGCCGCCATTGCCGGAAGGAGCTTGCGAGAGAAGGAGGAGCGCCGCCGCCACGACGAGGAGCTCGAAGACATCCTTTTCAAGCAGGCAGTCGCGGCCAACCTCGCCGCGAAGGACAAGGACGACGAGTGGCGGCGCATCCACGAGGAGCAGAGGGAGAAGTACGTCGACCTCGTCATCTCCGACGAGGAGGATTGAGCTCCTCCACCGCGTTGGCCTCGCTGCCGCAAGCTCGTCCATTTTGGTGGCCACCTCGAGCCCGCAGACCCCCACCCCCATCTAGTAGTAGTAGTAGTAGTAGTAGTAGTAGTAGTACAATGTATATATGATCATGTAGTGTGTGATGAACTATGAATGATTAATGTGCTTGAAAACAAAAGTTTTTTTTTCAAATTATGCAGTTTCATATACGGGGTCTATTCTGCAGCGCACGATTTCACCCCGCAAAACAGTTCTTCCTCGAAATGTAAACGTGTTATGCGGGTCGGCATTATACGGGGTCTGCTAGAGATGCTCTTAGTGCGCCAAAGGCATAATGTTCCACTACATAATTTGCTTGTTTCTAAACCTGTGAAGCACCGAAATTTACCAATGGATTATGCATTTTTTTATTTCTTTCCAGTGATTCCACTGTGCCCCGAGATATTCCCTCATTGAACCTACTCCGTGAATTAATTACGCTAAAAAACTCCATGGACATTTTTTTTTTGCGCGGGGCTCCATTGACAAATTTGTGACTCGCTAGGAAGTCGTGGAAATTTGTCCCTTGGCACAAGAAGATGGCAACAAATAACCATCACTATAAATGAAAACCAAATTTTCTACAGTAGAATTAGTATTAATAAATTAGAAGTAAGTGGGTCAATCAAGTATCCAAATTCTAAAGAAAAAAATCACTATTGACGGTCCCAAGACCATCGATATTGATAGATAGAACTTCCATTTATTTGTTGAATAGTAAGTTGAACTGAGAATACCGTAGCTATTTTTATTTTACTTTTGTTAGGAGAGAATACCATAAATGTACTTTAAGAGTAAAAAGCGGATTAGTGACCCTGAGGTACTTCGTCTCAAATTGAAGTGTATTGGGTTGTTGGAAGAGTAAAAGGTGGCACCAAACGCACCACACGTGTTAACTTTTTGTAGGGTACCACACGTGTTAATTAACCTAGCATGCATGCTGCAAAAAAGAAAAGGGAAAAATAAGGGTAAAAGGACAACACGTATCGCGGTACGCTTTGGGTTTCGTTTGTTCGTTGGTGACGGTGATCGATGGTGGTAGTTGGGACGTCGCACGCATTCATATATGCTTCTATTCCAGGCGTCGCACGGCAAACGGGACCGACCACCCTGCGGAATTAACCCTTTCTTGCTTTCATTCATTCCCTCACTTTTTTAGGGGTATTCATTCTCTTCTTCTTTCTTAGGCAATTGAGGGGTTCCGCAAAAAGAATTTGAGGGGTATTCATTCGCTCTTTTTTCTTTTTTTTGAGGGTAAGGCCAATATATGGGTCGCGCTAAGTGCCACACGTGTGGCAGGAAGGAAGACGCATTACAGTCTCTAATGTAAACAGATTGCCACGTCATCGCATGCATGCATGCAGGAATCTGTTTGAATTTTCAGTTTTTAAAATGTTTTATCTCTTAAACAAAAAATCCGATTGAAAATCCGTTTTCACCATTAAATCCCTCGCGATGAGATCTTCGAAACTAGATCCATGTTGATATGTTTTGATGAAATTTTTTTTGGATTAAAAGTTGCCATGTCTATTGCATATGAATTGCCATGATGTTTACACTGAAGTTGCCATGATATGTTTCAGCTATTTTCTTCTACATTTAAAAGTAAATTTTGACATTTATAAAACGGGGAATTAAGAAACTAGACTTGCCATGAACCATAAACTAAAATTGCCATGATACATGCACGTAAAATTGCCATGGTTCATACAAAAAATAATTTTCATGGTCAAAGTACTGGAGTTGCCATCATCAAAATACTAAAATTGCCATGATCTACAAACTAAAATTGCCACATGGCAACTTTAGTTTAAGCCCTATGACAACTGCAGTGTAAACATCGTGGCAACTTCTGGCAAAAAAAAAATTCGTCGAAACATATCAACATGGGGTCTAGTTTTGAAGATCTCGTCGAGATGGATTTAATGGTGATAAGGATTTTTAGTTCGCTTTTTATTTAGGAGATACAACATTTTTAAACCGAAAACAAAAAAAATCTTGTTGATGTCATCTATTCATACGTGGCAAAATGAGTGGTGATGAAGGCGTGTGGGCGATGTGCAAACGCCCACACGTATGGGCGTTAACATTTCCGATATATTGATCGAAGTCCATAAAGAGCGGGATAATGTTTATGTCATGTGGCTGGCCAAACCACACGTGACGCTAGGGGCTAAATTGAGAACATATATCTAGCTAAACTATGAGGGGTATTCATCCGCTCACATTAACTCCAATCAATCCAGTCCACCGACAGGGCAGAGCTGGGCCCCGGGCACCAAGCGACGGTTTGTTTTCGGCCTCTATTATTTCCTGCCTGGCCAGGGCGTTCAGAATTGAGCCCAGCACAGCCTAGACAAAAGAAGGCCTGAAGCACAGCCCGACCTAGCCCCTCACTGACCTAGCCCCTCACAGCGGCCAACTAGCCATGCCGCACAGCTCTAGTGTTGCTGTAGACCAGCACGGCAGAGCCCCTCGAGCAGTCGCTGTGCTCTGCTGCTGCCTCTCTGCTACGCGGCTGCGGCCAAGATGGATACATATTTTTGCAAAATGGTTAGCCCCCGACTTTCTCCTAGATTTTAGCATTCTGTTGATTTAATGGAATGGAACGGAAACATAATTGATGCATCTGATTAGC
Source organism: Aegilops speltoides (assembly GCA_021437245.1). NCBI lineage: Eukaryota > Viridiplantae > Streptophyta > Magnoliopsida > Poales > Poaceae > Aegilops > Aegilops speltoides. Next base: position 8,846,249 of record CM038145.1, read on the forward strand.
GTGTAGACTCATATTGATTCGTTTCTGTGTCAATTTTACTTTATCTAGTAGAATTAGGGAATGTTATGATGGGTTTTTGGGTAGTTTTTCCATAGATTTTATTGACTCAAAATAATGTTGGAAAATCTTAGGGTGGGTCTAGGACCCATCTAACAATCTGTGAAAATCTCTAAGGGTTCATGTGGGTTATATGGCATTAAGGGTGTTGGGAAGTTTAGTCTCACCTTGCTAGTTGGAGAGGAGTTGTACCTCCTTAAAAGGGATTCTCTTTCGCATGTTATTGGAGCTTGAGAAAAGAAGGGGCCCTCGCGCCGCGCCGCGTGTTGCGAGAATAAGCCGAGCCGAGCTCACACCTATGCACTTATTTTTACCGGTCAGAAACGGAGAGTTTCTGATAGCTGAGCCGGAAGTGGGTCGAGCCCACGTCTCTCCACACGGCTGCGCCAGGCGCCTCCCAACCCTAGTCGTCACACTTATTTTTGTCGGTCAGAAACGAAGAATTTTTTACAACTGGCCAGAAGTGGGTTGAGCCCACGTCTCTCCACGCGGCTGCACCAGGCGCCTCCCAACCCTAGTCATCATGCTTATTTTTGCTGGTCAGGAATTGAGAGTTTCTGATAGCTCGGCCGGACGTGGGTCGAGCCCACGTCTAAGCGCCTCCCAACCCTAGCCGGCACGCGAATCAGATCACATATCCCTCCACGCCCATGCCATTCCATTGTTGCTGCTGCCGCCAGCGACTCCATCCCGTTCACTGCGTACACGGTTGACGGGAGAGCAGGTCTCGAAAACCCAGCCTCTCCGGATCATGTACAAGAGAGGGGCAATTAGGTTCTTGGGAAGGGACTATGCGACCGCTCGCCACTGATCCACTACTTCCCCTACGTCTTTGTCGTCACCATGTCTCAGCCAACCGACGCCGACCGTCTCGCCGCCGAGAAGCTCGAGGCCGACAAGAAGGCCGTTGAGGACGCCACTGCTGCCACCGCCGAGGTCGCGGCCTCTGCCTGGCCAATCGGAGGGTATAACTCATTTATCGCGCTCCTGTTTATTTCCGTGTTAGCAGTACTAGCATTATGGGTAGATGTATCTACTGTTTTCTTAGTACGTGCTTGTTTAGATCGTAATCAGTATGCCATTAACTCTATCAATGCTTCCCCTATGACTTTGTCATCACCATGTCTCATCCAACCGACGCCGACCGTTTCGCCGCCGAGAAGCTCGAGGCCGACATGAAGCCACCGAGGACGCCCCTGCCACCACCGCTGCCGCGGCCTCTGCTTGGCCGATCGGAAGGTATAACTCGTTTACCCCGCTCCTGTTTGCTTTCGTGTTAGCAGTACTAGCATTATGTGTAGATGTAACTACTGTTTGCGTAGTACATGCTTGTTTAGGTCGTAATCAGTATGTCGTTGATTCTATCAATACCATGTTCATGATTGTTTCCTGGATTAAATTAATCGAAAAATTGCCTACTTACTCATCAATCCAAAAACCTAATTTGTGTAGGCATTTTTCGGATAGTGGTTTTGCTACAACACTTAAACCAGATAAGTTCACCGTTACATCTAAGCGTTGGCAGACCAAAACCACCTTCTGGCTCACGGCTATGAACGTGTACTGGGTCGCCGGTGTCCTGGGAACAATAGCTCTTGAAGAGGGGAGGTGTTCAAGGAAGCCACCGTCATATTTCTAGGAGCAGTTCTTAGCGTGATCGGAGATAAGTTGGTCGACGCATATTTACATGTGCATGTTGCCAAGGACTTATGGGAGTCGCTCGAATCTAAATTCGGGGCCACCGATGCTGGATGCGAGATGTATATTATAGAGTAGTTCCATGATTACAAGATGGTCAGGAACCGTCATGTATTGGAGCAGGCTCATGAGGTAATATGCATCGTTAAGGAGCTTGAGCTTCTTATGTGCGATTTACCAGGCAAGTTTGTCGCGGGATGTATAATCGCTAAGCTCCTTAATTAGTGGAGAAACTTTGCTACCACTCTGAAACATCAAAGGCGTGAATTCTCAGTAGAGGATGTCATCGGCCATCTGAGTGTTGAGCAGAACTCGAGGGCAAAGGATTTGCATAGAAAAGGGGTCGAAGGAATTTCTGTCGCCAATATGGTGCACCAGAGGAACTTCAACTCCCACAAGCCCAAGGGAAAGATGGTGTCCAACAGAATACCGACTTTAAAAATAAGGGTAAGAAGACCTTCAAGAAAAACAAGAAGGGAGATGGCTGCTTCACTTGTGGTTTAGAGGAACATTGGGCCAGCAAGTGCCCAAACAAGTACAAGAAGCCAGGGAAGGACTCCCAAGTCTGTCAACATGATTGTGGGCAACAATGAGAATTGTGCAACTGGGTACAGTAATTTATTGACTGTATTTTGAGTGTTTCAGTCCACCGATTGGTGGGTGGACACAGGTGCAGGTGTTCATGTCTGTGCTGACATTTCATTGTTTTCTTCTTACCAGGTCATAGGCCGCGGGTCCGTATAGATGGGGAATGGCGCGAGTGCTTCTGATCATGGTGTTGGCATGGTCGATATGAAGTATACTTCGGGAAGGATCGTGCAGCAGCTGAAGAACGTGTGGTTGAAGATCATGCAGCATGTCCCCGCCATCGAGAAGAACCTCGTTAGTGGTTCCCTTCTATGTAGAGAAGGGTTTAAGTTGGGCTTTGAGTCTAATAAATTAGTTGTTACAAAATATGGACTTGTTGTTGGAAAAGGTTATGAGGGCGGAGGGATGTTTCGCCTTTCCCGTGCAGATTTTTGTAATAAAGTCATGACCATATTCATTTGAGTGTTAATGAATCTGAAGTTTGGCATTCCCGTATTTGTCACATTAGTTTCGATGTTATGACGCGGCTAGCTAAGTTGAATTTAATCCCGAGTTTCATTTTAGCCAAAGGTTCTAAGTGCCTTTCATGTGTGCAAGCTAAGCAACCTCGCAAGCCTCACAAGGCTGCGGAGGAGAGACACTTGGCACCATTAGAACTCATACGTTCTGATGTTTGTGAGATGAATGTTGTGTTGAGTAAACGTGGAAATAAATACTTCATGATATCGACAGATGATTCCACGAGATATTGCTATGTGTATCTGTTAAATACTAATAAATGCTAAAGATCAGGCTGTACACTACTTTAAAATCTATAAGGCAAAAGGTGAGAATCAACTTGAAAAGAAAACTAAACGAATCTGGTCAGATCATGGTGGAGAGTACTTCACGATTGAGTTTGATTCTTTTTGTGCGGAACACATTATTATGCATGAGAGGATGCCTCCCTATTCATCCCAGTCAAACGGGGTTGCCGAGCGAAAAAACAGTACTCTAACTGATTTGGTTAACACCATGTTAGATACATTGGGTTTATCCAAGGCATGGTGGGGGAGGCTATATTACATCATGCCATGTCCTGGATAAAGTTCCAACAAAGGATAATGAGATCAATCCCTATGAGAAATGGTCAAAGAGAAGGACAACATTCTCGTACTCGCGTACTTGGGGCTATTTGACGAAAGTCAATGTGCCGATCCCCAAAAAGAGTAAGCTTAGACCAAAGACCGTGGACTGCATTAATTTGGTCTACACTAAGAATAGCGTTAGCTATAGATTTCTAGTAGTGAAATCTGAGGTACCTGACCAGAAGGTTGGTACAATTATGGAGTCTAAGGATGCTACATTCTTCGGGAATATTTTTCCCATGAGAGATATACAAAGCACTTCTAGACGGGAATCTGAGGAGACTCCTGAGCCTACCATTCCCATGGAATATTATCAATAAACACATGATGAAATCATGAGGAGGATGACGAGGAAACCCTTGGTAGGAGTAAGAGACAAAGGACTGCAAAGACCTTTAGTGATGATTTCTTCATGTACCTCGTGGGTGATACTCCCACTTCTATTTCAGAAGTGTATGCCTCTCCAGAACCTGACTACTGGAAGGATGTGGTCCGTAGCGAGATGGTTTCCATCATGCTAACGGGACATGGGATATCACTGAACGTCCCTATGGTTGCAAAACCATTAGGATGTAAGTGGGTGTTCAAAAAGAAGCTTAGGCCCGATGGTACGATTGAAAAGTACAAGGCTAGGCTTGTGGCCAAGGGCTATGACCAAAAAGAAGAGGAAGATTTCTTCGATACTTATTCACCTGTGGTCAGACTGACCACCATTCGAGTATTACTCTCGTTGGTGGCCTCACATGGTCTTCTCGTCCACCAGATGGATGTTAAGACGACTTTCCTGAACGGAGAGTTAGACGAGGAAATCTACATGCAACAGCCAGATGGCTTTGTGATAGATGGTCAGGAAGGAAAGGTGTGTACGTTGCTGAAATCTTTATATGGCCTGAAACAAGCACCTAAGCAATGGCATGACAGGTTTAATACAACTCTGACATCTTTTGGCCCTTGTTGTTAATGAAACTGAGAAATGTGTATACTATCACCATGGTGGGGACGAAGGAGTTATACTGTGCTTGTATGTTGATGACATACTGATATTTGGAACCAACCTCAAAGTGATTGAGGAGGTTAAGTCATTTTTATCTCAAAACTTTGAGATGAAGGACCTTGGTGTGGCAGATGTTATCTTGAACATCAAGCTACTGAGAGATAATGAGGGTGGGATTACACTTCTACAATGCCATTATGTTGAGAAGGTGTTGAGTCGTTTTGGATATTCGAACTGCAAACCATCTCAAAAACCATATCATCCTAGTGTGTTGATTCGGAAGTTCGAACGCGCATCTAATGATTGATACTCTAGAATTATTGGTTCACTCATATACCTAGAGAGCGCAACGCGGCCTGACATCATGTTTGTGGTGAGCAAACTAAGCCGGTTTGCTTCCAAACCAGGTGATGTACATTGGCATGCTATTGAAAGATTTATGTGTTATCTGAAAGGTCCTATGAACTATGTACTTCACTACACCGAACACCCGTCGGTACTTGAAGGGTATAGTGATGCGAATTGGATCTGTGATGCTGATGAGATGAATGCCACGACTGGGTATATGTTTACTCTTGGAGGTGGTGCTATTTCCTGGAAGTCTTGCAAGCAAATGATCTTAATGAGATCAAGAATGGAAGCAGAATTAACAGCGTTAGACACGTCTGGTGCCGAAGCAGGATGGATTTGAGATCTTTTGATGGACTTGCCATTGGTTGAGAAGCCGGTTCCGGCTATCCTTATGAACTGTGACAATCATACTATTATCACCAAAGTGAAGAGTTCAAAGGCAACATGATGTCTAATAAACACATAAGAATGAGATTAAAAGCTGTAAGAAAATTAAGAAACTCTGGAGTGATAGTGTTGGACTATGTCCAAACGTCCAAGAACCTGGCAGATCCCTTAATGTAAGGGATATCACGTGTTGTGATAGATAATGCATGGAGGGAGATGGGTATGAGACCCATGTGAGTTGCCATGGTGGTAACCCAACCTATGTGATCGGAGATCCCGTGAAGTAGGACCTAGGAAACCAACACTACTAGGGAAAAGCCTATACACAGGATCTTACCAGCAGCGAGTTTTAAAATAAAGTATTTGCTGCTGCAATTTATCGATGGCAGCGCCCACCGAACTTCATTGCTAAAATAAAAGTAGCAGTAGCGCGCCTCCATTAAGCCACGCTACTGCTATAATTCCCATGACCCCGCCACGAAGCTAGTTATAGCAGCAGCGCGTTAAATAGAAGGGCGCTACTGCTAGGTAATTTAGCAGTAGCGCCTTTACCTACACCGCGCTACTGCTAAAACTAGCTATCTCCCACCACCCACACTCTCCTCTATCCAATCCACACTCACACTCACACTCACACTCACTCGATCTCCCCCTCAACACCCCCCTCCCAGCGGGTCCTTCCCAGCAGCACCGCCGCCTACCCTCCTCCCTCTACGCCGCCATCACCTCCTCCTCCTCACTGGACTCGATACCGCCCTCCTCCTCCGTCCTCCCTCGACTCGCCGCCGGCCGGCCCCTCCTTGCTCCACCCTTCCTCCTCCGTCCTACTCTCTCCTCCCTCCTCCAGTCGCCCCTCCTTCTCCCTCCTCCCTCCTCCATCCACAACCCATCCTCCCTACTACATTTTGATTTAGTAGGCTAGTTTATATGCAACATTTTGATTTAGTTCATATGATTTAGTTGATTTAGTAGGCTAGTTGATTTAGAAAATTTTGATTTTGTTGATTTAGTAGGCAAGTTGATCTAGTAGGCTAGTTGATTTAGTTGTTTTATAGAACATTTTGATTTAGTTGATTTAGTAGGCTAGTTGATTTAGTTGATTTATAGAACATTTTGATTTAGTTGATTTAGTATGCTAGTTGATAGCTCTGAAGATTTGGCAACACCTAGCTAGATCTTAGAATTATAATTGTCCATCAAATTGCTTCTCGCGGAAGAAGAATCAAATTGCTTCTCGTGTAAGATTTGGCATTTGGCTGTTGGTTCTATTCTAGAAGGTGTTAGTAAGCTAGACACATGCTACTGTTTTTCTTTCGTGTGAAGTGGATCATTAATCCTTTGCTCATATTGCTTTAGGAAAATGGCGCCACCACCACCACCACCACCATGTCGATTGTGCAAGTCAAGGTGCGCCAGCAGCCTTGCAACTGGCAAGCTGTTCGACATCTACTTCCAGCCGAGTTTTTGTTGTTGGGGAACGTAGCAGAAATTCAAAATTTTCCTACGTGTCACCAAGATCTATCTATGGAGAAACCAGCAACGAGGGGAAGGAGAGTGCATCTACATACCCTTGTAGATTGCTAAGCGGAAGCGTTCAAGAGAACTGGGTTGAAGGAGTCGTACTCGTCGTGATCCAAGTCACCGGAGATCCTAGTGCCGAACGGACGGCACCTCCGCGTTCAACACACGTATAGCCCGGTGACGTCTCCCATGCCTTGATCCAGCAAGGAGAGAGGGAGAGGTTGAGGAAGACTCCATCCAGCAGCAGCACAACGGCGTGGTGGTGGTGGAGGAGCGTGGTGATCCAGCAAGGCTTCGCCAAGCACCACGAGATATGAGGAGAAAGAGAGAGGTAGGGCTGCGCTAGGGAGAGGACAAAACTCATGTGTTGGCAGCCCTCAAGACCTCAACTATATATAGGGGAGAGGGAGGGGGTGCGCCCCCTTTAGGTTTTCCACCCCAAGGGGTGCGGCAGCCCCAATCCCATCTAAGGGTGGCGGCCAAGGGGGGAAAGAGGGGAAACTTGCCCCCCCAAGTTAGGTGGAAGCACCCCCTCCCAAACCCTAGGCGCCTTGGGCCCTTGTGGGGGGACCAGCCCACCTGGGGCTGGTCCCCTCCCACACTTGGCCCATGCTGCCCTCCGAGGATGGTGGCCCCACTTGGTGGACCCCCGGGACCCTCCCGGTGGTCCCCGTACGTTACCGATAAAACCCGAAACTTTTCCGGTGACCAAAACAGGACTTCCCATATATAAATCTTTACCTCTGGACCATTCCGGAACTCCTCATCCGGGACTCCGAACAACATTCGGTAACCACATACAAACTTCCTTTATAACCCTAGCATCATCGAACCTTAAGTGTGTAGACCCTACGGGTTCGGGAGACATGTAGACATGACCGAGACGTTCTCCAGTCAATAATCAACAGCGGGATCTGGATACCCATGTTGGGTCCCACATGTTCCACGATGATCTCATCGGATGAACCACGATGTCAAGGACTCAATCGATCCCGTATACAATTCCTTTTGTCTAACGGTATTGTACTTGCCCGAGATTCGATCGTCGGTATACCGATACCTTGTTCAATCTCGTTCGGCAAGTCTCTTTACTGTTCGTAACACATCATCCGTGATCAACCCCTTGGTCACATTGTGCACATTATGATGATGTCCTACCGAGTGGGCCCAGAGATACCTCTCCGTTTACGGAGTGACAAATCCCGCTCAATTCGTGCCAACCCAATGACACTTTCGGAGATACTTGTAGTGCACCTTTATAGCCACCCGATTCGTTGTGACGTTTGGTACACCCAAAGCATTCCTACGGTATCCGGGAGTTGCACAATCTCATGGTCTAAGGAAGTGATACTTGACATTAGAAAAGCTTTAGCATACGAACTACGATCTTTGTGCTAGGCTTAGGATTGGGTCTTGTCCATCACATCATTCTGCTAATGATGTGATCCCGTTATCAACGACATCTAATGTCCATGGTCAGGAAACCGTAACCATCTGTTGATCCACGAGCTAGTTAACTAGAGGCCTACTAGGGACATGGTGTTGTCTATGTACCCACACATGTATCTGAGTTTCCTATCAATACAATTATAGCATGGGTAATAAACGATTATCATGAACAAGGAAATATAATAATAACTAATTTATTATTGCCTCTAGGGCATATTTCAACATTCGTCATGCGGCGGTAAGAAATTATATGAAATGTAACAACTATTTTATTTTTAGTGGTGGCATTACTGCATTGTGTCATTTTGCTTTTTTTTACACAGATCGTCCCATGCAATCTGAGGTTGAAATTCAACAAGCTGACAGGAGACACTGCATTTGAGGCTCCTGGGGGGCGTACACTATGGAGGTCGAGAAAGGACACAATATTTCACAGATTGGAGGAGATGGATGGGCCCGTTTCCTCGCCTGCATGCGTCTTACTGGTGGTGAGTTGATCAGCTTCTCCTTCAGAGCAGAAAGACCCAAGATGGCTATCATTTATATCAATCTGGTGGAAGATGATGAAGATGACGAAGATGATGAAGATAATGAGGACCCACTCGATGAAGATGATGAGGAACCACTTCATGAAGCCATCGTAGCTCAAAGAATGAGGCTGAGCGAGGAGGAGGTGTGCAACCTATGGGACATAATTCTGCCACGTGCTGACTTTGTCGGGGTGCCATTCGTGACCCGCCTGACAAGTACCATGGTTGATCGACATGATATGGTATGTTATACTTACAAATGCAAATTATCTGATGATATGCTTAGTGTAGAGTCCACTGATATGTTGTGTGGAATCTAGTCGATGATATGCTTTAGTGTAGAGTTTGATCACATGCTTATTAGTGTAGAATCTAAGGAACTATTAATAGTGTAGATAATCCATATATACTTATTTGCAAGAGTATGTGCGAGGCTATTTATTAATTGATATGTTTTTCTTATTCGAAATTGGGAAAGAGCCTATCATGAGTTATGGTATCGAGCCCGATGAAGAAGGCTCACCGGACTACGCCTTACCGCCAGGGCTCCGTCTAACATGTACTTACCGCGTGGACACGGACGGTCGCACACACTTAAACTCGGTTGGGTGGAAGAGATTCCTCGATGGCAAGAATCTTCGTGTTGGACAGGCCATCCTAATTACTATCAGGAACACCAACCGCCCAGGCTTGAGGATGATGATCGTCTTCGATATCATCCAGAACTACATATGTGTGTGTGGCTATATCATCTAGAACTACATATGATGATCATCGTCGATATCATCTAGAACTACATATGATGATCGTCGTTGGTATCATCTAGAACTACATATGATGATCGTGGTTGATATCACCTAGTATTGCTTGAGGATGCATGTTGACTATGTATGAAATTGTTATCTAGTACTCCCTTCGTTCCAAAATAGATGACCCAACTTTGTACTAAAGTGTAGTACAAAGTTGGGTCATCTATTTTGGAAAGAAGGGAGTACCTGTAATGCTTTGTGAAATTGATATCTAGTACTCCCTCCGTTCGGAATTACTTGTCGCATAAATGGATGTATCTAGATGTATTTTAGTTCTAGATACATCCATTTCCGAGACAATTAATTCCGAACAGAGGGAGTAGTACCTAGTATCTGGACCGAAACGGGGTAGGAAGCGGGGGGAAATGATGAAAGATATAGCAGTAGCGAGGGGCTAGGAAACCGCTACAGCTAACTAATAGTAGCGCGTTCCAGAAAAGCGCTGCTGATATAGTCAACAGTAGTAGCGCAAGTACCGACCGCGCTACTACTAACAGTTAGCTATAGCGCCGTAGTAGTAGCGCGGCTGCCCGCGCTGCTGCTAGCCTCAAAACCCGTGCTACTACTAGGGTTTTCCCTAGTAGTAGCTAGATGGCTTCCTCTCTCTCTCTCTCTCTCTCTCTCTGTCTCTCTCTCTATTGATTATCAATACAATGGTCTCTTGGAGATCCATATGATGTAAGCCTTTTTGCGTGTGTTTGTTGGGATCCGATGAACTTTGAGTTTATGATCTGATCTATGTTTTTATCCGTGAAAGTTATTTGAGTCTTCTTTGATCTCTTATATGCATGATTGCTTATAGCTTCATATTTCTTCCCCGATATGTGGGTTATGTTTGGCCAACTAGATCAATTTATCTTGCAATGGGAAGAGGTGCTTTGTGATGGGTTTGATCTTACAGTGCTTGATCCCAGTGACAGAAAGGGAAACGGCACGTATGTATCATTGCTATTAAGGATAACAAGATGGGGTCTATTTCTACATAAATAGATCTTGTCTACATCATGTCATCGTTCTTATTGCATTACTCCGTTTCTCCATGAACTTAATACACTAGATGCATGTTGGATAGCGGTCGATGTGAGGAGTAATAGTAGTAGATGCAGGCAGGAGTCGGTCTACTAATCTTGGACGTTATGCCTATATAATGATCATTGTTTGGATATCATCATGATTATTTGAAGTTCTATCAATTGCCCAACAATAATTGTTTTCCCACCATTTGCTATTTTCCTCGAGAGAAGCCAATAGTGAAACCTACACCCCCCGGGTCTCTTTTCATCATATTTTCCTTTGCGATCTATTTTCCTTTGCATTTATTTTCAGATCTATTAAACCAAAAATACAAAAGTAACTTGCTGTAATTTATTTGTTCCGCGATCTATTTATCCTATCTACCACTTTTACCTCATGTTATTTGCCTATCTTGAGGCGTCGCACCCGAAAGGGATTGACAACCCCTTTAACACGTCGGGTTGCAAATATTAGTTGTTTGTGTGCAGGGGTTATTTACGTGGTGTGTGGAGGTTCTCCTACTGGTTCGATTGAAGGAAATATGCCCTAGAGGCAATAATAAAGTTATTATTTATTTCCTTATTTCATGATAAATGTTTATCATTCATGCTAGAATTGTATTAACCGGAAACATGATACATGTGTGAATGCATAGACAAACAATATGTCACTAGTATGCCTCTACTAGACTAGCTTGTTAATCAAAGATGGTTATGTTTCCTAACCATGAACAAAGAGTTGTTATTTGATTAACAAGGTCACATCATTAGTAGAATGATCGATTGACATGACCCATTCCATTAGCTTAGCACACGATCGTTTAGTATGTTGCTACTGCTTTTATCCATGACTTATACATGTTCCTGTAACTATGAGATTATGCAACTCCGTTTACGGAGGAACACTTTGGTGCTACCAAACGTCACAACGTAATCGGGTGATTATAAAGGAGTACTACAGTGTCTCCAAAGGCGATGTTGGGTTGGCGTATTTGAGATTAGGTTTTGTCACTCCGATTGTTGGAGAGGTATCTCTGGGCCCTCTCGGTAATACACATCATCAAGCCTTGCAAGCATTACAACTAATGAGTTAGCTGTGAGATGGTGTATTACTGAGCGAGTAAAGAGACTTGCGTAACGAGATTGAACTAGGTATTGGATACCGACGATCGAATCTCGGGCAAGTAACATACCGATGACAAAGGAACAACGATGTTGTTATGCGGTCCGACCGATAAAGATCTTCAGAGAATATGTAGGAACCAATATGGGCATCCAGGTCCTGCTATTGGTTATTGACCGAGACGTGTCTCGGTCATGTCTACATTGTTCTCGAACCGTAGGGTCCGCACGCTTAAGGTTTCGATGGCGCTTATTATGAGTTTATGTATTTTGATGTACCAAGAAGTTCGAGTCCCGGATGTGATCACGGACATGACGAGGAGTCTCGAAATGGTCGAGACATAAAGATTGATATATTGGAAGCCTATATTTGGAGTTCGAATGGTTCCGTGAAATCGAATTTATCTGAGTATCGGAGGTTACCGGAACCCCGGAACTAAATGGGCCTTAGTGGGCCTCGAGGGAGAAGAGGAGGGCCGGCCATGGCAGGCAGCGCCCCCCCCCTAGTCCGAATAGGACAGGAGGGGGGCGCGCCTCTTCCTTCTTCCCCTTCCCCAATCCTACTCCAACTAGGAAGGGGAGTCCTACTCCTGGGAGTAGGACTCCTCCAGCGCGCCTCCTCTAGGCCGGCCGCACCCCCTTGCTCCTTTATATACGGGGCAGGGGGCACCCTAGAACACACAAGTTTGATCTACGATCGTTCCTTAGCCGTGTCGCGTGCCCCCTTCCACCATATTCCACCTCGGTCATATCGTCGCGAAGCTTAAGCGAAGCCTGCGCCGATAGAACATCAAGATCGTCACCACGCCGTCGTCTTGTGGAACTCTCCCTCGACACTCGGCTGGATCGAGTCGAGGGACGTCATCGAGCTGTACGTGTGTTAAGAACTCGGGCGCCGAGTAACGGCGCCGGGATCGGTCGGATCGCGAGGAGAACGTCGACTACTTCCTCTACGCCAGTGATCGCTTCGCTTGGTCTCGAGGGTGCGTAGGCAACACTCTCCCTCTCGTTGCTATGCATCACCATGATCTTGCGTGTGCGTAGGAATTTTTTGAAATTACTACGTTCCCCAACAAAGGGCATCCGAGCCTAGTTTTTATGGTTTGATGTTTTGCACGAGTAGAACACAAATGAGTTGTGGGCGATACAAGTCATACTACCTACCAGCATGTCATACTTTGGTTCAGCGGTATTGTGAGATGAAGCGGCCCGGACCGACATTACGCCAGACGCTTACGCGAGACTGGTTTCACCGCCACGAGCACTCGTTGCTTAAAGGTGACCGGCGGTGTCTGTCTCTCTCACTTTAGTTGAACTGAGTGTGGCTACGCCGGTCCTTGAGAAGGTTAAACGGAGTCTATTTGACGAAATATCGTTGTGGTTTTGATGCGTGGGTGAGATTGGTTCTTGCTTAAGCCCGTAGCAGCCACGTAAAATTTGCAACAACAAAGTAGAGGACGTCTAACTTGTTTTTGCAGGCATGTTGTGATGTGATATGGTCAAGACGTGATGCTATATTTTATTGTATGAGATGATCATGTTTTGTAACCGGTTATCGGCAATCGGCTGGAGCCATATGGTTGTCGCTTTATTGTATGCAATGCAATCGCCCTGTAATGCTTTACTTTATCACTAAGCGGTAGCGATAGTCGTAGAAGCATAAGATTGGCGAGTCGACAACGATGCTACGATGAAGATCAAGGTGTCGCGCCGGTGACGATGGTGATCATGGTGGTGCTGCAGAGATGGAGATCATGAAGCACAAGATGATGATGACCATATCATATCACTTATATTGATTTGCATGTGATGTTTATCTTTTATGCATCTTATCTTGCTTTGATTGACGGTAGCATTATAAGATGATCTCTCACTAAATTATCAAGAAGTGTTCTCCCTGAGTATGCACCGTTGCCAAAGTTCGTCGTGCCCAGACACCACGTGATGATCGGGTGTGATAAGCTCTACGTCCATCTACAACGGGTGCAAGCCAGTTTTGCACACGCAGAATACTCAGGTTATACTTGACAAGCCTAGCATATGCAGATATGGCCTCGGAACACGGAGACCGAAAGGTCGAGCGTGAATCATATAGTAGATATGATCAACATAAGATGTTCACCATTGAAAACTACTCCATTTCACGTGATGATCGGTTATGGTTTAGTTGATTTGGATCACGTGATCACTTAGATGACTAGAGAGATGTCTGCTAAGTGGGAGTTCTTAAGTAATATGATTAATTGAACTTAAATTTATCATGAACTTAGTACCGATAGTATCTTGCTTGTTTATGTTTGATTGTAGATAGATGGCTCGTCTTTGTTGTTCCGTTGAATTTTAATGCGTTCCTTGAGAAAGCAAAGTTGAAAGATGATGGTAGCAATTACGGACTGACGGGTCCGAACTCGAGGATTATCCTCATTGCTGCATGTAAGAGTTACGTCTGGATGCACCGCTGGGTGCGAACTGCTGCTCGAGCAACACCGGATGTTGTGAACGTCTGGCGAGCAAAGCGATGACTACTCTATAGTTCGATGTGCCATGCTTTACGGCTTAGAACCGGGACTTCAACGACGTTTTGAGCGTCATGGAGCATATGAGATGTTCCAGAGTTGAAGTTAATATTCCAACAGAATGCCCGGATTGAGAGATATGAAGTCTCCAATAAGTTCTATAGCTGCAAGATGGAGGAGAATAGTTACATTAGTGAGCACATACTCGTAATGTCCGGGTACTACAATCACTTGACACAATTGGGAGTTAATCTTCCGGATGATTGTGTCATTGATGAATTCTTCAATCACGCCACCAAGCTACAAAGGCTTCGTGATGAACTATAATATGCAAGGGTTAGTAAAGACTATACCGAGCTCTTCGCAATGCTAAAGGCTGCGGAAGTAGAAATCAAGAAGGAGCATCAAGTGTTGATGGTTAATAAGACCACTAGTTTCAAGAAGAAAGGTAAAGGGAAGAAGAAGGAACTTCAAGAAGAACAGCAAGCAAGTTGTCGCTCAGAGAAGAAACCCAAGTCTGGACCTAAGCCTGGCCGAGTGCTTCTCTTGCAAGCGAGACCGGTCACTTTGAAGCGGAATTGCCCCAAGTATTTGGCGGATAAGAAGGATGGCAAGGTGAACAAAGGTATATGTGATATACATGTTATTGATGTGTACCTTACTAGAGCTCGCAGAGCACTGGTATTTGATATCGGTTACATTGCTAATATTTGCAACTCAAAGCAGGGACTACGGATTGCTTAACACCGGCAAGGACGAGGTGACAATGCGCGTGGGAAATGGTTCCAAAGTCGATGTGATCGCGGTCGGCACGCTACCTCTACATCTACCTTCGGATTAGTATTAGACCTAAATAATTGTTATTTGGTGCTGCGTTGAGCATGAACATTATATCTGGATCTTGTTTGATGCGAGACGGTTATTCATTTAAATCGAGAATAATGGTTGTTCTATTTATATGAGTAATATCTTTTATGGTCATGCACCCTTGAGGAATGGTCTATTTTGATGAATCTCGATAGTAGTGATACACATATTCATAATATTGAAACCAAAAGATGCAGAGTTGATAATGAAAGTGCAACTTATTTGTGGCCTTGCCGTTTAGGTCATATCGGTGTAAAGCGCATGAAGAAACTCCATGCTGATGGACTTTTGGAGTCACTTGATTATGAATCACTTGGCACTTGCGAACCGTGCCTCATGGGCAAGATGACTAGAACCCGTTCTCGGTACTATGGAGAGAGCAACAGATTTGTTGGAAATCATACATACTGAGATGTATGTGGTCCGATGAATGTTGAGGCTCGTGGCGGATATCGTTATTTTCTCACCTTCACAAATGACTTAAGCAGATATGGGTATATCTACTTAATGAAACATAAGTCTAAAACATTTGAAAAGTTCAAAGAATTTGAGTGAAGTTGAAAATCATCGTAATAAGAAAATTAAATTTCTGCGATCGATCATGGAGGTGAATATTTAAGTTCTGAGTTTGGTCTACATTTGAAACAATGCGAATAGTTTAAGCAACTCACGCCACACGGAACACCACAGCGTAATGGTGTGTCCGAACGTCAGAATCGTACTTTACTAGATATGGTGCGATCTATGATGTCTCTTCAGATTTACCGCTATCGTTTTGGGGTTATGCTCTAGAGACGGCCGCATTCACCTGAATAGAACACCGTCGAAATCCGTTGAGACGACACCTTATGAACTGTGGTTTAGTAAGAAACCAAAGTTGTCGTTTCTTAAAGTTTGGGGATGCGATGCTTATGTGAAAAAGCTTCAACCTGATAAGCTCGAACCCAAATCGAGAAATGTGTCTTCATAGGATACCCAAAGGAAACAGTTGGGTACACCTTCTATCACAGATCCAAGGCAAGACATTCGTTGCTAAGAATGGATCCTTTCTAGAGAAGGAGTTTCTCTCGAAAGAAGTGAGTGGGAGGAAAGTAGAACTTGATGAGGTAATTGTACCTTCTCCCTTACTTGAAAGTAGTTTGTCGCAGAAA
Source organism: Aegilops speltoides (assembly GCA_021437245.1). Classification (NCBI taxonomy): domain Eukaryota; kingdom Viridiplantae; phylum Streptophyta; class Magnoliopsida; order Poales; family Poaceae; genus Aegilops; species Aegilops speltoides. Next base: position 8,862,429 of record CM038145.1, read on the forward strand.
CCGGTTTACGAGACATCTACACCAAGTAGTGAGGAAGTTGATGATGTTGATCATGAAACTTGAGATCAAGTTGCTCTGAACCTCGTAGATCAACCAGAGTAAGATCCGCACTGAGTGGTACGGTAATCCTGTTCGGAAATCATGCTACTAGATCATGATGAACCTCGAACTATGAAGAAGCGATGGTGAGCCCAGATTCCGCAAAATGGCTTGAGGCCATGAAATCGAGATGGGATCCATGTATGAAAACAAAGTATGGACTTTGGTTGACTTGCCGAGGGTAGGCAAGCAATAGAAAACAAGTGGATCTTCAAGAAGAAGACCGACGCCGACGGTAATGTTATCGTCTACAAAGCTCGACTTGTCGCAAAGGGTTTTCGACAAGTTCAAGGGGTTGACTACGATGAGACCTTCTCACCCGTGGCGATGCTTAAGTCTGTCCGAATCATGTTAGCAATTGCCGCATTTTATGATTATGAAATTTGGCAAATGGATGTAAAGACTGCATTCTGAATGGATTTACGGAAGAAGAGTTGTATATGATGCAACCGAAGGTTTTATCGATCCAAAGGAGCTAACAAAGTATGCAAGCTCCAAATGATCCATTTATGGACTGGTGCAAGCATCTCGGAGTTGGAATCAACGCTTTGATAGTGTGATCAAAGCATTTGGGTTTATCTGAGACTTTTGGAGAAGCCTTGTATTTACAAGAAAGTGAGTGGGAGCTCTGTAGCATTTCGATATTATATGTAGATGACATATTGCTGATCGGAAATGATATAGAATTTCTGGATAGCATAAAGGGATACTTGAATAAGAGTTTTTCAATGAAAGACCTCGGTGAAGCTGCTTACATATTGGGCATTAAGATCTATAGAGATAGATCAAGACGCTTAATTGGACTTTCACAAAGCACATATGTCGTGGATTTGTCACGGCAGATGTCCTAGCATAAGGACTTAGTCGTGGAGCCATCGCAACGGGTTTACTTGCAGGGGTTAAAGCGGACACAAAGACACGAGGGTTTATACTAGTTCGGCCCCTTCGATGAAGGTAAAAGCCTACGTCTAGTTGTGATGGAATTGATGTAGACTCGATGGCTAGGGAGCAAATAAGCTTCGCCTAGGCTCGAATTGTGGTTGTCTGTCCTTGAACCTTGCGCCGGTCGTCCCTTATATACACGGGTGACGCCCGTCGGTTTGCAGAGTCCCAACCGGTTCATACTCGTATCCCGGTTGGTATCTCTCTATTCCTAACTTACAATACAAGTTATACATCAGGCCGGTTTACGGCTACAAGTTCTAAACCGACTACAAGCCTTGGGCCTTTCCATGATTATACTACTAGCGGAGTTAACCCGGCCCAAGCTTGGCCGGTTTACACCTAGTGGTAATATCCCCAACAACATACCTTGACAAAATTTTGAAGAAGTTCAAAATGGATCAAGCAAAGAAAGGGTTCTTGCTTGTGTTACAAGGTGTGAAGTTGAGTAAGACTCAATGCCCGACCACTGCAGAAGATAGAGAAAAATGAAAGATGTTCCTATGCTTCACCATAGGCTCTATCATGTATGCAATGTTGTGTACCGGACTGATGTGTGCATTGCTATAAGTTTAGCAGGAGGTACCAAAGTAATCCAGAGTGGATCATCGGACAGCGGTCAAGAACATCCCGAAATACGAAAAGGACTAAGGATATGTTTTCGATATGGAGGTGACAAAGAGCTCATCGTAATGGCAGTTACGTTGATGCAAGCTTTGACACCGATCCGGACGATTCTAAATCGCAGACCGGATACGTATTTACACTAAACGGAGGAGCTGTCGGTTGGTGCAGTTCTAAACAAAGCGTCGTGGCGGGATCTACATGTGAAGCGGGGTACATAGCAGCTTCGGCGCAGCTAATGAAGGAGTGCGGATGAAGGAGTTCATATCCGATCTAGGTGTCATACCTAGTGCATCGGGTCCAATGAAAATCTTCTGTGACAATACTGGAGCAATTGCCTTAGCAAAGGAATCCAAATTTTACAAGAGGACCAAGCACATCAAGAAACGCTTCAATTCCATCTGGGACTTAGTCCAGGTGGGAGACATAGAGATTTGCAAGATACATACGGATCTGAATGTAGCAGACCCGTTGACTAAGCCTCTTCCACGAGCAAAACATGATCAACACCAAGACTCCATGGGTGTTAGAATCATTACTATGTAATCTAGATTATTGACTCTAGTGCAAGTGGGAGACTGAAGGAAATATGCCCTAGAGGCAATAATAAAGTTATTATTTATTTCCTTATTTCATGATAAATGTTTATCATTCATGCTAGAATTGTATTAACCGAAAACATGATACATGTGTGAATGCATAGACAAACAATATGTCACTAGTATGCCTCTACTAGACTAGCTTGTTAATCAAAGATGGTTATGTTTCCTAACCATGAACAAAGAGTTGTTATTTGATTAACAAGGTCACATCATTAGTAGAATGATCGATTGACATGACCCATTCCATTAGCTTAGCACACGATCGTTTAGTATGTTGCTCTGCTTTTATCCATGACTTATACATGTTCCCGTAACTATGAGATTATGCAACTCCGTTTACGGAGGAACACTTTGGTGCTACCAAACGTCACAACGTGGCGGGTGATTATAAAGGAGTACTACAGTGTCTCCAAAGGCGGATGTTGGGTTGGCGTATTTCGAGATTAGGTTTTGTCACTCCGATTGTTGGAGAGGTATCTCGGGCCCTCTCGGTAATACACATCATCAAAGCCTTGCAAGCATTACAACTAATGAGTTAGCTGTGAGATGGTGTATTACGAGCGAGTAAAGAGACTTGCGTGCGAGATTGAACTAGGTATTGGATACCGACGATCGAATCTCGGGCAAGTAACATACCGATGACAAAGGGAACAACGTATGTTGTTATCTTGGTCTCGACCGATAAAGATCTTCGTAGAATATGTAGGAACCAATATGGGCATCCAGGTCCCGCTATTGGTTATTGACCGAGACGTGTCTCGGTCATGTCTACATTGTTCTCGAACCGTAGGGTCCGCACGCTTAAGGTTTCGATGGCGGTTATTATGAGTTTATGTATTTTGATGTACCGAAGAAGTTCGAGTCCCGGATGTGATCACGGACATGACGAGGAGTCTCGAAATGGTCGAGACATAAAGATTGATATATTGGAAGCCTATATTTGGAGTTCGAATGGTTCCGGTGAAATCGAATTTATCGAGTACCGGAGGTTACCGAACCCCGAACTAAATGGGCCTTAGTGGGCCTCGAGGGAGAAGAGGAGGGGCCGGCCAGGGCAGGCAGGCGCCCCTCCCCTAGTCCGAATAGGACAAGGAGGCGGCGCCCCTTCCTTCTTCCCCTTCCCCAATCCTACTCCAACTAGGAAGGGGGAGTCCTACTCGGTGGGAGTAGGACTCCTCCAGCGCGCCTCCTCTAGGCCGGCCGCACCCCCTTGCTCCTTTATATCTGAGGCGGGGGCACCCTAGAACACACAAGTTTGATCTACGGATCGTTCCTTAGCCGTGTCGGTGCCCCTTCCACCATATTCCACCTCGGTCATATCGTCGCAAGCTTAGGCGAAGCCCTCGCGCCGTAGAACATCAAGATCGTCACCACGCCGTCGTCTTGACGGAACTCTCCTCGACACTCGGCTGGATCGAGTACGAGGGACGTCATCGAGCTGTCGTGTGTTAAGAACTCGGGCGCCGAGTAACGGCGCCGGATCGGTCGGATCGCGAGGAGAACATCGACTACTTCCTCTACGTTGTGATTGCTTCCGCTTCGGTCTACGAGGGTACGTAGACAACACTCTCCCCTCTCGTTGCTATGCATCACCATGATCTTGCGTGTGCGTAGGAAATTTTTTGAAATTACTACGTTCCCCAACATCGATAACCTTGATCTCATCACTGAGGGAAATACCTGCCATTGCTATACTGCATCATCCCTTCCTCTTTGGGAAAATACCGACATAGTTCTAGCAGGCATCAGTGACACGTTTCCGTAACGGTACCATGAGGCTTCTTGTGAGAAGCTCTGGTTTTTGAGAAGCTTATATCATAACGTGCCCCAAATAGGACAATATTTTTTACGCCGCATGTTGATGCCATTCCATGATAGCATCCCAAGGTACATGAATTTCAGACGGGTTTTGGATTTACTAGAATTACAAAAGGCAAGTACATCAACGTTTACCGGAGAGCCACGGTGTCATGGTGTTCAAAATTCATCCCAATTTCTTGCATGGGACATAAGCATAAACTCATGGACACATATATGATTTTACAACCCATATTGGTGCACCGGAGCATGTGCATGTAGTTTAATTTTGAATTGAGGACCTGAAATGGCTAGAAAACCAAGTTAATGTATAAAAATGTCCAAACAAACCCTGAATAATTCCAATTTTTTTACGACACACCTATAGTTGCATGTTCACTGCAGATAAAAGTTCTAGCAATTCAAACACCCTCCATTGCTGCTGTGACCCCATTATGTAATACAAATCAAGATAAAAAATCAAGTAGATCGCACACAGTTTATTATTACCAACCGTGTGAGATGCAGTACACAATATCCTGGAGCACCGTCGGAGTATAGTACACCTACGGCTTACACGAGAAGGTGCGTCGGCTACAATCCACAGCCGGCGTGTCAAGCACACTAGCTCGCTACCCAAATATCATTTCACTGTTCAATCCTCGCCGGTGAAAGATGGGATGTGCACCCGCGTCATGAGGGCAACTTCGGCAGCCCACTCCGGCGAGAGCGCGGCAGCAGCCGCCATGCACGTGCTAACAAGGTGCAAGAGCACGGTCGCAATCTGCGACTGAGCGGCCAAGGCAGCCCAAACGACCGTTGTTGCTTCTCAAGTGGCGGCAGCAACATCTGCCTCGGGGATAGCAACTGGTGAGAGCGGCACAGCAGCTGTACGTTCTGAAGTGGCGGCCTTAGCCCTGATGGAGGCTGCCCATGACCATGTCAAGGCTGCCCACGCCCAGCTCGTGGCGGTCACCGCATAAATCTAACGAAGCTTCTCTGACAACGGTCGGCAACCCACGGTCGAAGAGTTGGCAATCACCGAGAGCTTTCGAGCAGCCGTCCATTTCTCCGCCGCATACCTTGCCACGATGGGGCCCGTCCAAGCCCACCTCATGGCGGCGTTTTCCAAAGAGATGGAGGACACGGATGGTGAGATGCTTTTCGAGTATGGTGCGATGGATGCCATGGAGCCCCTTTCCCAGGAGATCGTCGGGTGCGAGTTGGACATGGAGGAGGCGGCGAAGATCGACGAGCACCAGCCGTAGTAGTACTCTTTATTTTATTTTATTAAGAGCGCCGGTCTTTAATTTGTTAGAGTAATGTTTAGGTCAGCTAGCTCTGTTTAATTGCTAAACTTGCTCGATTAAGAAGTGTGGGTGTGCTGTAGTCTCCTTTGTGTACCCAAATTATGCAACGACGTGGATGACCATTGTAACTAGAGAAATTCGAACCAAAATTGCACGTTCAAACTCATCACACACGGGTTAAGCTATATGAATCATTTGTTATGTTCACATATCGTACATGGTGTTGAACAAGGGACCGTGTCTGATGGCACTTTACGCGCTAGTTTTTTCGCTACACCGATTCAAAATTTTGGCTTCTAAGGAAATATCTACCTCCCCGCCCCCTCCCCCTTACCAAAAGCCACATTTCCCCTGTTTCCGCCTTCCTTTTCAAGTTGAAACCTTCACTCCTTTCTTGCAGCGCCGCCTCCTAGCCGGCGACCCTCCTTCACGTTGCTCGGCCTCGTCTATCCAGGCAGGTAATCCACACCTGACCCCCATCCTCCTCCTCCTTCCACATTCCACATGCCCTGACCACCGGCGCGACACCTTCCACCCAAATCACCGACCCCTCCACCAAATAAGCACCGCCCTAAGCCATGGTGCACGCAGTATAGCCAGGAGCTCAAGGAGCATTTGACAGCAAGAAGCAAATCGCGACCGTACGCGCAGATGAGGTCGCGATGGCTGCCATTCATGCTGGCCCCAGATCTTGGAGGAGAAGCTCACCGTTGAGGCCACCGTCGACTCCTCGCGCGCCAACGCCGCGACGTGGTTTTGGCTGCTTTAAATGATAGTTCGTGGCCTTTTCTCGAGGCCACCCTCGGTGCCTTTGACGAAGACTACGAGGTGTTTTCTTAGCGTGCACGTGCTTACCTCAACTCGAGAGCCAGCAGGTTGGTGCCCGGATTGGCTCGGGAAACTCACCACTACGATGAGGGCACCCACGATGTGGAGCCTCGCCCTCTTCGATGTCCAAGGATCCAATCATCATCGATATCTCCGACGATGAGGAGTAGCTTGTCTTATTAGCTCACTATAAGGACCCATGTTCAGTTTGCTAGCTACGCAGGTTAAGCATGCTCGTTTACCCGTTGCATGTGCTGCTCTTGCCTTTCCTTAACAAATGCTAGTGAATTGTGCTATCTTCTTTTACCATGCAACCTGTTGGTGTATATGTACTATATGTCGTGCAATGTGGTGCTCACTTATTAACTGTTTGGATAATTAGTTGTCGTCTTCAGTTAACTATTTGGTTCAATTCTGCAAATGTGATATTCAATTCTTTAGGCTGCAATTTTTTTGTCTTCCATGTGAGAAATAAATCGAATTTATCTTTACAAAATACATGAGAAACAAATACAATTACTATATTTCCAAGTTGTCAAGCATGCTTGGTTTGGTTAACTGTCTGATTTTCTAGTATGTTATACATTGTGCAATGTGGTGCTTAGTTAACGTTTGGTTCATTTGTTGTGGTGTTTAGTCAACTGTTTGGTTCAATTCTTCAATACGATGTTCAATTGTTGTGGGTGCATTCTGTTATTGTATACCATGTGAGGAATAAATCGAATTTGGTTGTACTAAATACATGAGAAACAAATACAATTGCTATATTTCCAGGTTGTTAAGCATGCTTGGTTTGGTTAACTATCTGATCTTCTATTAGGAGTATGTTATATTGTGCAGTGTGGTGCTCGGTTAATGTTTGGTTCATTTGTTGTGGTATTTAGTTAACTGCTTGGTTCAATTCTGCAATGTGATGTCCAATTGTCCTGGGTAGAATTTTGTATTGTTGTGCATGTGAGGAATAAATCGAATTTTGCTGCACTTAATACATGAGAAACATATACAACTGCTATATTTCCTTGTTCTTAATCATGCTTGGTTCGGATAAATGGGTTTTCCATGTGGTTTAAATTAATCTGATGAATCTGCAATGTGCTTATTTTTCATCAACATATTTTACTGATAGCATGCGACCCTCACTTAACCTGATGACTAACTACCTTATATGTGTTGTAGGGAAACAATGGGAAGCACTGAGGTTTACAATCGAGGTTTGCACACGCATGGTCCTTTGTCTAATAGCACACTATTGTGCAACTGTAGGAACCATTCTAATATTTAGGTTATTAACAATTTGGTCTTGCACATGTAGGTCCTGCTATGAGAGGTTTTGACCCACTGTTCGACCATTTTTGCATATGGGGAAATGAGTTGTCCATGAATATGAAGGAAATATGCCCTAGAGGCAATAATAAAGTTATTATTTATTTCCTTATTTCATGATAAATGTTTATCATTCATGCTAGAATTGTATTAACCGGAAACATGATACATGTGTGAATGCATAAACAAACAAACATGTCACTAGTATGCCTCTACTAGACTAGCTTGTTAATCAAAGATGGTTATGTTTCCTAACCATGAACAAGGAGTTGTTATTTGATTAATGAGGTCACATCATTAGCGAATGATCGATTGACATGACCCATTCCTTAGCTTAGCACACGATCGTTTAGTATGTTGCTCTTGCTTTTATCCATGACTTATACATGTTCCTATAACTATGAGATTATGCAACTCCGTTTACGGAGGAACACTTTGGTGCTACCAAACGTCACAACGTAATCGGGTGATTATAAAGGAGTACTACAGTGTCTCCAAAGGCGGATGTTGGGTTGGCGTATTTCGAGATTAGGTTTTGTCACTCCGATTGTCGGAGAGGTATCTCTGGGCCCTCTCGGTAATGCACATCATCGAAGCCTTGCAAGCACTACAACTAATGAGTTAGTTGTGAGATGATGTATTACGGAACGAGTAAAGAGACTTGCGGTAGCGAGATTGAACTAGGTATTGGATACCGACGATCGAATCTCGGGCAAGTAACGCATCGATGACAAAGGAACAACGTATGTTGTTATGCGGTCGACCGATAAAGATCTTCGTAGAATATGTAGGAACCAATATGGGCATCCAGGTCCGCTGTTGGTTATTGACCGTGAATGGTTCTAGGTCATGTCTACATTGTTCTCGAACCGTAGGGTCCGCACGCTTAAGGTTTCGATGGATTATTATGAGTTTATGTATTTTGATGTACCAAGAAGTTCGAGTCCCGGATGTGATCACGGACATGACGAGGAGTCTCGGAATGGTCGAGACATAAAGATTGATATATTGGAAGCCTATGTTTGGAGTTGGAATGGTTCGGGCGAAAACGGAATTTACCGAGTACCGGAGGTTACCGAACCCCGGGAGGTAAATGGGCCTCGATGGGCCCTAGTGGAAAGGAGGAGGGCAGCCCAAGCCTGGCGCGCCCCCCCTTCCCTAGTCCTACTAGGACTAGGAGAAGGGGCCCCCCCTCTCTCCTTTCCTCAGGAATCCTAGTCCAACTAGGATTGGGGGAATCCTACTCCCTGAGGAGTAGGACTCCTGGCGCGCCTCCTTGGCCGCCGCCCCCCCCCTGCTCCTTTATATACGGGGCAGGGGGCACCTTAGAACACACAAGTTGATCGTGAGATCGTTCCTTAGCCGTGTCGGTGCCCCCTCCACCATATTCCACCTCGGTTATACCGTCATGAAGCTTAAGCGAAGCCTGTGCGGTGAAACATCAAGATCGTCCTGCACGCCGTCGGTTTGTGGAACTCTCCTCGACACTCGGCTGGATCGGTCTGAGGGACGTCATCGAGCTGTCGTGTGTCAAGAACTCGGGCGTCGAGTAACGGCGCCGGATCGGTCGGATCGCGAGGAGAACGTCGACTACTTCCTCTACGTTGTGATCGCTTCCGCTTGGGTCTACAAGGGTATGTAGACAACACTCTCCCTCTCGTTGCTATACATCACCATGATCTTGCGTGTGCGTAGGAAAATTTTTGAAATTACTCGTTCCCCAGCAAAGGCATCCGAGCCTAGGTTTTTCTATGGTTTGATGTTTTGCACGAGTAGAACACAAGTGAGTTGTGGGCGATACAAGTCATACTACCTACCAGCATGTCATACTTTGGTTCAGCGGTATTGTGAGATGAAGCGGCCCGACCGACATTACGCGTGACGCTTCGCGAGACTGGTTTCACCGCTGTGAGCACTCGTTGCTTAAAGGTGACCGGTGGGTGCTGTCTCTCTCACTTTAGTTGAACTGAGTGTAGCTCGCCCGGTCCTTGAGAAGGTTAAACGGAGTCTATTTGACAAAATATCGTTGTGGTTTTGATGCGTGGGTGAGACTGGATCTTGCTTAAGCCCGTAGCAGCCACGTAAAATTTGCAACAACAAAGTAGAGGACGTCTAACTTGTTTTTGCAGGCATGTTGTGATGTGATATGGTCAAGGCGTGATGCTATATTTTATTGTATGAGATGATCATGTTTTGTAACCGAAGTTATCGGCAATCGGCTGGAGCCATATGGTTGTCGCTTTATTGTATGCAATGCAATCGCTCTGTAATGCTTTACTTTATCACTAAGCGGTAGCGATAGTCGTAGTAGCATAAGTTTGGCGAGGCGACAACGATGCTGCGATGAAGATCAAGGTGTCGCGCCGGTGGCGATGGTGATCATGGTGGTGCTGCAAGATGGAGATCGTGAAGCACAAGATGATGATGACCATATCATATCACTTATATTGATTTGCATGTGATGTTTATCCTTTTATGCATCTTATCTTGCTTTGATTGACGGTAGCATTATAAGATGATCTCTCACTAAATTATCAAGAAGTGTTCTCCCGAGTATGCACCGTTGCCAAAGTTAAATCGTGCCCGGACACCACGTGATGATCGGGTGTGATAAGCTCTCGTCCATCTACAACGGTGCAAGCCAGTTTTGCACACGCAGAATACTCGGGTTATACTTGACGAGCCTAGCATATGCAGATATGGCCTCGGAACACGGAGACCGAAAGGTCGGCGTGAATCATATAGTAGATATGATCAACATAAGATGTTCACCATTGAAAACTACTCCATTTCACGTGATGATCGGTTATGGTTTAGTTGATTTGGATCACGTGATCACTTGGATGACTAGAGATGTCTTTCTAAGTGGGAGTTCTTAAGTAATATGATTAATTGAACTTAAATTTATCATGAACTTAGTACTGATAGTATCTTGCTTGTTTATGTTTGATTGTAGATAGATGGCTCGTCTTTGTTGTTCCGTTGAATTTTAATGCGTTCCTTGAGAAAGCAAAGTTGAAAGATGATGGTAGCAACTACGGGATCGGGTCCGTAACGAGGATCATCCTCATTGCTGCCTGTAAGAGTTCGTCTGGATGCACCGCTAGGTGACAACTTCTTCTTTGCTGAGCAACGCCGGATGTTGTGAGCGTCTGGCAAAGCAAAGCGATGACTACTCTATAGTTCGATGTGCCATGCTTTACGGCTTAGAACCGGGACTTCAACGACGTTTTGAGCGTCATGGAGCATATGAGATGTTCCAGAGTTGAAGTTAATATTCAACAGAATGCCCGGATTGAGAGATATGAAGTCTCCAATAAGTTCTATAGCTGCAAGATGGAGGAGAACAGTTACATTAGTGAGCATATACTCGTAATGTCCGGGTACTACAATCACTTGACACAATTGGGAGTTAATCTTCCGGATGATTGTGTCATTGATGAATTCTCAATCACGCCACCAAGCTACAAAGGCTTCGTGATGAACTATAATATGCAAGGGTTAGTAAAGACTATACCTGAGCTCTTCGCAATGCTAAAGGCAGCGGAGGTAGAAATCAAAAAGGAGCATCAAGTGTTGATGGTCAATAAGACCACTAGTTTCAAGAAGAAAGGCAAAGGGAAGAAGAAGGGGAATCTCAAGAAGAACAGCAAGCAAGTTGCTGCTCAGGAGAAGAAACCCAAGTCGGCCCTAAACCTGAAACTGAGTGCTTCTACTAAGCGGTCAATCTTTGAAGCGGAACTGCCCCAAGTATTTGGCGGATAAGAAGGATGGCAAGGTGAACAAAGGTATATGTGATATACATGTTATTGATGTGTACCTTACTAGAGCTCGCAGATAGCACTGGTATTTGATCTTGGTTACTTGCTAATATTTGCAACTCAAAGCAGGACTACGGATTGCGAAACACCGGAAAGGGCGAGGTGACGATCTTGCGTGGGAAATGGTTCCAAAGTCGATGTGATCGCGGTCGGCACGCTACCTCTACATCTACCTTCGGGATTAGTTTTAGACTTAAATAATTGTTATTTGGTGCTGCGTTGAGCATGAACATTATATCTGGATCTTGTTTGATGCGAGGCGGTTATTCATTTAAATCGAGAGAATAATGGTTGTTCTATTTATATGAGTAATATCTTTTATGGTCATGCACCCTTGAGGAGTGGTCTATTTCTTATGAATCTCGATAGTAGTGATACACATATTCATAATGTTGAAACCAAAAGATGCAGAGTTGATAATGAAAGTGCAACTTATTTGTGGCACTTGCCGTTTAGGTCATATCGGTGTAAAAGCGCATGAAGAAACTCCATCTTGATGGACTTTTGGAGTCACTTGATTATGAATCACTTGGCACTTATGAACCGTGCCTCATGGGCAAGATGACTAGAACACCGTTCTCGATACGATGGAGAGAGCAACAGATTTGTTGGAAATCATACATACGGATGTATGTGGTCCGATGAATGTTGAGGCTCGTGGCGGATATCGTTATTTTCTCACCTTCACAGATGACTTAAGCGATATGGGTATATCTACTTAATGAAACATAAGTCTGAAACGTTTGAAAAGTTCAAAGAATTTCAGAGTGAAGTTGAAAATCATCGTAACAAGAAAATCAAATTTCTACGATCCGATCGTGGAGGTGAATATTTGAGTTACGAGTTTGGTCTACATTTGAAACAATGCGGAATAGTTTCAGCAACTCACGCCACCCGAACACCACAACGAAATGGTGTGTCCGAACGTCGTGTCGTACTTTACTAGATATGGTGCGATCTATGATGTCTCTTACAGATTTACCGCTATCGCTTTTGGGGTTATGCTCTAGAGACGGCCGCATTCACACTGAATAGAACACCGTCGAAATCCGTTGAGACGACACCTTATGAACTGTGGTTTAGCAAGAAACCAAAGTTGTCGTTTCTTAAAGTTTGGGGATGCGATGCTTATGTGAAAAAGCTTCAACCCGATAAGCTCGAACCCAAATCGAAATGTGTCTTCATAGGATACCCAAAGGAGACAGTTGGGTACACCTTCTATCACAGATCCGAAGGCAAGACATTCGTTGCTAAGAATGGATCCTTTCTAGAGAAGGAGTTTCTCTCGAAAGAAGTGAGTGGGAGGAAAGTGGAACTTGATGAGGTAATAGTACCTTCTCCCTTACTTGAAAGTAGTTAAATCGCAGAAACCAGTTTACGAGACACCTACACCAAGTAGTGAGGAAGTTGATGATGTTGATCATGAAACTTGAGATCAAGTTCTTCAGAACCTCGTAGATCAACGAGTAAGATCCGCACTGAGTGGTGCGGTAATCCTGTTCGGAAGTCATGCTACTAGATCATGATGAACCTACGAACTATGAAGAAGCGATGGTGAGCCCAGATTCCGCAAGATGGCTTGAGGCCATGAAATCGAGATGGGATCCATGTATGAAAACAAAGTATGGACTTTGGTTGACTTGCCCGAGGGTAGGCAAGCAATAGAAAACAAGTGGATCTTCAAGAAAAGACCGACGCCGACGGTAATGTTATCGTCTATAAAGCTTGACTTGTCGCAAAAGGTTTCGACAAGTTCAAGGGATTGACTACGATGAGACCTTCTCACCCGTGGCGATGCTTAAGTCCGTCCGAATCATGTTAGCAATTGCGCATTTTATGATTATGAAATTTGGCAAATGGATGTAAAGACGCATTCTGAATGGATTTACGGAAGAAGAGTTGTATATGATGCAACCGAAGGTTTTATCGATCCAAAGGAGCTAACAAAGTGTGCAAGCTCCAATGATCCATTTATGGACTGGTGCAAGCATCTCGGAGTTGGAATAAGCGCTTTGATAGTGTGATCAAAGCATTTGGGTTTGTCTGAGACTTTTGGAGAAGCTCATTTACAAGAAAGTGAGTGGGAGCTCTGTAGCATTTCTGATATTATATGTGGATGACATATTGCTGATCGGGAATGATATAGAATTTCTGAATAGCATAAAGGGATACTTGAATAAGAGTTTTTCAATGAAAGACCTCGGTGAAGCTGCTTACATATTGGGCATTAAGATCTATAGAGATAGATCAAGACGCTTAATTGGACTTTCACAAAGCACATACCTTGACAAAGTTTTGAAGAAGTTCAAAATGGATCAAGCAAAGAAAGGGTTCTTACCTGTATTACAAGGTGTGAAGTTGAGTCAGACTCAATGCCCGACCACTGCAGAAGATAGAGAGAAAATGAAAGATGTTCCCTATGCTTCAGCCATAGGCTCTATCATGTATGCAATGCTGTGTACCAGACCTGATGTGTGCCTTGCTATAAGCCTAGCAGGAGGTACCAAAGTAATCCAGAGTGGATCATTTGGACAGCGGTCAAGAACATCTGAAATACGAAAAGGACTAAGGATATGTTTCTCGATATGGAGGTGACAAAGAGCTCATCGTAAACGGTTACGTTGATGCAAGCTTTGACACGATCCGGACGATTCTAAATCGCAGACCGGATACGTGTTTACACTAAACGGAGGAGCTGTCGGTTGGTGCGTTCTAAACAAAGCGTCGTGGCGGGATCTACATGTGAAGCGGAATACATAGCAGCTTGAAGCAGCTAATGAAGGAGTCTGGATGAAGGAGTTCATATCCGATCTAGGTGTCATACCTAGTGCATCGGGTCCAATGAAAATCTTCGTGACAATCTTGAGCAATTGCCTTAGCAAAGGAATCCAGATTTCACAAGAGGACCAAGCACATCAAGAGACGCTTCAATTCCATCCGGACTTAGTCCAGATGGAGACATAGAGATTTGCAAGATACATACGGATCTGAATGTTGCGACCCGTTGACTAAGCCTCTTCCACGAGCAAAACATGATCAGCACCAAGACTCCATGGGTGTTAGAATCATTACTATGTAATCTAGATTATTGACTCTAGTGCAAGTGGGAGATGAAGGAAATATGCCCTAGAGGCAATAATAAAGTTATTATTTATTTCCTTATTTCATGATAAATGTTTATCATTCATGCTAGAATTGTATTAACCGGAAACATGATACATGTGTGAATGCATAAACAAACAAACATGTCACTAGTATGCCTCTACTAGACTAGCTTGTTAATCAAAGATGGTTATGTTTCCTAACCATGAACAAGGAGTTGTTATTTGATTAATGAGGTCACATCATTAGCGAGAATGATCGATTGACATGACCCATTCCCTTAGCTTAGCACACGATCGTTTAGTATGTTGCTCTGCTTTTATCCATGACTTATACATGTTCCTATAACTATGAGATTATGCAACTCCGTTTACGGAGGAACACTTTGGTGCTACCAAACGTCACAACGTGGCTCGGGTGATTATAAAGGAGTACTACAGGTGTCTCCAAAGGCGGATGTTGGGTTGGCGATTTTGAGATTAGGTTTTGTCACTCCGATTGTCGGAGAGGTATCTCTGGGCCCTCTCGGTAATGCACATCATCAAGCCTTGCAAGCACTACAACTAATGAGTTAGTTGTGAGATGATGTATTACGGAACGAGTAAAGAGACTTGCGGTAACGAGATTGAACTAGGTATTGGATACCGACGATCGAATCTCGGGCAAGTAACATACCGATGACAAAGGGAACAACGTATGTTGTTATGCGGTCTGACCGATAAAGATCTTCGTAGAATATGTAGGAACCAATATGGGCATCCAGGTCCGCTGTTGGTTATTGACCGTGAATGGTTCTAGGTCATGTCTACATTGTTCTCGAACCGTAGGGTCCGCACGCTTAAGGTTTCGATGGATCATTATTATGAGTTTATGTATTTTGATGTACCGAAGAAGTTGAGTCCGGATGTGATCACGGACATGACGAGGAGTCTCGGAATGGTCGAGACATAAAGATTGATATATTGGAAGCCTATGTTTGGAGTTCGAATGGTTCGGGCGAAAACGGAATTCTACCGGAGTACCGGAGGTTACCGAACCCCGGGAGGTAAATGGGCCTCGATGGGCCCTAGTGGAAAGGAGGAGGGCAGCCCAAGCGTCACGCCTCCCCTTCCCTAGTCCTACTAGGACTAGGAGAAGGGGCCCCCTCTCTCCTTCCCCCGGGAATCCTAGTCCAACTAGGATTGGGGGAATCCTACTCCCGGAGGAGTAGGACTCCTGGCGCGCCCCCTCCTTGGCCGCCCCCCCCTCCCCTGGCTCCTTTATATCTGAGGCAGGGGGCACCTTGGAACACACAAGTTGATCGTGAGATCGTTCCTTAGCCGTGTGCGGTGCCCCCTCCACCATATTCCACCTCGGTTATACCGTCATGAAGCTTAGGCGAAGCCTGCTGCGGTGAAACATCAAGATCGTCACCACGCCGTCGTCTTGACGAACTCTCCCTCGACACTCGGCTGGATCGGAGTACGAGGGACGTCATCGAGCTGTCGTGTGTCAAGAACTCGGGGCGTCGGAGTAACGGCGCCGGATCGGTCGGATCGCGAGGAGAACGTCGACTACTTCCTCTACGTTGTGATCGCTTCCGCTTGGTCTACAAGGGTATGTAGACAACACTCTCCCCTCTCGTTGCTATACATCACCATGATCTTGCGTGTGCGTAGGAAAATTTTTGAAATTACTACGTTCCCCAACAGAATATTAGTCAAGTCAAGAAATTCAGAAAGATTGTTAGGATAAAAAAATTAGCGACAAAAAACAAGAAGATCTTTGTCCGCACAATGAAGAAGACATCAGTTCACTACAAGATGGTACTAACTATTATACCTTGCCTTTTTTTATTCCTTTGCCCCATTTTCAATATAGAGAAGATATTTAAGCACTTTTCAGGCCTTTCCAAAGCAGTTCACTAATGATTACCTCTCAAACCACCTGCATGGTCAGGAGGCAAGGAAGGTTTTCATACAATGCCCACGGTTTAATATTGAAGTGTTCCTGAAGAGGATGAAGGATGGACGGTCAATCATGCACATGCATTTGCCTAAAGTTGCAAAGATTTTCAACATCAACGAAGGCTCAATATTCTCCTTCTCTTCAGCAGTTTTCTAGATGAGATTCATCTGTCTATGTACCGTCTATGATGCTAATTTCGAAAGGATATAGATGTTGCATGTGAAACTTGGTGCTGGTGCAGTTGTGTAATGGGGTAGCTGAGTGTTGAAGCTATATGATGTTGTACTCTGATGTATTTCAATTATCAAATCCTGCTTTAATATGGAAATGAAATATATTGTGTGCTTAATATGAAATATAAATTAGATTAATAAATGGACTATTAATAATAGGGCAGTTAGCCTGCTAATAGCCAATTAGCCCGCTAATCGGGGTTTCCTATTGCAAACGGTTATTGAGAAAACACCGTGGGCGACGACCTCAGGCAACACGCATAGTTTCTAGGAATAAGTCATGTTGGATCAATGAACAATCACACACGACATCCTCTTGAAAACTTTTTGCGTTAGGCCACCTTGCACAAACGTTTACCATATAAAAAGTGTGTGTGATGGACAACCTTTGCCACACAGTTTCTTCTACGCACCATGTGTGATGCATTCCATAACGCAAACGATAAAATTGTTAATATCATGTGCAATGCCAACGCTATCACAAACAATCTATTGGGGAAAAGAGAAAGGAGTAGCAGTAGCGTGTATCCCGAAACGTCTTTGTAGCTAACGAGCAAAGCAGCGCTCTTCCCGAACGTGCTCTCGCTACTTGACTTAACCACGAGGTTCGCCTTCCCCACGCGCCACTTCCCCAAATCCAACTCTCCACTCTCCGCCGCCGTGCCGCCGTCGGCCAGCAGACTTTCACACCTTTACGCCGTCCCAACCCCAGATTCAACGCCGCCCGCCCCGACCTCAACGCCGCCCAAACGCCGCCCACGACCCGACCTCGGCGCCCATCCGCCGCTTGCCCGAGCCCGACCACGACCTCGGCGCCGCCCTGCCCCTCCCTCGTCGCAGGCACCCGAGGTGAGCACGCCTGCTCCTCCCTCTCCCCTACCTCTGCCTAGGGTTTCTTTATATTTTAGTTGCATCAAATTAGTTAGGGTTCATGTAAGAGTGGAAACAAATCGGATGCGGATGCGGATCAAATGAGTTAGGGTTCATGTAAGGGTGGAAACGAATCAAATTTCTAAGATGAATCATAAAACGAGTAAAATTTGACCACTTATTTCACTTTATAGTTGGATAATTGGAATGTCCGCTACCACTTTCCGCCCCTATAGGTTCATCAAATTAGATGGTAATTAGGGCAGTAGTTCCTAGGTACTAATTAGTTAGTAAGAACTAGGTACTAATTAGGTACTAGAATATTTTTATTTATAGTAAGTTTATTTTTAGTAAGAACTAGTTGAATTAATATAACTAGTTAGTAAGAACTTGTTGCTATTTTTTACTTAAAGCAATTTTTCCCGCCTCGACGTGGACGATGCCTATCCCGCATCCTCGTCGTCGAGTCGGCGGAGGACGACACTTGCTTGACCAGACCGCAATGTCCGGACCGGGCTCCGCCGGGTGGTACTGGGGCGCTACCTACCGGGGCGCAGGTTGGTGAGGAGCCACTGTCGTTGACCGAACCTTCTTTGGTGGCGGTCGCGTGGGCGATGACGGTCCAGGGCTCGAGGACTCGCGAAGGTGGTGCGTCACCGTGTCGATGAGGAGGACGCTTACGTCCATCGCTACTTGTTTGCGTTGGAGCACGTGTTCTCCAATACCGGCAGGTTCTCCGAGGATCTCACCGAGCTATGATCCCGTGATGGTTCCTTCTTTGTGGGTGTCCACCGCCCGCGCGATACCGTCGTGTGCTAGGGTTTTAGTTGTATTAGTGATGTTATATGTATGACACTATTCGTGATGTATTAGTGATAGTATTCGACGATGTACACGGACGCATGAGATGATTTACTTTTGCTTATTGAATGCATGATAATTTGAGTCCTATAAGATATTTTGAAATGTATATCTTGTGTTGCTCAATATCCAAGTGGCGGTCATGTTTGCAGTGTTACACCTCCGAGTGGCCTATGTTTTGCCGTAGTGTTGATTCATTTCGTTCGGCAAATTTCAGCGCCGATATGTCCTATTTAGCAAAGGTCATGCCGGATTTTTCCGTGAATTTTGGCATGACTTGTGCTAGAATATGTAGGAAATATCGAGTGCCCGGATTTGTGTGTTGAGTATCCTGGTAGTTGTCTTGATCAATTTTCAATTAATGTTTTAACTATGAACATAGGAAATGTCGTGACGAAAAAGGATTTCGGTATTTGCAAATCTGCGAAGACGAAAAGTGCGGCTGTCTTGACGGAATCTTCCTAGATGATGATAGGCGCTTGAAAGATCAAGTCGACGAGAACTTGAAGTGGATACAGTAAGTCACAACGACAAGTCTTTTTTCATAATTAAGCATGACATCTGCTTCATTTGCTTCAACTTATATATCTTTTACTATTCTACTAGTGTATCCCCTGCCATGCAAGAGTTTTTGTATTGGATAAGATAGGTTTCAGTCATACTACGGAGGTAAAGAAAGTTTACTTGAAGACCGAGCATGGTTATATTTTCCATGCAAAATTATACAATTCAGACAACTACACCTATTTTGGATGCAAAACATGGCGAGCACTATGCAAGACTTATGCATTTGAGCCTGATATGGTTATCACCTTTGATATTCGGTCCGAATATGATATTGAAGGTAATACCAACATCCGGGTCGATGTGCGACGCCTCGATTATACCATTATGTAAGTTTCTCAAGCATATTTATGTCTTTGATATTGTTTATTCAAAATAGTTGACAACTAATTTGTATTGTCACTTATTTTAGTGCAAGCAAACATGTCCAAAGCTTGGTAGACATGATCAGATATCGTCCTAGGGCTGAACTCAATGCGAGGAGCTCACCATTATGTTTCATGGCTTGAGGATCTTCATACTGTCAAGACAAATTTTCTTCCTGCATTTAGAAATGTTAGTACTGAAAATGTGCGACCAATAGTGTTCGTAATGAACTACGGTCACATCTATTTAGGAAGGATAGTAAGATTTTTACTATTTGTCCTCAGTGCATCATTTCCATACATTATTTTTGAAGCTAAACTTCATTGCTAAGTATGTTGCCATACAATGTTCTTCAACAGGGACTCCCGGTGAATGTTGTGCCTTATGGGATCGAGACTAAAGGTACCATGAGTATTATCACCACGCCAAGATATCCTCAGATTACTTTAGTGCATTCAAGATTAGCGACGGATGCTTAATAGTGCAAGACAGGACCAAATATGTGATGGGGGAGCACAGAGAAGTACTAGGGGGCAGCAAACAGATGCGCTACCCACGATTAGGAGACAGTTTCATCTGCATACTCCAACTTGATCAAGGAGGAGAGCTATACATGTTTTATGTTATTTTACCTAAGAGAGAGCAGCAGGAGTGATTAGCTAGCTAGAAATGAGTTTGAGGATGATGATGTGCTACACTATTACTATGATGATAAAATAGCTAGTGTTGGTGGTAATGACTATGATGATTATTAATAGCTAGTGTTAGTGGTGATTAAATAAATACTGTTGATGGTAATGACTATGATGATGATTAAATAGCTTGTGCTGGCGGATTAGATTCAAGTGGAGGCAACATGTGGTGCACATCGAAAGTACTACTAGTCCAAACTAGATCAAGTTTGGATTAGTAGTATACTTTGACATGCACCACATATTGCCTCCAAATGAACCTAATCCACCTTCATTTGACACACTGTTATGGACATAATGATGTAAACCTCATAACTGGTATTGTACCAATATTTATGCGATGGCGCATAAATACACTAAAATAAAAAAATAAAAAAGAATACTAGTAGCGATGGAGATAAAACACGCTGCCAAGAGTTACATTAGCGATGGCGTGGGTGAGTGAACAAGCGCTGCAGCTATTTGTCCTAGCGAGAGCGCGCGTGCGAACGCACGCGTTACGGCTAAGCAATAGCTGTAGCGCCTTATTAGTAGCGCGCCTACCCGCGCTACTAGTGAGCACAAAACCAGCGCTACTGCTAGGGTTTTCCCTAGTAGTGATCCCTTAGTTTCCTTATGGACCCTGCTGCCATGGGAGGGTAGGATAAAAGATGTCATGCAAGTTCTTTTACATAGGCATGTATGAGTATATACGGAATACATGCCTGCATTACATTGATGAATTGGAGCTAGTTCTATGTCGCCCTAGGTTATAACTGATGCATGATGAATGCCATCCGACATAATTATCCATCATTGATCCAATGCCTACGAGCTTCTCACATATTGATCTTTGCTAAGTTACTTTCGATGCGATGCTGTTACAATCACAACAAAACTGCTAGTGTTACTTTTGCACTGTTATCGTTACTTCCATATTGCTACTAAAAACATTGCTACAGATATTAAGTCTTTCAGGTGTAGTTTAATTGACAACTCAACTGCTAATACTCGTTAATATTCTTTGGCTTCGCTTGTGTTCAATCAATAAATTTGGGTTGAATACTCTACCCGCGAAAACCGTTGTTATCCCCTATACTTGTGGGTTATCATAACCCTAATTCCTCTTTTATAAATACCCAAATATTCCCCATAAACATGAGGGCACACCAAAAATACTTCTACGACACCGCAAGCTTCTGTTCTTGAGAGATCCCATCTGGGGACCTTTTTCGGTACTCTTCCAGAGGGGGATTCGATCACGGAGGGGTTCTACATCAACCTTCCCGCCCTTCCGATGATGTGTGAGTAGTTTACCACAGACCTATGGGTCCATAGCTAGTAGCTAGATGGCTTCTTCTCTCTCTTTGATCTTCAATACAATGTTCTCGATGTTCTTGGAGATCCATTCGATGTAATCTTCTTTTGTGATGTGTTTGTTGAGATCCGATGAATTGTGGGTTTATGATCATATTATCTATGAATATTATTTGGGTCTGCTCTGAGCTCTTTTATGCATGGTATATATACATTAGTATTTATCTTCGATCTATGATTTGCTTTGGCTAACCAGATTGATTTTCTTGCAATGGGACAGGGTGCTTTGTAATGGGTTCAATCTTGTGGTGCTCAATCCCAGTGACAGAAAGGGACAGGACACGTATTGTATTGTTTCCAATAAAGATAAAAAGATGGGGTTATTCATATTGCTTGGATCTATCTCTCTACATCATGTCATCTTGCTTAAGGCGTTACTCCATTCTTGTTAACTTAATACACTAGATGCATGCTGGATAGCGGTCGACGTGTGAAGTAATAGTAGTAGATGCAGGCAGGAGTCGGTCTACTTTTCATGGACATGATGCCTATGTACATGGTCATTGCCTTGTATATCTTCTTAATTATTCTCTTTTCTATCAATTGCTCAACAGTGATTTGGTTACCCGTCGTATGCTTTCTTTCAAGAGAGAAGCCTCTAGTGAAAACTATGGCCCCTGGGTCTATCTTTTATCATATTATTTTCATATCTATAAAACCAAAAACACAAAAATACCTTGCTGCAATTTATTTACCTTTATTTTACTTCACACTTTTACTTATCTTTTATATGTATCTCTATCAGATCTCATCCTTGCAAAAAACGGTGAAGGGACTGACAACCCCTTTATCGTGTTGGGTGCAAGTATTTGTTTATTTGTGTAGGTTCTATCATTGGAGACTTGTGTATTCCTCCTACTGGATTGATACCTTGGTTCTTAACTGAGGGGGATACTTATATCTACTTTGCTTCATCACCCTTTCCTCCTCAAGGGAAAAACCAATGCAAACTCAAGAAGTAGCACTCACTCCCATGGCCCACAGGCCATAGTGGGCCCTAGAACGCAGCACTATTAACCTATTTTTGCTTTCATTCATTCCCTCATCGATCACTAATTAATCTCTACTCAATCCCAGTTAGCAACTCCTTTATCTACCCTAATCCTTTGCCATTTTCACCTCGTATCTACTCCTTGTTCGATAAGGGGTTTCATGTCGTGTTTTTTCTTTAGCGGAGACCAACTAAAATGGTGCGAGCGTGCAATAGAAAAAGATAGAGATTTTACCATGTAATCCAAATTTCTCCTTGTATAATGTTTGCATATTGGAAAGGTGGACGTCGGGTTATTTTCCTTGCATTACTCGACAATGTTGGCTCTACTTAGCATACTCCTTTCTCTCTAAGTGACGGACGGAATGACAACTATTGGATCTGGTTTCTCCATGAATTTTGTAAAGATGAAGGTGTTGGCTAGGTGCATCTCGATCATGATACATAGTTCACTATGACAATTTAATTCTTTCTAAATATTCCCGAAGGAAATACATCATCTATTAAAGGAATGTCCAAGTGCTCATACATCTTACCAAACAAAAGAGTTCCAAGAACATAACAAGGGTTTTTCTCATGAGAATAATGGTGATAGATGCGGGCATAGGAGGCACCAGGAAATATCGATGTCGTTAGTTCACTGACACATGGACCTGGTAGGTATCAAAGACAAATTTAAAATATATTAGCAGATGCCTATATTCCATGTTTATAACAAAGTCGAGGACATCATGCAAGTTTATAGAAACAACTACATCGGTGAGGATGGTAAGGTAGTCTCATGGTGGAATTGTATTCCTTAGTGTTATGGGGATAACACTAACTACTTAAAAGAAACTTGTTGCTCATTGGCAACTTTTTCTTATAGTGAATTTTGAACGATTTGAACTTGTTGCCTTGACCAAATGCTCCAACTGCATTCTAGATCTAACAAGTTTACGCAAAATTGATATTTATAATCCCTTCTCTCTAGGGCTTTTAGCTTTAAAACTACAATTTTCGTTGAGCATGCAATTGACTACAATGGTGCCATCGGAAAATGCTTATAATTTGTTATAACTATTGATTTTAATTTTCCATGATTTTTAAGTTGTGAATGGGTTGTCTAGATGCACATTCATCTTGTCACATAGGGCTTAGAGGAGCAATCTAACTCGTAGAAAAACCTAAGACCATCTACTGTGTGGTCTGAAAAGTGGTTCAAAACACCGTTTAAACTAAGTGTATATGCTAGAGATGTCAAAATTAAGCCCCCAGTACTTAGTAACAAACCAACCTTTTGTTTTCCTCCAAGTGCATAGAAATGGAAACAATGGTTGAAAGTAATGGAATTTCAACTCCCAAGGTTAGCTAGGTTATACTCAATAGTTAATAACTCATTTCTAACACTGGGCATCCTGGCCCCACTCACTCAGTTTCATACACGTGACTAAACTTGGCACTGAATCTAGAGCCCCCACCTTTATTTGCTTCAGGGTGGTTCATAATTTGTTCAAGGTTTGGCAAAGTTTCCATAGCCTCTGACCCACCAGAGGATAAACCTCATAACAAGAGATTATTTTCTCTCTATAGACCTACTGGGGACAAATGACTTAACTTTAGTGCTACCATCCCATGGCTTTTAGGAGCAAAGTCTCCTCAACAAGTGGTGAATAGCTTATTTATCATTTCACCTTTCTGTCATCGAATTGTCTAATCACATTTCATGCATCACTTGTCATCACTATGCACATTAGGGACATGAATCTGATAGACATAGGCATAGAAGGCACCAGGAATCACCGACATATCATCATAACTACACCACGCACCGCATTCGTCGGTTCGACGTTGTGCCTCGCCCTCCTACTCCATCGTCTCGACAATTCTCCCACATCCTCGTCTAGTGGGACACCATTGTATGATTTTGCTCCACCAACCCTGCTACACCACACTTTTAAATCATCTCGATGACCCGACAACACTATGTACATGGTCATGAAGCCAAACACTATATCTTACTGGTTGTAGACCTTGAGCTTACTTCAGTTGGGTGGATGGAGAAAAACACACTGGCAAGCCTACCAAAGTGCTCCCATGGGTAGAGCCACATTTCTCTCTTCCACGGGGACAACACTACAAATGTAGCATATCAAAGGACAAATGAGAAATTAAAGTAAAATGAAAGCCACATTATTTCCACACTGCTGCAGGAGACAGAATTATTAGGGTTCTTCCATGGGGAGTGATTTTTGTCTTGTAGATTCAGCGGCGAGTGATTCATATGGGTCGAATCATCGAGCGCCCCGCATGAACAATTGGAGATATGTCTGGTCGAGTTTATGCAGAATTGATAGTTAGAGTCATTTATCTCTAGGGATGTCAAATATTAAGCTAAAAATTCAAAGATCAAACATTCCCTTGTGTAGCAGGAGAAAGCTTCTAATTATGGTCACAACTATTGCGTTTATTTTCTATGAATTTTGTAATAATTGATGTGTTGATTAGGTCCATTTTGATCTTGGCACACAAAGTTCATCGGAGCAATTTAGGTCTTCGTGAAAAACCTAAGGCCATCCACGGTGTGGTCTAGAAGTTGTTCAAAGCTGTTGGGGAACGCAGTAATTTCAAAATATTTCCTACAATCACGCAAAATCTATCTATGTGATGGATAGCAACGAGAGGGGAGAGTTGATGACCCACAGGTGTAGGGGATCTATCGTAGAACTTTCGATAAGTAAGAGTGCTGAACCCAATGAGGAGCAGAAGGAAATGACAAGCGGTTTTCAGTAAGGTATTCTCTGCAAGCACTGAAATTATCGGTAACAGATAGTTTAGTGATAAGGTAATTTTTAATGGGTAACAAGCTATGAAAGTAAATAAGGTGCAGCAAGGTGGCCCAATCCTTTTTGTAGCAAAGGACAAGCCCGGACAAGTTCTTATA
This sequence comes from Aegilops speltoides, assembly GCA_021437245.1. Taxonomy (NCBI): domain Eukaryota; kingdom Viridiplantae; phylum Streptophyta; class Magnoliopsida; order Poales; family Poaceae; genus Aegilops; species Aegilops speltoides. Next base: position 8,887,680 of record CM038145.1, read on the forward strand.
TAGAGAAAAGCGCTCCCGAGGACACATGGGAATTATCGTCAAGCTAGTTTTCATCACGTTCATATGATTTGCGTTTTGATAATTTGATACGTGGGTGGACTGGTGCTTGGGTACTGCCCTTTCTTGGACAAGCATGCCACTTATGATTAACCCCTATTGCAAGCATACGCAACTACAAAAGAAGTATTAAGGTAAACCTAACCATAGCATGAAACATATGGATCCAAATCAGCCCCTTACGAAGCAACACATAAACTAGGGTTTAAGCTTCTGTCACTCTAGCAACCCATCATCTACTTATTACTTCCCAATGCCTTCCTCTAGGCCCAAATAATGGTGAAGTGTCATGTAGTCGATGTTAACATAACACCACTAGAGGAGAGACAACATAAATCTCATCAAAATATCGAATGAATACCAAATTCACATGACTACTTATAGCAAGACTTCACCCATGTCCTCAGGAACAAACGTAACTACTCACAAAGCATATTCATGTTCATGATCAGAGGGGTATTAATATACATTAAGGATCTGAACAAATGATCTTCCACCGAATAAACCAACTAGCATCAACTACAAGGAGTAATCAACACTACTAGCAACCCACAGGTACCAATCTGAGGTTTTGGGACAAATATTGGATACAAGAGATGAACCAGGGTTTGAGAGGAGATGGTGCTGGTGAAGATGTTGATGGAGATTGACCCCCTCCCGATGAGAGGATCGATGGTGATGATGATGGTGATGATTTCCCCCTCCCAGAGGGAAGATTCCATGGCAGAACAGCTCCGCCGGAGCCCTAGATTGGTTCCGCCAAGGTTCCGCCTCGTGGCGGCGGAGTTTCGTCCCGAAAGCTTGCTTGCGATTTTTTTAGGGTAAAAGACTTCATATAGCAGAAGATGGTCACTGGAAGGCTTCCAGGGGGCCCACGAGGCAGGAGGGGCGCCTAGGGGGTAGGGCGCGCCCCCCACCCTCGTGGACGGTGGGTGGCCCCCCTCTGGTATTTCTTCCACTCAGTATTTTTTATTAATTCCAAAAAGACTTTCGTGGAGTTTTAGGACTTTTGGAGTTGTGCAGAATAGGTCTCTAATATTTTCTCCTTTTCCAGCCCAGAATTCCACCTGCCGGCATTCTCCCTCTTTATGTAAACCTTGTAAAATAAGAGAGAATAGGCATAAGTATTGTGACATAACGTGTAATAACAACCCATAATGCAATAAATATCGATATAAAAGCATGATGCAAAATGGACGTACCAACTCCCCCAAGCTTAGACCTCGCTTGTCCTCAAGCGGAAGCCGATATTGAAAAATATGTCCACAAGTTTAGAGATAGAGGTGTCGATAAAATAAAATACGGACATGAGGGCATCATGATCATTCTTATAACAGCACATACGTAAATTTTGTCATATGATTTCTTATGCTAAAGTAACAATATATTCACAATATCAAGTATGAATCAGAAACTTCATTGAAAACCAACAAACTGTAATCTCAGTCATTGAGGCAATTGCAATTTATCATAACATCAGAAAGAGTCAATATAAGAGCTTTTTAGCAAGCCCACATACTCAACCATCATTTAGCCTTTCATAATTGCTAACACTCACACAAGTACTTATGGGTATGGAGTTTTAATTGGACACAGAGAAAGATAGGGGCTTATAGTGTTGCCTCCCAACCTTTTACCTCAAGGGTAACGTCAACAATAATAGTTCATGCTAACTTACATCCAATTGGATATATGTATAAGGATCTTTCCAACACAAGGTGCTTGCCAAAGGAGAAAATATAAAAAGGAAAGGTGAAGATCACCATGACTCTTAATGTATAAGACAAGAATAAAAGATAGGCCCTTCGCAGAGGGAAGCAGAGGTCGTCATGTGCTTTTTGGTTGGATGCACGAAATCTTAATGCAAAAGAACATCACTTTATATTGCCACTTGTGATACGGACCTTTATTATACAGTCCGTCGCTTTTATTGCTTCCATATCACAAGATAGTATAAAGCTTATTTTCTCCGCACTAATAAGTCATACATATTTAGAGAGAAATTTTTATTGCATGCAACATGACAACTTACGTGAAGGATCTTACTGAATCCATAGGTAGATATGGTGGACTCTCATGGCAAAACTGGGTTTAAGGATATTTGGAAGCATAAGTAGTATTTCTACTTGGTGCAAGGAATTTGGCTAGCATGAGGGGGAAAGGCAAGCTCAACATGTTGGATGATCCATGACAATATACTTTAATTCATATATGAGAAAACATAACCCATTACGTTGTCTTCCTTGTCCAACATCAACTCTTTAGCATGTCATACTTTAATGAGTGAATCATAAAAGATGTCAAATAAGTATATTTATATGTGAAAACTTTTCTTTCTTTATCACTTCCTATTAATTGCAACGATGACCAAAACTATGTTTGCCAACTCTCAACAACTTTTAATCATCATACTCTTTATATGTTAAGTCATTACTCTCCATAAGATCAATATGATATCTTTTATTTCTTTTTACTCTTTTTATTCCCTTAAGATCATAGCAAGATAGCAAAACCCTTGACTCAGCACTAATCTTTATTATATATAGCTCACGGGCTCGATTACGTAGAGGGATCACAAAGCAAAACTCAAAACTAATTCATACCAAAACTTTATTCTACTAGATCAAGATATTACCAAAAGGATCAAACTAAGAAAAAGGGTAAAGATAGGAGTGTGATGGTGATACGATACCGGGGCACCTCCCCCAAGCTTGGCAGTTGCCAAGGGGAGTGCCCATACCCATGTAATTATGTCTCCTTTGCTGGTGAAGAAGGTGGTGATGATGATGGATAGTTGCACATCGAGCGTAGGAGCTCTTCCAATTTGCGGATAATGCCCTTGAGTGCGACGATATGATCCTTCAACAAAATATTTTCATGTGTGAGATACTTGTTTTGTATGTGAGCTAACTCAATCATCTTGAAAGCTTCAATCTCACTTGGGGTAAAGAGGTTGGGAAGGGGTTGGATGTCTTCTTGTTCTGCTGCTGGAGCTTGATCCTCCATGACCTTCTTGATCCTATCCTCCTTGTTAATCTCTCTCGGTTCTTCTCTCTTCTGCTCCATCTTCATCAGCCAAGCATCGTTGCCTTCATTGTTGGAGGAGGGTGATGACATGATGCCTGGCCTTGACAAATCTAACAGAAAACAGCTCAAAACAAAGACAGAGGATATTTGCGTGATACGGTGGTCAAAACCTTCGGGAGGTTATATAATGAATTTTTACCGACCAAAAGAAGTATCGTGCAAGAAAACGGAATCCGGAGAGCACACGAGGTGCCCACAAGGCAGGGGGTGCGCCCAGGGGGTAGGGCGCGCCCTCCACCCTCGTGGACGCCTCGTGTCCTTCCCGGGCTACTTCTTATTTTCCTATTTTCTTAAATATTCAAAAATGGAGAAAAATTGCTATTAGAATTGTTTTGTAGTCGGTTTACTTATCGTACCACATACCTATTCCTTTTCGGAGTCTGAAACATTCTGGAAAGTGTCCCTTATGTATTCCTCCGGGGTTACGGTTTCAATAACATTAGTTTCAACATTTATAGGATTACCTGAGATATAATGTTTCATTCTTTGACCGTTCACCACCTTTGGATTCGTGCCTTCGAAGTTGTTGATTTTTATGGCACCGGAACGATAGACCTCCTCGATAATGTAAGGCCCTTTCCATTTAGAGAGAAGTTTTCCTGCACAAAATCTTAAACGAGAGTTGAAAAGCAAAACATAATCACCTACATTAAACTCACGCTTTTGTATCATTTTGTCATGCCACCTTTTAACTTTTTATTTAAACTGTTTGGCATTCTCATAGGCCTGGGTTCTCCACTCATCAAGTGAGCTAATGTCAAATAGCCTCTTCTCACCGACAAGTTTGAAATCATAATTGAGCTCTTTAATGGCCCAATATGCCTTATGTTCTAGTTCGAGAGCTAAATGACATGCTTTTCCATAAACCATTTTATATGGAGACATACCCATAGGATTCTTATATGCAGTTCTATAAGCCCATAATGCATCATCAAGTTTCTTGGACCAATTCTTTCTAGATCTATTGATAGTCTTTTGCAAAATTAATTTGAGCTCTCTATTACTCAGCTCCACTTGACCACTAGATTGTGGGTGATATGGGGATGCAATTCTATGATTAACATCATACTTAGCAAGCATTTTATGAAAAGCCCCATGAATAAAATGTAAACCACCATCAGTCATTAAGTATCTAGAGACTCCAAACCTCGGAAAAATAACTTCTTTAAGCATCTTAATAGAGGTGTTATGATCAGCACTACTAGTTGGAATAGCATCTACCCACTTAGTAACGTAATCAATAGCAACTAAAATATGTGTATTCCCATTAGAGGAAGGAAATGGTCCCATATAATCAAAGCCCCAACATCAAATAGTTCAATAACAAGAGAATAATTCATAGGCATTTCTTGATGTCTGCTAATATTACCAATTATTTGACATTCATCACAAGACAAGACAAACTTACGGGCATCCTTGAAGAGAGTAGGCCAATAAAAACCAGATTGCGGTGCCTTACGTACAGTTCTATCTCCAGCGTGGTGTCCTCCATATGCCTCGGAGTGACACTTGCATAGGAAATTTGGCACTAGGAGAGGAGGATCTCCTTTCTATGGCATTCATTCTTATATTTAAGGTAAGCACATGGCCATTAATGGAAGAATTAAGATTAAGCACGTTGCGGAAGTTTTCTTCTAGACTAGACTTCATCTCTTTAATAATTTCATTTTGATAAAAGCACAAGAGAGTATTTGATTCAACCTTATAATTCATAGGGTGCCCAAATATGGTTTTCATTTTTTCATAAGTATCTATAGCATCCCCTTCAAGAAAACCTTCTTCAAAAATAGAATCTAAACCTTGTTTAAAAGAAGAGGGCAAGCCAACATAGAAACTTTTTAAGTAAATTTCAATTTGATATTGTGGCACATAGCTAGCCCGAATCCTTACTAACCTATCCCAAGCATCTTTTAAAGACTCATCAAGTAAATAACGAAAAATTCCAGAGTCATCCTCATCAAAATTATTTAAGCTCTCATTAGTGACCCCGGTGGGTCTTTCCGTAGCATCATTATTTATGAGCTTAGAGAGGATAGAGGGGTTATCCAAGGCACTAGAGCCTGGGAGAAAACCCTTAGTTCTTTTTGATTCGGCCATGGCAACGAGAAGGCAAATGGAAAAGAGAGAAGGAGAAGATTGGGAAAGAGAGGGCAAATAAAACGGCAAGGGTGAAGTGGGGGAGAGGAAAACGAGAGGCAAATGGCAAATAATGTAAATGCGAGGGAGATGGGTTTGTGATGGGTACTTGGTATGTCTTGACTTGAGCGAGGACCTCCCCGGCAACGGCGCCAAAAATCCTTCTTGCTACGTCTTGAGCTTGCGTTGGTTTTCCTTGAAGAGGAAAGGGTGATGCAGCAATAGTAGCGTAAGTATTTCCTCGAGTTTTGAGAACCAAGGTATCAATCCAAGAGGAGGCTCCTCAAAACTCCCACGCACCTACACAAACAAACAAAGAACTCGCAACCAACGCAATAAAGGGGTTGTCAATCCCTTCACGGCCACTTCATGTAAAGTGAGATCTAATAAAGATAGTAAGACAAGATAAATATATTTTGGTATTTTATAATATAGATGCAAAACTAAAGATGCAAATAAAGGTAGATTGGAAGCAAATATGATAAGAGATAGACCCGGGGGCCATAGGTTTCAGTAGAGGCTTCTCTCAAGATAGCATAAGTATTACGGTTGGTGAACAAATTACTGTCAAGCAATTGATAGAAAAGTAAATAATTATGAGATTATCTAGGCATGATCATGTATATAGGCATCACGTCCGTAACAAGTAGACCGACTCCTGCCTGCATCTACTACTATTACTCCACACATCGACCGACTCCTGCCTGCATCTAGAGTATTAAGTTCATAAGAACAGAGTAACGCATTAAGCAAGATGACATGATGTAGAGGGATAAACACAAACAATATGATATAAACCCCGTCTTGTTATCCTCAATGGCAACAATACAATACGTGCCTTGCAACCCTTTCTGTCACTGGGTAAGGACACCGCAAGATTGAACACAAAGCTAAGCACTTCTCCCATGGCAAGAAAGATCAATCTAGTAGGCCAAACCAAACTGATAGTTCGAATAGACTTGCAAAGATAACTCAATCATACATAAAAGAATTCAGAGAAGATTCAAATATTATTCATAGATAAACTTGATCATAAACCCACAATTCATCGGATCTCGACAAACACACCGCAAAAAGAGTTTACATCGAATAGATCTCCACAAGAGAGCAGGAGAACATTGTATTGAGATCCAAAAAGAGAGAAAAAGCCATCTAGCTAATAACTATGGACCCGTAGGTCTGTGGTAAACTACTCACAACTCATCGGAGGGGTAAGGATGTTGATGTAGAAGCCCTCCATGGTCGATTCCCCCTCCGGCAGAGTGCCGGCGAAGGCTCCAAGATGAGATCTCGCGGATACAAAAGGTTAAGGTGGTGGAAATTGTGTTTCGTCCGCTCCCTGGATGTTTTTGGCGTACGTAGGCTTATATAGGAGGAAGAAGTATGTCGGTGGACGCCCGAGGGACCCATGAGATAGGGGCGTGCCCTATAGGGGGGGTGTCGGTGTCAAAACCGGCGGATCTCGGGTAGGGGTCCCGAACTGTGCGTCTAGGCGGATGGTAACAGGAGACAAGGGACACGATGTTTTTACCCAGGTTTGGGCCCTCTCGATGGAGGTAAAACCCTACTCCTGCTTGATTGATATTGATGATATGGGTAGTACAAGAGTGGATATACCACGAGATCAAGGAGGCTAAACCCTAGAAGCTAGCCTATGGTATGATTGTTGTAATGGTTATGTTGTCCTACGGACTAAAACCCTCCGGTTTACATAGACACCGGAGAGGGCTAGGGTTACACAGAGTCGGTTACAATGGTAGGAGATCTACATATCTGTATCGCCAAGCTTGCCTTCCATGCCAAGGAAAGTCCCATCCGGACACGGGACGAAGTCTTCAATCTTGTATCTTCATAATCTTGGAGTCCGGCTGACGATGATAGTCCGGCTGTCCGGACACCCCCTAGTCCAGACTCCTCAAGAGCCTCGAACCAGGCTTCAATGACGATGAGTCCGGCGTGCATATTGTTCGGCATTGCAAGGCGGGTTCCTCCTCCGAATAATTCATAGAATATTGTGAACACCAGGATAGTGTCCGGCTCTGCAAAATAAATTCCACATACCACCGTAGAGAGAATATTATGTGCACAAGTTCAATCTGCTGACGTGTTGTGTGGCATGACGTCACACCACCACCAAGCCTTTACTGGAATCGTTTTTATTATACCACCTCGGTAGCGTTTAGCGGCGGTTTCTTGGCACGCCTTGTCGAGCGAGATCGTGTTCCCCTTATTCCGGGGTCCTCATCAATACGGACATGGGTAACCCAACCGCGCCATTGATGGTGGCGCTTGGGAGATAAGCGAGTTTTACCAGGCTGGTGGGGATGCATAGTCTTCATCCGCCCATATATAAGGGGATAAGGATCCACCTTTTTACCTACGCCTTCTTCCTCCTCCGCGTATCCATCTCCGCGCACTCTCGAGCTCCAGCGCCCAAGTCCGTGCATCTCGTCTCGACCTTCTCCGACCATGTCCGGAGCGGAGGCAATGGTTGACTCCTCCGTTCACGGAGGAGCACATCGCAGCTGCGCAGCCGGATACCTTTCGGCGACATCGCAGATCGGCTGCCCGACAAGGGTAGCTCATCCCCACCCCCAGCCCCATGAGAGGGTCGATTCCTTCCCCACTTCCTCCGCGGATCGGGCTTCCCGTTGCATCCCTTTGTCCGGGGCTCATGTACTATTACGGCCTGGATTTCCACGATCTGGCGCCAAACTTCATCCTCAACATCACGGCGTTTATCGTCGTGTGCGAGGCCTTCTTCTGCATCCAGCCCCACTTCGGCTTGTGGCTCAAGACCTTCAACGTCAAGTTGAAGGTAGTCAAGGGCGTCCAAGCGGAGTGCGGAGGCACCATACTGGGCAAGATGCCCAACGTCATCTGGCTCGAAGGGGCCTTCGTGGAGTCCATCAAGGGATGGCAATCGGGGTGGTTCTACATCACCGAGCCGCGTGAACCAAAATGGGCGGCGGCCCCCGAGTTTAGATCTGGTACCCCGATGCAACTCACCTCCTGGAAAGAGAAGGGCTTGCTATGGGGCAGTTCGGACGAGTGCGACAGACTCGATCCCGTCTCCGGCACTCGTGAACAAGAAGCTCAGGCTTGTCAATGTGATAAAGGTCATGCTCATCCGCTGGATTCTCCCCTGCCAACAACGGGCCTTCAACCTGTGGGAGTTCGATCCGGCACAGCACCGGACTCTGAGTGGGCTCTTCGACACGACGTATGAAGCCGTTTGGAGGGTGCTGTTCAAGGGCGGAGAAGCCCCCGCGTCCGCGACGGAAGATCGCGGATTCAGCACCAAGCGCCTGGCCGGTGAGGTAAGCTTCGTTATCCTCTATGGGACAGTTGTTTTCATAGTTTGACTCTATGTGGGATCTAAAAACTCCCAATGCCTTTGACAGATCGGCAGAGGGCGCCGGACAGTAGACTGTCCGCTCCCCTTCCCGAAGACCCAGCGGATGCCCGCTTAACGGGGCTGCTGGTTCCGGCACTCTATGTGGTGCCGGAGAAGAAGGCCAAGAAGAAGGCCACGGGAACTCGAAGAAGTTCCCAGCGCCAGGTGCTATTGGACTCATCGTCCGATGGCTCCGAGGCGGACTCCTCCCCCGAAGACGAGGAGGAGAATGAGGACTCTCTCCCAGAGGAAGGAGAGAGGAAAAGGAAGGCTTCCCCAATAGGGGAGGCCGAAGTGTCCAAGAGGGGAAGGACTATTCCCCCGGACAGCTCCGCCAACGCCAACGTTGGCGACGAAGAATGGCCCTCAAGGGCCAGGCCTCCGGCAAGATCGTAAGTATCCGGATTTCTGAATGATTTATAATTTCTTTTTTGTGTCACATAGCGTCCTTCTAATGCCGCACACTGCCTGCAGTCCGGCCGATGATGATCTCCCCGCTTCATCGAGCGGGTCGTTGGCTCCGTCGGATGTAGATTCCATCCCAACCGCCTCCACCCCTCGCGACGCTGAGGACGCCGAGGCGGGATCCCAGGAATGGACCCATCAGGAGGAGGCTCCGGAGGCGCCACAAGGCAGCCTCCCGGACTTTGCGCCGGACTCCATGCCGGAACCTGTAGTGGTTCCGGAGTCCGGCAGGCGGCCCCTTCGCAAGAAGGGCAAGACCGTGACACCGGCGGCCTCCGTCCAACCGGAGGCGCCGGACAACTTGTTGGAGGCGCTCAAAGGTGCTTCCATCGAGAAGAACACCGCACTATCATGAGTGCGGTGATTCGAAGGTTCACTTCGCCAAGAGCGGGCTGACCGGCTCGCAGAGCCTTCTAACAGGCTTTGAGGTAAGAAGTTAAAAATATGTAATATTATACCACATAGACAGTAGCCCCTGATGCTCGGTTCGGTGTTCGGAAAGAAAAACCGGATTGAGGATCCAAAAAACATATACGCAGGAGTGCAAAAAATTGTGTCAATATAGGTGTGCAGGCTGCATTGCTGACCTCTGCCGCACTGACTGCGGAGGTCGGTGCGTTGAAGCAGGACCTCGAGCGGTCTGAGCAAGAGCTCGGCCTTGCCAAGAAGCAGCTCGAGGTCAAAGAAGGTGAGTAATACCACCTTTAAATTTGTACCTTATAGAAAAGGATTTTGGTTGCAATGAAAATAACAAGGATGACGTGGGTACTGTAGGGGCCACAAACGAGGTGGCAACCCTGAAGGAAGCCGTGTCCGCGGCCGAACGTAATGCGGCCGCGGAACGGACGGAGCGAGAGAAGCAGGAGGCGCGGGTGGCGGAGGTGCGGCAAGAGCTCCAGGCTCTCATGGAAAAGCATGAGAGTTTGGAGCGTGACTCGAAGGCTCTAGAGTCCGAGCTTGCCTCGGCTCTTGAAAGTGCCAAAGCCGCTAAGGCCGAGGCCCATAAGGCCCTCCAGGAGATTGAGGCGATGAAGAAAATAGCGGCGGGTAAGGCATTTTTCATGCAAAGCAAGCATGTTAATGTAAATTACCTATTACTTACCCAAATTTGGAGCTCTCCAGGGGCGTTTGCAGATCTGCCTCGCAGTGTATCCGATGCCGCCGCGTTTTACCGAGGCGTGGAGGGGAGCTCAACGGAGAAGGTCTTCTGGTCTCAGTACGTTGAGGCCGGCCATCCGGTGCCCCCTAGCGACCAGCTGAAGCAGCTGGTCGAGCTCCACAAGGTAGCCGAGCAGGCCATGAAGGGCCTCATAGTCCGGCTGCGGCCTGGAGAGGTCATGCCTGGGAGCTACTTCGGCCTCGTGCGGCGGCTGGTGGATGCGTGCCCCTGGGTGGAGGTCATCAAGCGCTCCGCCTGTATTGAAGGTGCTCGTCGGGCCCTTGCCCGCGCCAAAGTGCATTGGGGCAGGCTGGATGCGGAGAGGCTGATCACTGACACGCCGCCAGTGGGCAAGGAGTATCGCACGCCCGAGATGTACTATAAGACTGTCCTGAAGGGTGCCCGCAAGATTGCGGATGGGTGCCCCCGAGATGTAATTATTGAGTAAACTCGCTATGTGTTATCCTGTGCGCTGAAAACTTTGTTCATATGCGCTAAGCAACGCTTATTGATTTAAAATATTACCTTCTGTGCGGCCGTTTATTAAATCTGAGAGATGGCAAGTCATCGGCTTCACCCCCAAAGCCCACGAGTCTTTGGGGTGTTCGGATAAATTTGAGCGCTCTTGTTCCCATTTTTGGGTCCATCTAGGGAGGCGCTCAACACGATGAACAAGGCAACCGGACTTATGATGCTTGAACACTCTCACTTAGCCATAGAATTCTATAATCTTAAATTTCGGCGAAGCCCCTAGTATTCGGAAGACCGAGTTCGGGGCGCTATCCACGCCTTGGCCGGACATTATCCGGTTCTTCGCTCGAAGCGGCATAAGTCTTTAGGGACTCGAAAAGACCTCTCGAACAGCGACCAGTCTCGCCTTATCATGACAATCGCTTTTAGCTTTCTCCGAGGCGCCGCCCAGCTCAACCGGGCGCAATCGCGATGGTTCTCCCAAGGCTACCTTAGCCGACGAGCGGAACGTAAGGTACCAAAACATGGGGCCGGCAAACCCAACTATTGACCCAAGACATGATTCGAGCCGATTCATATAATGCTATAAGTTTGGGGTGCCGCACTTGTGTAAGTGTTCGGACTTATCACACCATAATGCGGGGAACATAAGCCCCTGGTGTATTCGGCCGTACCAAAATGTACGGGTGCAAGATGTCATTAATGAACATATATGTAAAGTAATGCAATTATAAGGCAAAAAGTGCTGCATTATTTATTCAAGGAGTTCTGCTATGAGTGCAGAATGATACAAATAGTGCGTTAAGCAAGGGATTGAACTAATTAGACGTGTCTCCCTCAGGGGTAGGCTGCGGAATGGTGGATTTAACAAATTTAATACTCGTAATGGAGACCACCTGATTGTTCGTCGCAGCCTTTGTCCTTCCCTGGCTGTTGCATCGTGAGTTCGGCAGTTCGCCTCCGGACAGGGCCTCTGGTGAATGGAGTCCTGTGTATAAAAAGAAGGAAAATAAAAAAATAAAAAGAGCGACGCACTTGGGAGCCCCTGGTGTGGTCGAGCCGCACTCTGGGTCTGTTGTGGTCGTGCCCCTCCCCTTATGCCCATGGTATCTCCAGAGCATAATGATGTACACGGAGAGCTGGTTTTGCAATCATGCGAGGGCTGGGGTTGGGGCCGCATTGCTACGCGTGCTTGGAACGTGCCGGGTGGTCTTTGTTGATGTTGCTCCGGGCGCGTTTGGCCGTGTCCGGTCGTTTAACGGCCGGACTTGAAAATTGCCTTAGAAGGCTGCTCTGTACTTCTGCCGCGAGAGCCGCTGTATGTTCCTCCGTTCGAAGGGAGCATTTCGTATTTCCGTTGACTGTGATGACTCCGCAAGGGCCTGGCATCTTGAGCTTGAGGTATGCATAATGCGGTACCGCGTTGAACTTTGCGAACGTGGTTCGTCGGAGCAGAGTGTGATAGCCGCTGCGGAACGGGACTATGTCGAAGATTAACTCCTCACTTCAGAAATTATCCGGGGATCCGAAGACCACTTCAAGTGTGACTGAGCCTGTACAATTGGCCTCGACACCTGGTATGACGCCTTTGAAGGTCGTTTTTGTAGGTTTAATCCTTGAGGGGTCTATGCCCATCTTGCGCACTGTATCCTGATAAAGCAGGTTCAGGCTACTGCCGCCGTCCATTAGGACTCTCGTGAGGTGAAATCCATCGACGATTGGGTCTAAAACTAATGCGGTGAATCCGCCATGGCGGATACTGGTCGGATGGTCTCTTCGATCGAAAGTGATCGGGCAAGAGGACCATGGATTGAACTTCGGGGCGACTGGCTCCATCGCATATACGTCCCTCAGTGCACGCTTCCGCTCCCTCTTGGGTATATGGGTTGCGTATATCATGTTTACCGTCCGCACTTGTGGGGGAAACCCTTCTGTCCTCTAATGTTCGACGGCCGGGTCTCTTCCTCGTCATCGCTGTGTAGCCCCTTGTCATTGTTTTCGGCAATTAACTTGCCTGCCTGCTTGAACACCCAACAATCTCTGTCGGTGTGGTTAGCTGGCTTTTGAAGTGCCATGTATCCGCAAGAGCGGTCGAGTATTCGGTCCAAATTGGGCGGGCCCGAGTGGTTCTTTTGAATGGCTTCTTCCACGACGGGTTTAGAGCCTCGAATCCGCGTTGACCGCCGATCCTCATTGTTGTCGCCGTTAACACGGCGTTTGTTTTTGTTTCGACGCGACCTGCCATTGTGGTCCTTAGTGTCCGGACTGCCAGCATTTTTGCTAAGGTTGTTGCTGCGAGCTAGCCAGCTGTCCTCTCCCGCGCAGAAGCGGGTCATGAGTGATGTGAGGGCTGCCATGGATTTCGGCTTTTCCTGTCTGAGGTGCCGGGCCAACCACTCGTCGCGGATGTTATGTTTGAAGGCTGCGAGGGCCTCTGCATCCGGAAAGTCGACGATTTGATTTTTCTTTGTTAAGAACCGTGTCCAGAATTGTCTGGCCGATTCGTCTGGCTGCTGAATTATGTGGCTTAGGTCATCGACGTCTGGTGGCCGCACATATGTGCCCTGGAAGTTGTCAAGGAATGCGGCTTCCAGGTCCTCCCAACACCCAATTGACTCTGCAGGCAGGCTGTTAAGCCAATGCCGATCTGGTCCTTTAAGCTTGAGCGGGAGATATTTGATGGCGTGGAGATCGTCGCCGCGAGCCATATGGATATGAAGGAGATAATCCTCGATCCAAACCGCGGGGTCTGTTGTGCCATCGTAGGATTCAATGTTGACGGGTTTAAACCCTTCGGGATTTGATGATCCATTACTTCGTCTGTGAAGCATAGCGGGTGTGCGGCGCCTCTATATTGAGAAATATCACGACGTAGCTCAAGAGAGCGTTGTGTGCTGTGTTCGGCCCGGCCGGTGTTGTTGTATCCGGCGCGACGATATTCGTCGTGGGTTGTGGGGCGCCCACGTGATCCATAGATGGATCTGGATTGTCTTGCCTTGTCCTCCAATATATCCCGCAAGTCCGGCGTGTTCCGCCGTGGCTTCGTACTTTTCGAGCGATGCTGGGGTACGGTCCAGTTGGAGGGCCTAGATGCCTCTCTGTCGTGGCCATGAGGTGGCCGGTCTGCCGTATTATGCGCTGGTGACGAAGGTTTATATGCTTCCTCCTCTAATCGGGGGAGCAACTTGCGTTTTGGGTAACTTTTGGAGGGGCGTTCGAGTTCATACTCTTCGGCCGCGAGGACCTCGGTCCATCTGTCCGCCAGCAAGTCTTGATCAGCTTAAAGCTGTTGCTGCTTTTTCTTTAGGCTATTTGCCGTGGCCATTAGCCTGCGTTTGAAACGCTCTTGTTCGACGGGATCCTCGGGCACGACGAATTCGTCGTCGTCGAGGCTTGCCTCGTCTTCGGAGGGAGGTATGTAATTATCGTCCTCGACCTCATCGTCTGCCGCTCTCTCGTGAGGGCTGGCTTCTGCATCCTCCTGCGCTGAATCCTCTTGGAGGGTTGTCTTCGCACTTTACGGGGTATTATTATCTCCTGTGCCGGAATCTCCATTCTTGCTGTGGCGGGATTTAGAGCGGCGTCGCTGAAGTCGGCGCTTGGGCTGTTTCTTTAAGGAATCTGCCTCCGCTGCTTCTTCGTTGTCCCCATCCTTTGGGGTGTCCACCATGTATATGTCGTATGACGAGGTGGCCCTCCAGTGCCCTGTAGGCGCTGGTTCTTGACCGTCTCCGGCATCATCGTCCATACCGTCGATGTCTTTGGAGTCGTAGTCTAGCACGTCAGTTAGGTCATCGACAGTGGCTACAAAGTGGGTGGTGGGTGGGCTTTGAATTTCTTCGTCGTCCGCATCCCAACCGTCCTGGCCGTAGTCCGGCCAGTGCTCTCTGGATAGCGAGTGAAGCTTTAGCGAATTCAAGATGTCGCCAAAGGGTGAGTGTTGAAAGATGTCCGTGGCGGTGAACTCCATGATCGGCGCCCACTCGGATTCGATTGGCAGGGGCGCGGGAGGCTCGGAGTCCGGCGAGGAGTCCGGCGCCTCGGAGTCATGAGCTTTATAAGGAGGTCAGTGTTCGGCTCCATCGCCGTAGTGGTTGCAGCCCCCGAGGCGGTGTCCAGCCATCCATCCTCGATCTGCGCGATCGGCTCCGAACTATGGGTCGGAGCGGATTCGTGCGCGGCCTCCAAAGTACTGTCCGGCGGCAGAGTTAGATCATGCACATCGTGACAGTGCAGCGCGCTTGGCTGTGGCTCGGATCCATCGAAGATCAAGTCTCCGCGGATGTCTGCCTTGAAGTTTAGGCTTCCAAACCTGACCTGATGGCCAGGGGCGTAGTTTCCGATCTGCTCCAGATGACCAAGTGAATTGGCCCGCAGTGCGAAGCCGCCGAATACGAAGATCTGTCCGGGGAGAAAGGTCTCACCCTGGACTAAGTTGTTGTTGGTTGAAGAAGCTATCAAGCCTATCGGTGACGACACAGAGGAACTCTCAATGAAAGCACCAATGTCGGTGTCAAAACTGGCGGATCTCGGGTAGGGGGTCCCGAACTGTGCGTCTAGGCGGATGGTAACAGGAGACAAGGGACACGATGTTTTTACCTGTGTTCGGGCCCTCTCGATGGAGGTAAAACCCTACTCCTGCTTGATTGATATTGATGATATGGGTAGTACAAGAGTGGATCTACCACGAGATCAAGGAGGCTAAACCCTAGAAGCTAGCCTATGGTATGATTGTTGTAATGGTTATGTTGTCCTACGGACTAAAACCCTCCGGTTTATATAGACACCGGAGAGGGCTAGGGTTACACAGAGTCGGTTACAATGGTAGGAGATCTACATATCCGTATCGCCAAGCTTGCCTTCCACGCCAAGGAAAGTCCCATCCAGACACGGGATGAAGTCTTCAATCTTGTATCTTCATAATCTTGGAGTCCGGCTGACGATGATAGTCCGGCTCTCCGGACACCCCCTAGTCCAGGACTCCCTCAGGGGGCGCCCTCCTATCTCGTGGGAGCCTCGGCTGCTTCTTGAATTGCACTCCAAGTCCTCTGGATCACGTTCGTTCCAAAAATCACGCTCCCAAAGGTTTCATTCCATTTGGACTCCGTTTGATATTTCTTTTCTTCGAAATACTGAAATAGGCAAAAAAAACAGCAATACGGGCTGGGCCTCCGGTTAGTAGGTTAGTCCCAAAAATGATATAAATGTGTAAAATAAAGCCCATAAACATCCAAAAGGGGTAATATAATAGCATGGAACAATCAAAAATTATAGATACGTTGGAGACGTATCATACCCCGAACAAGCCCCTCAAAGGATTATGTTCCATAGTAACAAGTGACAGTAAATTTCAGCACACTATATAATTTTTCCTTACCAAGTTCCACTTACCAAAGGCGCTTCATGAAGGAAATATGCTCTAGAGGCAATAATAAAGTTATTATTTATTTCCTTATATCATGATAAATGTTTATTATTCATGCTAGAATTGTATTAACCGGAAACATAATACATGTGTGAATGCATAGACAAACATAGTGTCACTAGTATGCCTCTACTTGACTAGCTCGTTGAATCAAAGATGGTTAAGTTTCCTAGCCATAGAAATGAGTTGTCATTTGATTAACGGGATCACATCATTAGGAGAATGATGTGATTGACTTGACCCATTCCGTTAGCCTAGCACTTGATCGTTTAGTATGTTGCTATTGCTTTCTTCATGACTTATACATGTTCCTACAACTATGAGATTATGCAACTCCCGTTTACCGGAGGAACACTTTGTGTGCTACCAAACGTCACAACATAATTGGGTGATTATAAAGGAGCTCTACAGGTGTCTCCGAAGGTACATGTTGAGTTGGCGTATTTCGAGATTAGGATTTGTCACTCCGATTGTCGGAGAGGTATCTCTGGGCCCTCTCGGTAATGCACATCACTATAAGCCTTGCAAGCAATGTGATTAATGAGTTAGTTGCGGGATGATGCATTACATAACGAGTAAAGAGACTTGCCGGTAACGAGATTGAACTAGGTATTGAGATACCGACGATCGAATCTCGGGCAAGTAACATACCAATGACAAAGGGAACAACGTATGTTGTTATGCGGTTTGACCGATAAAGATCTTCGTAGAATATGTGGGAGCCAGTATGAGCATCCAGGTTCCGCTATTGGTAATTGACCAGAAACGTGTCTCGGTCATGTCTACATAGTTCTCGAACCCGTAGGGTCCGCACGCTTAAGGTTTCGATGACAGTTATATTATGAGTTTATGAGTTTTGATGTACCGAAGGAGTTCGGAGTCCCGGATGAGATCGGGGACATGACGAGGAGTCTCGAAATAGTCGAGACGTAAAGATCGATATATTGGACGACTATATTCGGACATCAGAAAGGTTCCGAGTGATTCGCGTATTTTCGGGGGTACCGGGGAGTTACGGGAATACGAGGAAGAAGTAATGGGCCTCATGGGCCAAGTGGTGGAAGAGAGGAGGCAGGGCGCGCGGCCCCCTAGCCTAAACCGAATTGGACTAGGGGGCCGGCCCCCCTTTTCTCCTTTTCCTCCCCCTCTTTCCTTCTCCTTCTCTCCATTTCCTTCCCCCTTCTCCTAGTCCAACAAGGAAGGAGGGAGTCCTACTCCCGGTGGGAGTAGGACTCCCCATGGCGCGCCCCTCCTAGGCCGGCTGCCTCCTCCCCTTGCTCCTTTATATACGGGGGCAGGGGGCACCCCATGACACACAAGTTGATCATCATGATTGTTCCTTAGCCGTGTGCGGTGCCCCCCTCCACCATATTCCACCTCGATCATATCGTTGCGGTGCTTAGGCGAAGCCCTGCGTCGGTAGAACATCATCATCGTCACCATGCCGTCGTGCTGACGCTCATCCCCGACACCCTGCTGGATCGGAGTCCGGGGATCGTCATCGAGCTGAACGTGTGCTGAACTCGGAGGTGCCGTACGTTCGGTGCTTGGATCGGTCGGATCGTGAAGACGTACGACTACATCAACCGCGTTGTCATAACGCTTCCGCTTACGGTCTAAGAGGGTACGTGGACAACACTCTCCCCTCTCGTTGTTATGCATCACCATGATCTTGCGTGTGCGTAGGAAATTTTCTGAAATTACTACGTTCCCAAACACTTCACTCCTCGGCAACGGCGCCAGAAAAGAGTCTTGATGACCCACAAGTGTAGGGGATCTATCGTAGTCCTTTCGATAAGTAAGAGTGTCGAACCCAACGAGGAGCAGAAGGAAATGACAAACGGTTTTCAGTAAGGTATTCTCTGCAAGCACTGAAATTATCGGTAATAGACAGTTTTGTGATATGGTAATTTGTAACGGGTAACAAGCTATTAAAGTAAATAAGGTGCAGCATGGTGGCCCAATCCTTTTTGTACCAAAGGACAAGCCTGGACAAGTTCTTATATAGAGAAAAGTGCTTCTGAGGACACATGGGAATTATCGTCAAGCTAGTTTTCATCACGTTCATATGATTTGCATTCGTTACTTTGATAATTTGATACGTGGGTGGACTGGTGCTTGGGTACTGCCCTTTCTTGGACAAGCATCCGACTTATGATTAACCCCTATTGCAAGCATCTGCAACTACAAAAGAACTATTAAGGTAAACCTAACCATAGCATGAAACATATGGATCCAAATCAGCCCCTTACGAAGCAACGGATAAACTAGGGTTTAAGCTTCTGTCACTCTAGCAACCCATCATCTACTTATTACTTCCCAATGCCTTCCTCTAGGCCCAAATAATTGTGAAGTGTCATGTAGTCGACATTCACATAACACCACTAGAGGAGAGACAACATACATCTCATCAAAATATCGAACGAATACCAAATTCACATGACTACTTATAGCAAGACTTCACCCATGTCCTCAGGAACAAATGTAACTACTCACAAAGCATATTCATGTTCATGATCAGAGGGGTATTAATATACATTAAGGATCTGAACAAATGATCTTCCACCGAATAAACCAACTAGCATCAACTACAAGGAGTAACCAACACTACTAGCAACCCACAGGTACCAATCTGAGGTTTTGGGACAAAGATTGGATACAAGAGATGAACTAGGGTTTGAGAGGAGATGGTGCTGGTGAAGATGTTGATGGAGATCGACCCCCTCCCAATGAGAGGATCGATGGTGATGATTTTCCCCTCCCGGAGGGAAGTTTCCCCGGCAGAACAGCTCCGCTGGAGCCCTAGATTGGTTCCGCCAAGGTTCCGCCTCGTGGCGGCGGAGTTTCGTCCTGAAAGCTTGCTTGCGATTTTTTTCAGGGTAAAAGACTTCATATAGCAGAAGATGGTCACTGGAAGGCTGCCGGGGGCCCACGAGGCAGGGGGGCGCGCCCCCCACCCTCGTGGATGGTGGGTGGCCCCCCTCTGGTATTTCTTCCGCTCAGTATTTTTTATTAATTCCAAAAAAAGACTTTCGTGGAGTTTCAGGACTTTTGGAGTTGTGCAGAATAGGTCTCTAATATTTGCTCCTTTTCTAGCCCAGAATTCCAGCTGCCGGCATTCTCCCTCTTTATGTAAACCTTGTAAAATAAGAGAGAATAGGCATAAGTATTGTGACATAACGTGTAATAACAGCCCATAATGCAATAAATATCGATATGAAAGCATGATGCAAAATGGACGTATCAAGAGTGTGTCCACGTACCCTCGTAGACCGAAAGTGGAAGCGTTTCAATAAAGCGGTTGATGTAGTCGAACTTCTTCACGATCCAACCGATCAAGTACCGAATGTATGACACCTCCGCGTTCAGCACACGTTCAGCTCGATGACGTCCCTCGAACTCTTGATCCAGTTGAGTCCGAGGGAGAGTTTCGTCAGCACGACGGCGTGGCGACGGTGATGATGAAGTTACTGGCGCAGGGCTTCGCCTAAGCACTACGACGATATGACCGAGGTGTGCAACTGTGGAGGGGGGCATCGCACACGGCTAAATGAAGACTTAGTGTGTCTTTGGGGTGCCCCCTACTCATGTATATAAAGGATGGAGGGAGAGAGGCAGGCCCTCTTAGGGGAGCGCCAAGTGTAGGGAGTCCTACTAGGACTCCCAGGTCCTAGTAGGATTCCCTTTCCTTTTCGGAGTAGGAAAGAAGGAAAGGAGGGAGAGGGAGAAGGAAAAGGGGGGGCCGCGCCCTCACCCCTTGTCCAATTCGGTTTGGGCAGGGGGAAAGCGTGCGCCACCTCGTGGCCCTTCTTCCCTCTCTCCACTAAAGCCCAATAAGGCCCATTAACTTCCCCCGGCGAATTCCCATAACTCCCTGGTACTCCAAAAAATACCCGAATCACTCGGAAACCTTTCCGAATTCCGAATATAGCATTACAATATATGAATCTTTACGTCTCGACCATTTCGAGACTCCTCGTCACGTCCGTGATCTCATCCGGGACTCCGAACAAACTTCGGTCATCAAAACACATAAATCATAATACAAATCGTCATTGAACGTTAAGCGTGCGGACCCTACAGGTTCGAGAACTATGTAGACATGACTGAGACACATCTCCGGTCAATAACCAATAGAGGAACCTGGATGCTTATATTGGCTCCTACATATTCTACGAAGATCTTTATCGGTCAAACGGCATAACAATATACGTTGTTCCCTTTGTCATCGGTATGTTACTTGCCCGAGATACGATCGTCGGTATCATAATACCTAGTTCAATCTTGTTACTGGCAAGTCTCTTTACTCGTTCCGTAATACTTCATCCTGCAACTAACTCATCAGTCACAATGCTTGCAAGGCTTATAGTGATGAGCATTACCGAGAGGGCCCAGAGATACTCTCCGAAACACAGAGTGACAAATCCAAATCTCGATCTATGCCAACCCAACAAACACCTTCGGAGACACCTGTAGAGCACCTTTATAATCACCCATTTATGTTGTGACGTTTGATAGCACATAAAGTGTTCCTCTGGTATTCGGGAGTTGCATAATCTCATAGTCTGAGGAACATGTATAAGTCATGAAGAAAGCAGTAGCAATGAAACTGTAACGATCATAATGCTAATCTAACGGATGGGTCATGTCCATCACATCATTCTCCTAATGATGTGATACCGTTCATCAAATGACAACACATGTCTATGGTTAGGAAACATAACCATCTTTGATTAACGAGCTAGTCAAGTAGAGGCATGCTAGGAACAATATGTTTTCTCTATGTATTCACACATGTACTAAGTTTCCGGTTAATACAATTCTAGCATGAATAATAAACATTTATCATGAAATAAGAAAATAATAATAACTTTATTATTGCCTCTAGGGCATATTTTCCTTCAAAAGCACCATTTGAACTGATTCCATACATCAAGTATATCAAAATTAATAGAAATCGTTAGGAACGAACCAAGTTTTTCGTTTGGTTCCAAGCAAAGAGAAAAAGAAAGAAAATATGAAAGTGACAAAATTTCAACTCCCAAGATTCAGCTAGCTCATACTCAATAGTCAATAACTCAGTTTTTTACACACTGGACCTGACTCATTCATCTCCATACAAATGACAAAAATCGTCGCCGAATCTAGAGCCCCACCTTTTTTGCCTTGAATAGGTTCATCCTTTGTCCAAAGATTTGACAAAGTTTCATAGGCTCTGACCTACCAAAGTACAAAACACATAATAGATTTTTAGATATTGACCTACCCAAGGAAAATGGTTCATGTTAGTGCCTACTACCGAAGGCTTTTATAAGGAACAAGGCTCCCCCAACAAGTGACGAAATAGCTTGTTTCTCATTTCACCTTTCTATCTTCAAATAGTCCAATCACATTTGGTGCATCATTTGTCGTGTTTATTCACATTACGGATATGGATTGGATAGACATAGGCATAGAAAGCACCAGGAATCACTGATGTATCACCATAAACACAATATGCACTAAGTGAATAGGTATCTCAACATGCCTCGCCCTCCTACTCCATCGTCTCAACCAATCTCCCCATGTCTCATCCATTGGCCAACCATTGTTCCATGTTGCTACAGCAGACACGTGCACCACATGCACAGAACATGTCCCTAGCGCAACAATCTGACCAAGATTGTCATGAAGTCCAGAACAAAATTGTATGCCTTAGCATCCTTTAGCTGGGTCAACGGAGAAAAAACATCGGTGAGCGCCCTTGGAGAGACGGAGCTGCATTTGTAACTTACATGGAGACCACACCACAAATGTGGGTAATGATGAGGAAAATGAGAAAAAAGGGAAATGAAACCAATCATTTCCACGCACCTGCAAGAAACGGATTATTAGCGTTCTTGCTTTAACTTCACTCCACCTCCCCTCCCCCCCTTCTCTCTCTTCCCTCGAATCAATTCTTCCTCCACTGCCTCACAAAATGCACCATGGAAAAGCTTCCATCTTTGTACCCATTGCCCGCCATGACCACTCGCTCTCGGGGCCCCTGATGATCCCGTACTCCATGTGACCCCCTCCTCCTCTGCCAGGTGATTCTGCTCACTCCCCATGCTCCCCACAGAGCTGAAATGCAGAGAGCCATTGTTCTTCCGCAATTGCCATGCGTCGGGTCTGAAATCCGTGGTTCATCCCCGGCTTCCTCCTTGCAAATTCCGCAGTTTTTCAGTGCACGAGAAAGGGGCGCACGCTCTGCTTGCCGCCTGCGGTTTCTTTGCCTACTCTGAATTTTGAGCCGCTGGATTTTGTTGCCTTGACCAAATGATCCTACTTTTCTAGATATGACTGGCCGAGTTGAATTGACGGTTGATCCATGGCTCCACGATTTAACAGTGTGGTGCATGCTCGGAAGAAAAGGCAAACAGACATACATACGTATGTACGCATGTTTTGGGTTTTGTTTGTTCGTCAATGGAGCTAGGGGTGGTTGTGATATCGTGCCCAAACTGGCGCATTCATTCATGTGGCAACGCGGACACGTACACGACCATTTTGAGATGTGCACAGAATAGGGCCTCATTCCCATGGATCACGAGCCGCGGTGGGCCCTAGACTGCAACACTATTAACCTTTTTTTTTACTTCCATAAATTCAGTCATCTCAATAACTAATTAATCTCCACTCAGTTCAGTCATCTCAATCACTAATTAATCTCCACTCAATCCAGTCAACCAATTGCTTTATCTACTCTAACTTTAAATATCAATCTATTGTGATGATTTTCACAACATATCTGCTCCTAATTCCGACAAGGGGTGTCATGTAATGTTTTTTCCTCAAGCGGAGACCAACTAAAATGGTGCGAGCGTGCAATAGAAAAATATAGAGATTTGACCACGTAGTCCAAATTTCTCGGTCTATAATGTTTGCATATTGGAAAGGTGTTGTCGGGTTATTTTCCTTGCATTACTCGAGAATGATGGCTCTACTTAGCACACTTCTTTCTTTCTAAGTGACAAGCGGAATGACAACTATTGGATCAGGTTTCTCCTTGAATCTTGTAATGATGAAGGTGTTGGCTAGGTGCATCTTGATCTTGATATGCAGTTCATTACAACAATTTAGTTCTTTCTAAAGAAGCCCGAAGGAAATGCATCGTTTATTTAAAGGAATGACCAAAAGTGCCCATAGCGCATGACAAAATAGGGAGTTCCAAGAACATACAAGGGGTTTTCTCATGAGAATAATGGTGATAGATGCGGGCATAGGAGGCACTAGGAACTATCGATGCAGTTAGTTCAGCAACACTTGGACTTGGTAGGTATCAAAAACAAATTAAAAATATATGAGCACATGCATGTATGCCATGTTTATAACATGATGCTCAATCTTACCCCCTCTTTTCACATGGGAAGTAAGAAGGTAAGAGTTAATCAGACCACTTCTTAATCAAATCAACGTCTCAGATCTATTATGTACTTTTAGCTCTCATGTGAAAAGGGGAGGTAAGTGGGAGCATGCTAAAGTCGCGGACATCCTGTTGATTTTTATAGAAATAACTACATCAGTGGGATAGTACGGTAGTCTCGGGGTGAAACCGTATTCCTTAGTTTTATGGGGATAACTTTGACTAGTCAAAAGAAA
This sequence comes from Aegilops speltoides, assembly GCA_021437245.1. Lineage (NCBI taxonomy): Eukaryota > Viridiplantae > Streptophyta > Magnoliopsida > Poales > Poaceae > Aegilops > Aegilops speltoides. The sequence goes on from CM038145.1 coordinate 8,911,497, forward strand.
CTTGTTGCTCATTGAATTTTCTTAAAGTGAATTTTGAGCGGTTTGAACTTGTTGCCTTGATTGGATGCTCCAACTTTGTTCTAAATCTAACAAGTTTACACAAAATCGATATTTAGAACCTCTTCTCTCTAGGGCATTCGGATTTAAAACTATAATTTTTGTAGATCATGCAATTGATCACTAACTGTGCTATCGGACAAAGCTTATGATTTGCTATAACTATTGAGTTTTATGTTCCATGATTTTTTTGTCGTGAATGGGTTGGCTAGATGCATATTCATCTTGTCACATAGGACTCAACGGAGCAATCTAACTCGTAGAAAAACCTAAAACCAGCCATCATGTGGTCTGAAAAGTGGTTCAAACCACAGTTTAAACTAATTGTATACGCTAGGGATGTCAAAATTAAGCTCCAAATCTTTAGCGACAAACCAACGCTTTGTTTTCCTCCAAGCAAATATAAATGGAAACAAAGGCTAGAAGTAATGAAATTTCAACTCCCAAGGTTAGCTAGGCTTTGTTCAACGGTCAATAACTCATTTCTAACACTGGGCATCCTCCCCACTCACTCACTTCCCTACACATGACTAAACTTGGCGGTGAACCTAGAGCCCCCACCTTTCTTTTCTTCAAGACGGTTCATAATTTGAAAAAGGTTTGGGAAAGCTTCCATATAGTTTCCGACCCACCAGAGGACTAATCACATAACAAGCCATTTTTCTCTCTATTAACCTACCAGAGGACAAAAAAGTTTACGTTAGTGTTTATCATCCAAGACTTTTATAAGGAGCAAAGGCTCCCCAAAACAAGTGGTGAATAGCTTATTTCTCATTTCACCTTTCTATACTCGAATTCTTCAATCACATTTCGTGCATCTTTGTCGTACCTATGCACCTTAGGGGCGTGAACCTAATAGACATAGGCATAGAAGGCATCGGGAATCACCGACATATCATCATAACTACATCATGCACCGCATCCATGGGTTTGACGTTGTGCCTCGCCCTCCTACTACACCATGGCGCCTACCTACTCCATCGCCGGGATCACTCTCCCATGTCCTCGTCCGGTAGCACACCATTGTACCCTTTTGCTCCACCAACTCGATACACCACACTCTTAAATCATCTCGGTGACCCGACAATATTACCCAGACGGCCGTGAAGCCTAGCACTAAATCTTACTAGCTAGACGCCCCAAGCTTCGTTTAGCTAGGTAGACGTAGAAAAAAACATGAGCGAGCCTACAACGGTCCTCCCTGGAATAGAGCTGCATTACTCGCATCCACAGGGATCACACTGCAAATGTAGCTAGTCAAAGCTGAAATGGAAAAAATGAAATAGAAGCAAATCATTTCCACGCGGCTGCAGGAAACGTAATTATTAGGGTTCTTGCTTTAACTGCACTCCCCCTCCCCCTCCCCCTTCTCTCTTCCCTCGAATCAATTCTTCCTCCACTGCCTCACGAAAGGCACCGCGGAAAAGCTTCGGCCTTTGTCCCCATAGCCTGCCGCGGCCAATCCCTCCCGGCGCCCCACTGATGATCCCGCACTCCATGTGACCCCCTCCTCCTCTGCCAGGTGACTCTGCTCACACCCTGTGCCTCCCTCCGAGCTGAAATCGGAGGTTTGTTCATTCTTTTTAGATTCTCGCGTGCTGGGAGAGAAATCTGTGGTTCATCCCCAATTTCCTCCTTGCAAATTTCAGAGTTTTTTCAGTGCACGGAAAGTGGTGCGCGTCCCACCCTTGCCGCTGACGATTTGCTTGCCTACTCTGAATTTTGAGCTGCTGGAATTTGTTGTCTTGACCGAGTGCTCCAAGTTTTCGAGACATGCCTGGGCAAGTTTCCGTGAAATTGACAGTTAATTTGTAGCTCACCCTCACCCGCAAAAAGAAAATTGTAGCTCACCCGAGCGGTGCCTGCTCCAAAGAAGAAGAAAATAGACAACACCTACGCATGCTCTGGGTTTTTGTTTGTTCGTTGGTGGAGCCCCAACTTATGCATTCTGGGTTTTTGTCATTGACGCATTCATGTGGCGATACAGACACCTACATGACCATTTCCAGGCGTCGCACGGAACTGAGCCTCATTCATGTGGCCCATGAATCACGTAGGCTCCAGGCCGTAGCATTGCTAACCTCCTTTTGCTTTCATTCATTCCACTCACCGGTCACTAATTAATCTGCACACACAGTTGAGTCCCCCAACTGCTTTATCCACCCTAACCTGGCATATCGATCTTTTATGATTTTCATTTTTTTTCACCTCGTATTTGTTCCTAATTGTGACAGGGTCCATGTCATGTTTTATTTCATCGAACTGTGACCAACTAAAATGGTGGGGGTGGGTGCAATATAAAAAATAGATATTTTACAATGTAATCTCAGTTTCTCCATGTGAATAGCATATGGATAATGGAAAGGTGTCGTCGTTTCTTTTGGTTGCATTACTCGGCAATGGTGGCTTTGCTTAGCACCCTCGTTTCCCTCTAAGGAACAGACGGATTGACAACCATTGGATCCGGTTTCTCCATGAATTATGTAATGATGAAGGTGTTGGCTAGGTGGATCCTTATCTTGATACATAGCTCATTACAATAATTTAGTTCTTTATAAAGATGCCTAAAGGAAATACATCATTTATGTAAAGGAGTGTTCAAGTGCTCATAGCGTCTGACAAAACAAAGGAGTGCCAGGAACATAACAAAGGGTTTTCCCATGAAAATAATGGTTGGCGAATGAAAAAAGTGCTATGGGGTTAGGAACACAATGATAGCTATAGGGATTATATTTCCCATGAGTATTATAAATAATAAATTTGATGACTAGCTGCAGTATAGTCTTAGCACAAAGAGCTTGGTAGAGAAATTTAACTCCAGGTTTTTTTAGACCCCTAAGAGCATCCACTGTGTGGTCAGAATGCGGTCTACGCACTGCACATCAAAATTAAGTCAGAAATCCTTAGCATCGAACCAAGTATTTGGTTTGGCTCCAAGCGAATAGAGAAATAGACGGAGACTTGGAGTAATTTTAGCTCCTAAGTTTCATCGAGGCTAAACAAGGATGTCAATAACTCATTCTTTTTTACAAATTGGCTCCACTTATGCATCTCCATACACCGGAGTAAAATTAGAATTTCACTAGGAGCCCGTCCTTTTTTGCTTCGTATTGGTCCAACAATATATATGGGCTAACATATTCATCATTTTTAATGGCTGCCAAAGTTCTCATAGCCTTCTACTAGAGTACCAGCAAAATAGCAAAATATTTTTAACTATTTATCTGCGAAGGTACATATGTTGCATGTCAATGCCTATCACGCAAGGCTTTTATAAGGAGCAAGATTTCTGCCAAGCAAATAGTGAAGAGCATTGTTTGCTGAGTCCCTAAATGTTAGGAATATGCATAGGTGCGGGCATAGGAGGAACCAGGAACTATTGATTTTGTTTGTTCGCCAACACTTGGACCTAGTAGGTGTCAAAAAGAAATAAAAAATATATGAGCACAAGCCTACATGCCACAAAGTCATGGACATGATGTCGGTTGTATAGAAATAAATATGCCGGTGAGGTGGTAAGGTAGTCTCAGCGTGTTGTATTCCTTAGTTTTACAAGGATAACACTGCAATGTGACTGCTCAAAAGAAACTTGTTGCTCGTTGGTGAATTTTTCTTACTCTGAATTTTGAGCGGTTTGAACTTGTTGCCTTGAACAAATGTTCCTACTTTTTTCTAGATCTGGCAAATTTGCGCAAAATAGATAGTTATAGTACCTTCCCTTTAGGGCTTTCAGCTTTTAATCTACAATTTTATTGAGCAATTGATTCATTGTGCTATTGGGGATAGCTTCTAATTCTTGTCACAACTATTGGGTTTTATTTTTCATGAATGTGTTGGCTAGATGCATCTTCACCTTAGCACACAGGGCTCATAGAGTTTCGTCATAAAAACCTAAGACCATCCTTTGTGTGATCTAAAAAAGGTTCAAAGCATTGCTTGAACCTGTGATTGGCTATCTAGGCACACTCGAGCTATCAAAATTAAGATAGAAATCCTTAGCAACGAACCAAGTTTTTGTTGGGCTACAAGCGAATAGAAAATGGAAACAAAGGCTGAAAGTGATGAAATTTCAACTCCCAAGGTTTGCTAGGCTATAGTCAATGGTTAATAACTTGTTTCTAACATTGGGCATCTGCGCCACACTGGCTCAAGTCCATACACATGACTATAATTGACATTGAATCAAGAGCCCCCCACCCACCCACCCACCTTTCTTTGCTTCAAGTCAGTTCATAATTGTTCAAAGGTTTGACAAAACTCCCTAGCCTCCGACCCACTAGAGGACTAACCACATAATAAGATATTCTCTCTCTCTCTCTCTCTCTCTCTCTCTCCTGACCTACCGGGGGAAAAATGACTTCATGTAAATGCCTACCATCTAATGCTTTTATAAGAAGCAAAGGCTCTCCAACAAGTGGTGAATACCTTATTTCTCCTTTAAGTTTTTATCTTCAATTTATCTAGCCACATTTTGTGCATCATTTCCATGCATATGCACATTAGAGACATGAATCCAATAGACATAAGCATAGAAGGCACTAGGAATCATCGACATAACATCATAGCCACACCATGCACAACCTCCCTCAATTTGACGACGTGCCTCGTCCCCCTACTCCACCATGGCGCCTTCCTACTCCATCGTCTTGACTGTTCTCCCATGATCTTGTCCGCTAGCACACCATTGCACTCTTTCGCTCCATCAACCCTATACACCGCAGTGTTGAATCATCTCGGTGATCCTACGAGATTACCCAGACGGTCATGAATCCTGGCACTAAATCTTATTAGTTTGATGCCCCAAGCTTCATTTAGGTGGGTGGACGCAGAAAAATCATGAGCGAGCCTACAGCCTCCAAGCATAGCATTGCATTACTCGCATCCATAGGGATCACACTACAAATGTATCCAATCAAAGGTGAAATGAAAAATAAAATAAAATAGAAGCAAAATTTTCTAATCCTGCCTGCTCGAGTTTGTGCACAATTGATAGTTAAAGTCACTTATCTCTAGGAATTTCAAATATTAAGCTAAACATTTCGAAGAGAAGTGTTTCCTTGTGCTATTGGAGAAAGCTTCTAATTTTGGCCACAACTATTGGGTTTATTTTCTATGAATTTTGTAATAAATGATGTGTTGAGTAGGTGCATATTGATCTTGGCACACAAAGTTCAGTGGAGCAATTTAACTCTTTGTGAAAAAGCTAAGACCATCCACGGTGTGGTCCAAAGCGTTCAAAGCACCGTTTCAATTGAATCCATACATCGGGGATATGAAAATTAAGTGGAAACCCTTAGCGGTGAACCAAGTTTTTGGTTTGGCTCCAAGCAAAGAGAAAATGAAAGAAAGGATGAAAGTGACAATATTTCAACTCCCAAGGCTCAGTTAGGCCATACTCGATAGTTAATAACTCACTTTTTTACACACTGGACCCGACTCATTCATCTCCATACACATGACTAAAATCATCGCGGAATCTAGAGCCCCACCTATTTTGCTTCAAATCATTTCATCCTTTGCCTAGAGATTTGACAAAAGTTTCATAACCTCTAACCTGTCAGAGGACAAACCTGTTAAGTATGAGATTTTTAGATATTGACCTAACGAAGGACAAGGCTTCATGTTAGTGCGTACTATCCAAGGCTTTTATAAGAACAACCCCCCGGTGACGAAATAGCTTATTAACCATTTCAAATTTCTATCTTCAAATAGTCCAATCACATTTGGTGCATCATTTGTCGTGTCTATTCACATTAGGGGTATAGATTGTATAGAAATAGGCATAGAAGGCACCAGCAATCACCAACATACCACCATAAACACAATATGCACTAAATGGATCAATTTCTCAGCGTGCCTCGCCCTCCTACTCCATCGTCTCGCCAATCTCCCCTCACCTTGTCCAACGGCCTACCATTATTCTTTTGCTATGGCAGCCCCGTGCGCCACACACCCATAACATCTCCGTAGTGGAACAATATTACCAAGATTTTCATGAAGCCTAGGACTAAATCACACTGATTGTACGCCTTTTAGCTTCCGTTAGATGGATGAATGGAGAAAATAATATCGACAAGCTTACAAGGTTCCTAGGATATATAGAGCCTGCTAATTGCCAATTAGCCTGCTAATTGGGTTTTTCTATTACAAACGGTTATTAAGAAAATACCGTGGGCGATGACCTCAGGCAACACACATAGTTTCTAGGAATAAATCGTGTTAGATCAATGAAAAATCACACACGACATCCTCTTGAAAACTGTTTGCGTTAGGCCAGCTTGCGAAAACGTTTACCACATAAAGTGTGTGTGATGGACAACCTTTGCCATACAGTTTCTTCTACACACCGTGTGTGATGCATTCCATAATGCAAACAATAAAATTGTTAATATCATGTGCAATGGCAACGCTATCACAAATGATTTATTGGGGAAAATTATGTGTGATGTACCTGCGAACGGAAAAGTTTTCCTTGGAGTGACTGCGTGGGATGTATATACGAATGGAAACATACTTCTTGGATTAACTGTGTGGGGCGTACATACTTATGGAAATGTATTCCTTGGATTGACTATGCTGAATGTACATACGAACGGAAACGCTTAGCGGGGACTGACTGTGTGGGATGTACTTACGACCGGAAACGATTTGGCATGTATAATTGTGTTTTTAAGCACAATTGTACGTATAACCGTATTTGAACGCTCGTCGGTCGCACACGACCTTATTTTGCCGAGTGTGTGTGCCAGGAGGGCATATCCCCGATGGTTTCTGGGTCATGTGGGAAGGACCCCTCCCCCTATCGCAGTCACCCACTTGGCGTTGGTTCGAAATGCCGTCACGGAAAGACGTTAAAAACCGTTTGTATAGCACCTCATTATACCAGTGCGTTGTCATCATTAATCTTTCTCCATAACCAATTTCATGATGCTCACCGCCGGGAGTGAGTAATTCCTTCGTGCGCTTGCTGGACAGTGATGGGTTGGATGAGATTTATTATGCATTTAAGTTAGTTTTGTTAGGGCATGATGCTTAGTATTCACTATGTTCTGAGGTTGATGTTGTTATGACTTTGCTATGTTTAATGCTACTCAGTAGGGACCGAGGCGTCGCACAGAACTGAGACTCATTCATGTGGCCCATGACTCACGTAGGCTCTAGGCCATAGCACTGCTAATCTCCTTTTGCTTTCGTTCATTCCACTCACGGGTCACTAATTAATCTGCACACACACAGTCGGGTCCGCCAACTGCTTTATCCACCCTAACCTGGAATATCAATCTTTTATGATTTTCATTTTTTTTTCACCTCGTATTTGTTCCTAATTGTAACAATGGGTCCATGTCATGTTTTATTTCATCGAACTGTGACCACCTAAAATGGTGGGGGTGGGTGAAATATAAAAAATAGATATTTTACAACGTAATCTCAGTTTCTCTGTGTGAATAATGTATGGATAATGGAAGCTTCTTTTGCTTGCATTACTCGGCAATGGTGGCTTTGCTTAGCACGCTCGTTTCCCTCTAAGGAACGGACGGATTGACAACCATTGGATCCGGTTTCTCCATGAATTATGTAATGATGAAGGTGTTGGCTAGCTGGATCTTTATCTTGATACATAGTTCATTGCAACAATTTCGTTCTTTATAAAGATTCCTGAGGGAACTACATCATTAATTAAAGGAATGTTGAAGTGCTCATAGCGTCTGACCAAACAAAGGAGTACCAAGAACATAACAAAGGGTTTTCCCATGAAAATAATGGTTGGGGATGAAAAGAGTGCTATTGGGTTCTATTTCGCACGAGTTTTGTAAATAATTAATGTGATGACTAGCTGCATTATAGTCTCGGCTCAAGGAGCTTGGTAGAATAATTTAACTCTAGTTTTTAAACCCCTAAGAGCATCCACTGTGTGGTTAGAAGGCGGTCTATGCACTACACATCAAAATTAAGTCAGAAATCCTTAGCATCGAACCAAGTATTTTGTTTGGCTCCAAGCAAATAAAGGAATAGACGGAAACTTCGAGGAGATGGAATTTTAGCTCCTATGGTTGGTCGAGGCTAAACTAGGAAGTTAATAACTCTTTTTTTACAAATTGGCTCCAATTATGCATCTCCATACATGGGAGTAAAATTAGACACTATAGATGGGCTAACAAATCCATCATTTTTTAATGGTTGCCAAAGTTCTCATAGCCTTCAACTAACTAGAGTACCAGCGAAATAACCAAATATTTTTCACTATTTATCTGCAAAGGTACATATAGTTACATGTCAATGCCTATCACCCAAGGCTTTTATAAGGAGCAAGATTTCCGCCAACCAAATAGTGAAGAGCTTATTTTGGTCTTAGCATTTTCAATCCAACTTCGTGCATTGTTTGTTGAGTCATTAAATGTTAGGAATATGCATAAATGCAGGCATAGGAGGCACCAGGAACTATCAATTTTGTTTGTTCACCAACAGTTGGACCTAGTAGGTGTCAAAAAGAAATAAAAAAATATATGAGCACAAGCCTACATGCCATGTTTATAACAAAGTCATGGACATGATGTCGGTTTTATAGAAATAACTACGCCGATGAGGTGGTAAGGTAGTCTCAGAGTGTTGTATTCCTTATTTTTACTTGGATAACACCGTAAATGTGACTGCACAAAAGAAACTTGTTGCTCATTGGAGAATTTTTCTTACTTTGAATTTTGAGTGGTTTGAACTTGTTGCCTTGACCGAATGCTCCAACTTTTTTCTAGATGTGACAAGTTTATACAAAATTGATAGTTATAGTACCTTCCTCTAGGGCTTTCAACTTTTAAGCTACAATTTCATTGAGCAATAAATTCACTGTGCTATTGGAGCAAGCTTCTAATTCTTGTGAAAACTATTGGGTTTTATTTTTCATGAATTTTGTAATCATGAATGTGTTGGCTAGATGCATCTTCACGTTAGCACATAGGGCTCACAGAGCTTCGTCCTAAAAACCTAAGACCATCCTTTGTGTGATATAAAAAAGTTTCAAAGCAATGCTTAAACCTTTGATTGGCCATCTTGGCACGCTGGAGATGTCAAAATTAAGGTAGAAATCCTTAGCAACGAACCAAGTTTTTGTTGGGCTACGAGCGAATAGAAAATGGAAACAAAGGCTGCAAGTGATGAAATTTAAACTCCCAAGGTTTGCTAGGCTATAGTAAATGGTTAATAACTTGTTTCTAACACTGGGCATGCATCCGCGCCACACTGGCTCAAGTCCATACACATGCCTAAAATTGACAATGAATCAAGAGCCCCCCCCCCCCACACACACACACACACCTTTCTTTGCTTCAAGTCAATTCATAATTTGTTCAAAGGTTTGACAAAACTCCCATAGCCTCCGGCCCACCAAAGGACTAACCACATAATACGAGATTCTCTCTCTCTCCACTGACCTACCTGGGGACAAATGACTTCATGTCAATGCCTACCATCTAAGGCTTTTATAAGAACCAAAGGCTCCCCAACAAGTGGTGAATACCTTATTTCTTCTTTAAGTTTTTATCTTTAATTTATCTAACCACATTTTGTGCATCATTTGTCATTCCTATGCACATTAGAAACATGAATCCAATAGACATAGGCATAGAAGGCACCATGAATCACTAACATGACATCATAGCCACGCCATGCACAGCCTCCCTCAATTTGACGTTGTGCCTCGCCCTTCTACTCCACCATGGCGCCTTCCCACTCCATTGTCTCGACTATTCTCCCACGATCTTGTCCGTTGGCACTCCATTTTACCCTTTTGCTCCACCAACCCCGTACACCATACTCTTTAATCATTTTGGTGACCCTACAAGATTACCCAGACGGTCGTGAAGCCTAGCACTAAATCTTATTAGCTGGATGCCCCGAGCTTCATTTAGGTGGGTAAACGCAGAAAAAACATGAGCGAGCCTACAGCCTCCAAGCATAGCGATGCATTACTCGCATCCATAGGGATCACACTATAAATATATCCAACCAAAAGTGAAATGAAAAAAAATAGAAGCAAAATTTTCTAAATCTGCCTGCTCGAGTTTATGCCCAATTGATTGTTAGAGTCACTTCTCTCTAGGGATTTCAAGTATTAAGCTAAAAATTTCGAAGAGCAATGTTTCCTTGTATTATTGGAGAAAGCTTCTAATTTTGGCCACAACTATTGTGTTTATTTTCTATGAATTTTGTAATGATTAATGTGTTGATTAGGTGCATATTCATCTTGGCACACAAAGTTCAGCAGAGCAATTTAACTCTTCGTGAAACACCTAAGGCCATCCACGCTGTGGTCCAGAAGCGGTCAAAGCACCGTTTGAATTGAATCCATACATCAGGGATATCAAAATTAAGTGGAAATCCTTAGAAGTGAACCAAGTTTTTGGTTTGGCTCCAAGCAAAGAGAAAATCAAAGAAGGGATGAAAGTGACGAAATTTCAACTCCCGAGGCTCGGCTAGGCCATACTCGACAGTTAATAACTCATTTTTTTACACACTGGACCGACTCATTCATCTCCATACACATAACTAAAATCGTCGCGGAATCTAGAGCCCCACCTATTTTGCTGCAAATCATTTCATCTTTTGTCCAAAGATTTGACAAAAGTTTCATAGCCTCTAACCTATCAGAGGATAAACCAGTTAAGTAAGAGATTTTTAGATATTGACCTACCGGAGGACAAGGCTTCATGTTAGTGCCTACTATCCAAGGCTTTTATAAGGACCAAGGCCCACCAACAAGTGACGAAATAGCTTATTTCCCATTTCACCGTCCTATCTTCAAATAGTCCAATCACATTTGGTGCATCATTTGTTGTGTCTATTCACATTAGGGGTATAGATTGTATAGAAATAAGCATAGAAGGGACCAGCAATCACCGACATACCACCATAAACGCAATATGCACTAAATGGATCAATTTCTCAGCGTGCCTCGCCCTCCTACTCCATCGTCTCGACCAATCTCCCCCGCCTCGTCCAAAGGCCTACCATTGTTCTTTTGCTATGGCAGCCCCATGTGCCACACTCCCATAACATCTTCGTACTGGAACAATATTACCAAGCTTTTGTAAAGCCCGAGACTAAATCACACTAATTGTATGCCTTTTAGCTTCCGTTAGCTGAATGGAGAAAATAATATCGGCAAGCTTACAAGACTCCTAGGATAGAGTTGCATTTCTAACTTCCATAGAGACCACAGTGCAAATGTGGCTAATGAAAAGGGAAATGAGAAAGAAAAAAAGAAATGTAACCAATTAGTTGCATGCAGTTGTTGGAAAAAGAATTATTAGGGTTCTTGCTTTAATTTGAAGCATGCAATTGACTAATTGTGCTATTGAAGAAAGCTTCTAATTTGTTTATAACTATTGAGTTTTATTTTCCATTATTTTGTAGTCGTGAATGGGTTGGCTAGATGCATATTCATCTTGCCGTAGAAGGCTTAGCGGAGTAATTTAACTCATAGAAAAATCTAAGACCATCCACTATGTGGTTTGAAAAGTGGTTCAAAACATAATTTAAACCCCATAGCAAAATTAAGGTCCAAATTCCTAGCAACAAACCAACCTTTTGTTTTCCTCCAAGTGAATAGAAATGGAAACAAACACTCAAAGTGATGAAATTTCAACTCCCAAAGTTAGCTAGGCTATACTCAACGTCCAATAACTCATTCCTAACACTTGGTCTGGCCCCATTCACTCAGTTTCATACACATGACTAAACTTGAATCAAAAGCCCCCATAGTTCTTTGCTTTAAGTCAATTCATAATTTGTTCAAAGGTTTGACAAAGCTCCCATAGCCTCCAAGCCACCAGAGGACTAACCACATAACAAGAGATTTCTTTATGTAACTACCAGATGACAAATGACTTCACGTCAGTGCCACAATCCAGGGATTTTATAAGGAGCAACCCCCTCTCCCCCCCACCCCACACACACACAAGTGGTGGATAGCTTATTTCTCATTTAATCATTCTATCTTCGAATTGTCCAATCATATTTCCTGCATCGTGCGTTGTGCCTATGCACATCGGGGACATGAATCCGTTAGAGATAGGCATAGAAGGCACCAGGAATCACCGACATGTCATCATAACTACACCATGCACCGCCTCCGCCGGTTTGACGTCGCGCCTCACCCTCCTACTCCACCATGGCGCCCTCCCACTCCATCATCTCGGCCATTCTCCTACCGCCTCATCTGCTGACACACCATTGCACCCTTTTGCTCCACCAACCCCGCACGCTACGCTCTGAAGCCATCTCGGTGACCCGACAATAATATGTACACGGTTGTGAAGCCTAGCACTATATCTTACACGTTGTAGACATTGAGCTTCCTTTAGTTGGTTGGATGGAGAGAAAGACATCGATGAGCCTACTGGAATCCTTCAATGGATAGAGACATATTTCTCTCTTCCACGGGGACAACTCTGCAATGTAGGATATCAGAGAAGAAATGAGAAATAAAAATAAAAATGAAAGCCATTATTTCCACGCGGCTGCAGGGGGCGGAATTATTAGGGTTCTTGCTTTAACTGCACTCCACCTCCCCTTCTATCTCTCTGCCCCCAAGAATCAATTCTTCCTCCACTGCCTCATGGAAGCTACCGCTGGCGGTAAAGCTTCGGCCTTTGTCCCCATTGCCCGCCGCGACCACTCCCTCCCGGCGCCCCCAGATGATCCTGCACTCCATGTGACCCCCACCTCCTCTGTCAGGTGATTCTTCTCACTCCCTGACCGTTCTTCCTTGATTGCCACGCGCCGGGAGCAAAATCCGTGGTTCATCCCCGACTTCCTTCTTGCAAATTCCATAGTATTTTCAGTGCACGGGAAAATGGTGTGCGTCCCACACTTGCCGGTTGGCGATTTGTTTGACTACTCTTAATTTTGAGCTGCTGGAATTTGTTGTCTTGACCGACTGCTCCAGGTTTTCTAGATCTGCCTGACAAGTTTCCGTGAAATTGACAGTTAATTTGTAGCTCACCCGAGCGATGCCTACTCCAAAAAAGAAGAAAATAGACAACATGTACGTACGCTCTGGGTTTCTCTTTGTCCATTGGTGGAGCCCCAACTACAATAATCCTAGACGTACAGGTTCTTACAAGCATTTACGGGGCCTTCCCTTAAATCTCTTCGCCCCCCCCCCCCCCCCCCTATTTCTATCCGGGGTGGTCCCGCCTCACTCTCCTTCTATCCAATTCTGTTAAGCCAAATTAGCCCGTAATTTATCTCTGCCCGTAATTACCCGTACGTGTAGCATTGCTCCCCCAACTAGTAATACATTATGATTTTTTCTTTCCAGACATTCATGTGGCGATACGGACACATACGGGATAGTTTCCAGGCCTCATTCCTGTGGGCTCCAGACCGCAGCATTGTTAACCACTTTTTGCTTTGTTCATTCATTCACTGGTCACTAATTAATCTGCACTCAGTCCAGTCCACCAACTACTTTATTCATCCTAACCTAAAATATCAATCTTTTGCGTTCATGTTTTTTCACCTCGTATTTTTTTGTAATTTCGACAACGGCCGGGTTGCATGTCATCTTTATTTTATCGAGCAGAGACCAACTAAATGGTGACGGGGGTGCGATATAAAAAATGGATATTTTACCACATAATCTCAGTTTCTCCGTGTGAATAATGTATGGATATTTTATCGTTTTTTGCCTTTTTATTTTGGCTTCTAGTACTTTGAAACTTTGGCTGTGTGCATCTAGCTATGCAGAGGCCGGGTGATCTTTGATGCGGTTGTATCAACTCGATATTTCAATTCAATGAAAAGCCCTTTATCGAAAAAGAACTTCTTTTACTTGGATTACTTGGCAATGCTGGCTTTACTTGGCATACTTGTTTCCCTCTAAGGAACGGGCGGACTGACAACCATTGGATCCGGTTTTCTCCATGAATTATGTAATGATGAAGGTGTTGGCTAGATGCATCTTTATCTTGATATATAGTTCATTACAACAATCTAGTTCTTTATAAAGATGCCTGAAGGAAATACATTATTTATTTAAAGGAATGTTCAAATGCTCATAACGTCTGACCAAACAAAGGAGTACCAAGAACGTAACAAAGGGTTTGCCCATGAAAATAATGGTTGGGGAATGGAAAAGGTGCTACGGGGTTAGGAACAGAATGATAGCTATTGGGTTCTATTTCCCATGAGTTCTGTAAATAATTGATGTGATGACTAGCTGCAGTATAGTCTTGGCACAAAGAGCTTGGTAGAGTAATTTAACTCCCGGTTTTTTTAGACCCCTAAGAGCATCCATTGTGTGGTCGGAAGGCGGTCTACGCACTACACATCAAAATAAAGTTAGAAATCCTTAGCATCGAACCAAGTATTTGGTTTGGCTCCAAGCGAATAGAGGAATAGACTGAAACTTGGAGTAATTTTAGCTCCTAAGGTTCGTCGAGGCTAAACTAGGACGTCAATAACTCATTTATCTTTTACAAATTAGCTCCACTTATGCATCTCCATACACCAGAGTAAAATTAGAATTTCACTAGGAGCCCATCCTTTTTTGCTTCTGTTGAGCGTATGTTACTGTTGTATCTCTCTGTCTTCCTCGTATATTTGTACATCTTGGGAGACAAGTAGAGGCCGGTCCACCCTGTACCTATATATGTGCACCATGCACACGATCAATGATTATCGATTCGTGCAATCTCATTCTTCCTAACTAACATGGTATCAGTTTAGCACGCCGATCCCCTTCCTGATACCGCACCAAGCCGCCGCCACACCCTACAGCCGCCGCCGACGCCTCCCTCCGTCGCTGCCGCCGCTGTACACAGCCGCCGCTGCACCCCTTCCCCTCGCAGCCGCCGCTCTCCCCTCTGCCGCCGCTGCCTCCCACCTCTAATCGCCGCAGCGCACCAAAACCCTAACCCTACTCTGCGCCGCCGCCTCTACCCTCCACCCACCCGAGCCGCCGCACCCTCCCCTTGCTGCTGCTCCCATGGCGTTCACCTTTGGCAACTCCAACCCGTTTGCCGGCCTCGTGCCCGACGCCACCGCCGTCCACGATTTCGACATCCACACCTGTGTTCCCATCAAGCTCGACCAATCCACCTCCTCGTACTACGCGTGGAAGACCTACTTCAACCTTGTCTTCCGCGAGTACCACCTCCTCGAGCACGTCGACGGGACCGTGGATGGCAACCTCATGGTGGATGATCCGGACTGGGCGGCCATTGAGGCCTCCCTCATCCGGTGGTTCTACCTCATCGTCTCCCTGGACATCTTCCACATCGTCTCGGAGGATGATGACGTGTGTGCCGTGTGGACCAAGATCAACAATCTCTTCACCGACAATAAGCTTCAACGTCTTGTATTTTTGCAACAGGAATTTTTCGGGTGCCATCAAGATGACTCCTCCATCGACGACTACTGCATGCGTCTTAAGCGCCTCGCCGACGAGCTCCGCGACATCGGCGCCAAGGTGTCGGACGACCTCATGCTTAGCACCCTCACCGCCGGCCTCAACGAGGATTTCGGCAACGTGTCTTCGAATCTCTCCGTGCTGCCGAACCCAACCTTCCAGTCTGTCGCCGCGTATTTACACTTGGAGGAACGCCGGATGAAGAAAGTCAAGGCCCGGGTCCATCACACCGCCCTCGCCGCCAGGACGTCGCGCGGGCAGCTGCAGCTGCTCGCCCCAACCCGCCGCCGGGCGCCACCGGGGTTCTTCCCCCTCCCGCCCGCTCCGCCCGAACCTCCCGCTCCTCAGCAACAGCAGCAGGGCGGGGGCGGCGGTCGCCGCAACCAGCGCCGTGGGGGTGGGGGCGGCGGTCGCCCCCAACAGCAGCAGCAGCAGCCGGGGTACAGGGGGCTCCACGCCAACATCAGCCCTCCCCGCCCTAGGCCGTCGGCCCTAACCCGTGGACCGGCATGGTCCATGCTTACCACAAGCCGGTCCCACGGGCTCCGGGCATCCTCGGGCCGCACCCGGCTGGCCCTCAGGCGCACCTCGCCGCCGCTCCTCACTAGGCGGGTGGGGGCGGCTACGCCCCGGGTGGCTATGCCCTGGGTGGCTACGCGCCGAGCGGCCACGCCCCGGGTGGCTACGCACCCCTTCCGGCGGCCGCCTACCTCGGCTACACGCCGCCGCCTGCGCCGGCTCAGCTCCCTCCGGTCCCATGGGATCCCGCCCTCCTCGCTGCACTCCACTCGGCGCCGTCTCCCTCCAACTACGGAGGTGGCGGTACATGGACACGGGTGCTACCGCCCATATGACGTTGCACCCCGGTAACCTTGCCTCTTCCTTCCCGGTCACCACCTCGAACCGCATCACCTT
Organism: Aegilops speltoides; assembly: GCA_021437245.1. Taxonomy (NCBI): domain Eukaryota; kingdom Viridiplantae; phylum Streptophyta; class Magnoliopsida; order Poales; family Poaceae; genus Aegilops; species Aegilops speltoides. The sequence goes on from CM038145.1 coordinate 8,927,875, forward strand.
CGGTGATGGTTCCTCTGTACCCACTACTCATGTTGGTCATAGTTTCTTTCGGTCTAATTCAATGCCTATTAACATGTCTAATGTTCTCGTTTGACCTAACCTAGTTAAAAACCTTGTCTCTTTTTGTCGTCTTGCACGTGACAATCCTCTCACCGTTGAATTTGATGGTCTTGGTTTCTCTGTGAAGGACGCCCGTACACGGATGGTGCTCCACCGATGTGACAGCCCTGACGACTTGTACCCGGTGCACTCCGCCTCCACCTCCACCTCCATCGCCCAGTCGCCCTCACCGCCGGTGTCGACCTTTGGCATGCACGCTTGGGTCATCCCAACTCCACCGTCCTTCGCCAGATTCTCAAGATTTTTTCATTTTCATGTAATAAATTCAACGAACACACTTGTCATGCTTGCCGTCTCGGTAAACATGTTCGTTGACCGTTTAGCGAGTCAAACACTATTTCTTCTTTTCCGTTTCAGTTAATCCATAGTCATGTTTGGACATCACCCTTACGAGCAACACGGGCTTCTTATATTATCTTGTGTTACTTGATGATTTCTCTCACTTTGCGTGGACGTTTCCGCTCCGACACATCTTTGTTCGTCTATCATCAGGGCACTGCTACTGCGTACCTGCTGCTCTATGTGGACGACATTATCCTGACGACATCCTCGCCTGGGCTTCTTCAGTAGCTCACGGCTCGTCTTCGTGACGAGTTTGCCCTCAAGAACCTGGGAGCGCTGCACTACTTCCTTGGCATTGAGGTCGTTCGACATGCCGACGGGTTCTTTCTGCACCAGCAGAAGTACGCTCATGAGCTTCATGAGCGCGCGGGTATGCTTAATTGCAAAACCGCATCCACGCTTGTTGACACCAAGGCGAAGGTTTCTGCCTTGGAGGGTTCTCCTGCTCCGGATGCGGTGTTCTACCGCTCCATCGTTAGCGCTCTGCAGTATCTCACCCTCACTCGGGCTGACTTGCAGTATGCAGTCCAGCAGGTGTGCCTCCACATGCACTCCCCGCGTGATTCTCATTGGACTCTGGTGAAGCGTATTCTTCGGTATATACGCGGCACTATGACCATGGGACTCACTCTGACGGCCTCCTCCTCCATCGACATGGTCGCCTACTCCGATGTTGATTGGGCTGGCTGCCCGGACACGCGTCGCTCTACGTCAGGCTATTGTGTCTACCTTGGGCCCTCGCTGATATCGTGGTCGTCTAAACGACAACCCACGGTCTCTCGCTCGAGTGCCGAGGCGGAGTATCAGGTAGTGGCTAACGCCGTTGCTGAGTGCTCTTGGCCCCGTTAGCTTCTTCGAGAGTTGCTTTGTGTGGTCCCCGAGGCCATGATCGTCTACTGCGACAACGTCTCCGCTGTCTACCTCTCCGCCAACCCCGTCCACCATCGTCGTACGAAGCATATTGAGCTCGACATTCACTTCGTTCGCGAGCAGGTGGTTCTAGGGAAGGTTCGCGTTTTGCACGTTCCTACCACATAGTAGTTTGCCGATGACATGACTAAGGGACTACCGACCCCAGTCTTTGAGGAGTTTCGGTCCAGTCCCTGTGTCTCCGGCGACCCTTCGACTGCGGGGGGGTGTTGAGCGTATGTTGTACACTGCATATGTATAGGACTAGGGTCTGTATTTATACCGTTGTATCTCTCCCCCCTCCCCCTAATATTTGTATATCTGGGGGACAAGTAGAGGCCGCTCCATCCTGTACCTATATATGTGCACCATGCACACGATCAATGATTATCGATTCGTGCAATCTCATTCTTCCTAACTAACAACTTCGTATTGGTCCAACACTATAGATGGGCTAACAAATCCATCATTTTTAATAGCTGCCAAAGTTCTCATAGCCTTCGACTTACTAGAGTATCGGCGAAAGAGCCAAATATTTTTAACTATTTATCTGCGAAGGTACATATGATGCATGTCAATGCCTATCGATATCGCCAAGGCTTTTATAAGGAGCAAGATTTCTGCCAAGCAAATAGTGAAGAGCATTGTTTGCTGAGTCCCTAAATGTTAGGAATATGCATAGATGCGGGCATAGGAGGCACTAGGAACTATTGATTTTGTTTGTTCGCCAACACTTGGACCTAGTAGCTGTCAAAAAGAAATAAAAAATATATGAGCACAAGCCTACATGCCATGTTTATAACAAAGTCATGGACATGATGTCGGTTGTATAGAAATAAATATGCTAATGAGGTGGTAAGGTAGTCTCAGAGTGTTGTATTCCTTAGTTTTACAGGGATAACACTGCAATGTGACTGCTCAAAAGAAACTTGTTGCTCGTTGGTGAATTTTTCTTACTCTGAATTTTGAGCGGTTTGAACTTGTTGCCTTGAACAAATGTTCCTACTTTTTTTCTAGGTCTGGCAAATTTACGCAAAATTGATAGTTATAGTACCTTCCCTTTAGGGCTTTCAGCTTTTAAACTACAATTTCATTGTGCTATTGGGGAAAGCTTATAATTCTTGTCACAACTATTGGGTTTTATTTTTCATGAATGTGTTGGCTAGATGCATCTTCACCGTAGCACACAGGGATCATAGAGTTTCGTCGTAAAAACCTAAGACCATCCTTTGTGTGATCTAAAAAAGGTTCAAAACGAATGCTTGAACCTTTCATTGGCTATCTTGGCACACTCGAGATGTCAAAATTAAGATAGAAATCCTTAGCAACGAACCAAGTTTTTGTTGGGCTACAAGCAAATAGAAAATGGAAACAAAGGCTGCAAGTGATGAAACTTCAACTCCCAAGGTTTGCTAGGCTATACTCAATGGTTAATAACTTGTTTCTAACATTGGGCATCTGTGCCACACTGGCTCAAGTCCATACACATGACTAAAATTGACATTCAATCAAGAGCCCCCCCACCCACCCACCTTTCTTTGTAAGTGAGTTCATAATTTGTTCAAACGTTTGACAAAACTCCCTAGCCTCCAGCCCACTAGAGGACTAACCACACAATAAGATTCTCTCTCTCTCTCTCTCTCTCTCTCTCTCTCTCTCTCTCTCTCTCTCTCTCTCTCTCCTACCGGGGGACAAATGACTTCATGTCAATGCCTACCATCTAAAACTTTTATAAGAAGCAAAGGCTCCCCCCAACAAGTGGTGAATACCTTATTTCTCCTTTAGGCCTTGTTCGGTTCCACAGGGTTTCAAGGGGTTTGGAGCAGATTGGCAGGGATTAAATCCCCAGCAAGTCAAAATCCACATCAAACCCCTCCAATCCTCTCCAATCCCCTTGTGGTGGGGATTAACCGAACAATGCCTTAAGTTTTTATCTTCAATTTATCTAACCACATTGTGTGCATCATTTGCATGCCTACGCACATTAGAGACATGAATCCAATAGACATAAGCATAGAAGGTACCAGGAATCACCGACATAACATCATGGCCACACCATGCACGACCTCCCTAAATTTCACGACGTGCCTCGCCCTCCTACTCCACCATGGCGCCTTCCTACTCCATCGTCTTGACTGTTCTCTCATGATCTTGTCCGCTAGCACACCATTGTACCCTTTCGCTCCACCAACCCCGTACACCACACTGTTGAATCATCTCGGTGACCCTACAAGATTACCCAGACGGTCATGAAGCCTAGCACTAAATCTTATTAGCTTGATGCCCCGAGCTTCGTTTAGGTGGGTGGACGCAGAAAAATCATGAGCGAGCCTACAGCCACCAAGCATAGTGCTGCATTACTCACATCCATAGGGATCACACTACAAATGTATATAATCAAAGGTGAAATGGAAAATAAAATAAAATAGAAGCAAAATTTTCTAATCTTGCCTGCTCGACTTTGTGCACAGTTTATAGTTAAAGTCACTTCTCTCTAGGGATTTCAAATATTAAGCTAAACATTTTGAAGAGCAGTGTTTCCTTGTGCTATTTGAGAAAGCTTCTAAATTTGGCCACAACTATTGGGTTTATTTTCTATGAATTTTGTAATAACTAATGTGTTGAGTAGATGCATATTGATCTTGGCACACAAAGTTCAGCGGAGCAATTTAACTCTTCGTAAAAAACCTAAGGCCATCCACGGTGTGGTCCGAAGCGTTCAAAGCACCGTTTGAATTGAATCCATACATCGGGGATATGAAAATTAAGTGGAATCCTTAGCAGTGAACCAAGATTTTGGTTTAGCTCCAAGCAAAGAGAAAATGAAAGAAAGGATTAAAGTGACGATATTTCAACTTCAAAGGCTCAGTTAGGCCATACTCGATAGTTAATAACTCATTTCTTACACACTGGACCCGACTCATTCATCTCCATACACATGACTAAAATCATCGTGGAATCTAGAGCCCCACCTATTTTGCTTCAAATCATTTCATCCTTTGCCCAGAGATTTGACAAAAGTTTCATAACCTCTAACCTATTAGAGCACAAACCAGTTAAGTAAGAGATTTTTAGATATTGACCTACCAGAGGACAAGGCTTCATGTTAGTGCGTACTATCCAAGGCTTTTATAAGGAACAAGCCCCCCACCCACCGCCCCCCCCCCCCGACGAAATAGCTTATTAACCATTTCACCTTTCTATCTTCAAATAGTTCAATCGCATTTGGTGCATCATTTGTCGTGTCTATTCACATTAGGGGTATAGATTGTATAGAAATAGGCATAGAAGGCACCAGCAATCACCAACATACCACCATAAACACAATATGCACTAAATGGATCAATTTCTCAGCGTACCTCGCCCTCCTACTCCATTGTCTCGACCAATCTCCCCTCGCCTCGTCCAACGGTCTACCATTGTTCTTTTGCTATGGCAGCCCCGTGAGCCACATGCCCATAACATCTCCGTAGCGGAACAATATTACCAAGATTTTCGTGAAGCCCAAGACTAAATCACACTAATTGTATGCCTTTTAGCTTCCGTTAGCTAGATGAATGGAGAAAATAATATTGACAAGCTTACAAAATTCCTAGGATAGAGCTGCATTTCTAACTTCCATAGAGACCACAGTGCAAATGTGGCTAATGAAAAGGGAAATGAGAAATAAAAAAGTAATTGAATCAATTAGTTCCACGCAGCTGTAGGAAACACAATTATTAGGGTTCTTGCTTTAATTTGAAGCATGCAGTTAACTAATTATGCTATCGAAGAAAGCTTTTAATTTGGTTATAACTATTGAGTTTTATTTTCCATTATTTTGTAGTCGTGAATGGGTTGTCTACATGCATATTCTACTTTCCACAGAAGGCTCGGTAGAGTAATTTAACTCCTAGAAAAACCTAAGACCATCCACTGTGTGGTCTGAAAAGTGGTTCACAACATCATTTAAACCCCATAGCAAAATTAAGGTCCAAATCACTAGCAACAAACCAACCTTTTGTTTTCCTCCAAGTGAATAGAAATGGAAACAAAGACTGAAAGTGACGAAATTTCAACTCCCAAGGTTAGGTAGGCTATACTCAACGACCAATAACTCATTTCTAACACTGGGTCTGGGCCCCCCTCACTCAGTTTCATACACATGACTATTGAATCTAAAGCCCCCACCTTTCTTTGCTTTAAGTCCATTCATAATTTGTTCAAAGGTTTGACAAAGCTCTCATAGCCTCCGACCCACCAGAGGACTAACCACATAACAAGAGATTTTTTTACTGAACTACCAGAGGACAAATGACTTCACGCCAGTGCCTACAATCCAGGGCTTTTATAAGGAGCACCCCCTCCCCCGCACACACACACACACACACTAGTGGTGAATTGCTTATTTCTCATTTAACCTTTTTATCTTTGAGTTGTCCAATCATATTTCATGTGCCGTTTGTTGTGCCTATGCACATTGGGGACATGAATCCGTTAGACATAGGCATAGAAGGCAACAGGAATCACAAACATGTCATCATAACTGCACCATGCACCACCTCCATCGGTTTGACGTCGTGCATCGCCCTCCTACTCCACCATGGTGCCCTCCCACTCCATCATCTCAACCATTCTCCTACCGCCTCATCCGCTAGCACACCTTTGCACCCTTTTGCTCCACCAACCCCGCATGCCACACTCTCAAACCATCTCAATGACCCGATAATACAATGTAGACGGTTGTGAAGCCTAGCACTACATCTTACTTGGTGTAGAGATTGAGTTTCCTTCAGTTGGGTGGATGGAGAGAAAAACATCGGTGAGCGTACTCGATTCCTTCGATGGATAGAGCCACATTTCTCTCTTCCATAGGGTCAACACTGCAAATGTAGCATATCAGAGAAGAAATGAGAAATAAAAATGAAAGCCATTATTTCCACGCGGCTGCAGCAGACGGAATTATTAGGGTTCTTGCTTTAACTGCACTCCACCACCCCCTTCTCTCTCTCCCCTAGAATCAATTCTTCCTCCATTGCCTCATGGAAGCCACCGCAAAAAAGCTTCGGCCTTTATCCCCATTGCCCGCCGTGGCCACTCCCTCCCGGTGCCCCCCGATGATCCCGCACTCCAAGTGACCCCCTGCCTCCTCTGCCAAGTGATTCCACTCACTCCCCGTGCTCCCCTCCGAGCTGAAATCTGGAGGGCTATTTGTTCTTCCTCGATTGCCGTGCGCCGGGAGTGAAATACGTGGTTCATCCCTGGCTTCCTCCTTACTAATTCTGCAGTTTTGTTCGGTGCACGAAAAGGGGCGCACGTCCCCCTTGCCGCCTGCATTTTTTTTTTTGCCTACTATGAATTGTGAACTACTGGATTTTGTTGCCTTGACCAAATGCTCCTACTTTTCTAGATCTGCCAAGCCGAGTTTTCGAGGAATCAACGGTTGATCTGTTGCTCCACAATTTAACTGTGTGGTGCATGCTCCAAAGAAAAGACAGAGAGACATATGTACGTACATTTTGGGTTTTATTTGTTCGTCAATGGAGCTAGTGGTGGTTGTGATACCACGCCCAAACTGGCACATTCATTCATGTGGCAACGCGGACACGTACATGACCATCTAGAGACGTGCACGGAATAGGACCTCATTCCCATGGCTCGCGAGCCGCGGTGGGCCCTAAACTGCAACACTATTAATTTTTTTGCTTTCCTTCATTCAGTCATCACAATCACTAATTAATCTGCAATCAATCCAGTCAACCAATTGCTTCATCTACCCTAACTTTAAATATCAATCTAGATGATTTTCACATCGTATCTACTCTGAATTCCGACAAGGGGTGTCGTGTCATGTAGCGTGCAATAGACAAATATAGAGATTTTACTACGTAGTCCAAATTTCTCCATCTATATTGCATATTGGAAAGGTGTCGCCATGTTATTTTCCTTACTTTACTCAACAATGCTGGCTCTACTTAGCACACTCCTTTCTCTCTAATTGACGAGCGGAATGACAACTATTGGATCTGGTTTCTCCATGAATTTTGTAATGATGAAGGTATTGGCTAGGTGCATCTTTGATCTTGATATATAGTTCATTACAACAATTTAGTTCTTTCTAAAGATGCCCAAAGGAAATACATCGTCTATTTAAAGGAATGTCCAAGTGCTCATAGCGCATGACCAAACAAAGGAGTTCCAAGAACATACAAGGGGTTTTCTCATGAGAATAATGGTGATAGATGCGGGCATAGGAGGCACCAGGAACTATCGGTGCCGTTAATTCACCAACACTTGGACCTTGTAGGTATCAAAAACAAATTAAAAATATATGTGCACATGCCTATATACCCATGTTTATAACAAGAGTAATTTGAACATGCTCCTTCTTACCCCTTCTTTTCACATGGGGGGTAAGAAGGTAAGAGTTAATTAGACCACTGCTTAATCAAATCAACAGCTCAGATCTATTATGTACTTTTACCTCTCATGTGAAAAAGGGAGGTAAGAGAGAGCATGCTAAAGTCGCGGATATCATGCCGGTTTTATAGAAAATAACTACATCGGTGCAATGGTAAGGTAGTCCCCGGTTGAAACCATATTCCTTTAGTTTTATGGGGATAACTTTGACTACTCAAAAGAAACTTGTTGCTCATAGGCGACTTTTTGTTAAAGTGAATTTTGAGCAGTTTGAACTCGTTGCCTTGATTGAATGCTCCAACTTTATTGTAGATCTGACAAATTTATGCAAAATCGATATTTAGAATCACTTCTCTCTAGGGCATTCAGCTTTAAAACTATATTTTTGTTGAGCGTGCAATTGACTAATTGTGCTATCTGACAAAGCTTATGATTTGGTTATACTATTGAGTTTTATGTTCCATGATTTTGTTGCCGTGAATGGGTTGGCTAGATGCATATTCATCTTGTCACATTGGGCTCAGCGGAGCATCTAACTCGTAGAAAAACCTAGAACCATCCATCATGTGGTATGAAAAGTGGTTCAGAGCACCGTTTAAACTAATTGTACACAATAGGGATGTCAAAACTAAGCTCCGAATCTTTACCAACAAACCAACTTTTTCTTTTCTTCCAAGCGAATAGAAATGAAATCAAAGGCTGAAAGTAATGAAATTTCAACTCCCAAGGTTAGCTAGGCTTTATTCAGCGGTCAATAACTTATTTCTAACACTGGGCATCCTGACCCCACTCACTCACTTCCATTCACATGACTAAACTTGCCACTGAATCTAAAGCCCCCACCTTTCTTCGCTTCAAGACGGTTCAAAAGGTTTGGCAAAGCTTTCATAGCCTCCGACCCACCAGAGGACCAACCACATAACAAGCGATTTTTCTCTCTATTAACATACCAGAGGACAAAAGCGTTTACGACAGTGTTTATCGTCCAAGACTTTTATAAGGAGCAAAGGCTCCCCCAACAAGTGGTGAATAGCTTATTTCTCATTTCACCTTTCTATCCTCGAATTCTCCAACCACATTCCGTGCATCGTTTGTCGTACCTATGCACATCAGGGGTGTGAACCCGATAGACATAGGCATAGAAGGCACCGGGAATCACCGACATATCATCATAACTGCATCATGCACCACATCCATGGGTTGGACGTTGTGCCTCGCCCTCTGACTCCACCACGGCCCCTTCCTGCTCCATCGCCAGGATCATTCTCCCACGTCATCGTCCAGTAGCACATCATTGTACCCTTTTGCTCCACCAACCCCATACACCACACTCGTAAATCATCTCGGTGACCCGACAATATTGCCCGGACGGCCGTGAAGCCTGTCACTAAACCTCACTAATTAGGACTCCCACGCTTCGTTTAGCTTGGTAGACACAGAGAAAAACATGAGCGAGCCTACAACGGCCCTCCGATGAACAGAGCCGCATTACTCGCATCCGCAGGGATCACACCGCAAATGTAGCCGCTCGAAGCGGAAATGGAAAAAAAAAAGAAATGAAATAGAAGGAAATCATTTCCACGCGGCCGCAGGAGACGGAATTATTAGGGTTCTTGCTTTAACTGCACTCCACCTCCCCTTCTATCCCCCTGCCCCCAGGAATCAATTCTTCCTCCACTGCCTCACGGAAGCCACCGCTGGCGGAAAAGCTCCGGCCTTTGTACTTCCCATTGCCCGCCGCGGCCACCCCCCGATGATCCCGCACTCCGTGTGACCCCCGCCTCCTCCTCCTCTGCCAGGTGATTCCGCTCACTCCCCGTGCTCCCCCCCGAGCTGAAACCCGGAGGGCTGTTCGTTCGTTCTTCCTCGATTGCCGCGCGCCGGGAGCGAAATCCGCGGTTCGTCCCCGTCCCCCTCCGTGCAAATTCCGCGGTTTTGCTCGGTGCACGGGAAAAGGGGTGCGCGGCCTGCGATTTTCTTTGCCCGCTCTGAATTTCGAGCTGCCGGAATTTCTTTCCTTGACCGAATGCTACAACTTTTTTAGATCTGACAGGCCGGGTTTCCGAGGAATCGGCGGCTGATTTGTGGCTTCTCTATGGGGCTTTCGGCGATTCGTTGCGCGGAGCTTCTGTCTAATTCTGGTGATTTTTGCTTGCAGATTCGGCGGCTGGAGCCCGTGGCGGGTGATTCTTGGGGCCGAATCATCGAGCGCCGCGCATGAGCAGCTGGAGGTTCGTGGAGGGCTCCAACGTCTGGGTGAATTTGGTGGCGGTCCCGGCCAATTTCGCCATCGCCGCGGTGGAATTCGCGCTGTGGAGCTCCGCCTGGTGCTTCCTGGCCATCTTCTCCGTCAACTTCTGAGCCAGAATCTCACGCTGTTTCTGATTCCCAACCTGTCGGAGCAGATTGGATGAGGATTGCTGTAATTGGGGCTGAAATGATTTTTTAGCTGATTTTTAAGAGGGGAGGTCATTTTGACTGGATTGGGTTTGAGGATGGAGGAGAGGCTGTATGATGCCGGCGATGGCTCTGCTGGCAATCCGAGCGCCGAGGACGTCGCCGCCAACTCGAGAGGCGTGGACGTCGCTGCCAACTCGAGAGGCGAGGATGACTTCAGGAGCTGCTGTGGGGATGAGGAGGAGTGGGAGGACACGGAGGAGTCCTTCACGGCCGGCGTCTCCGAAGCGGAGCTCGACGAGACTTCAGTGCGGCTCTTCTTCAAGGGCGTGTCGAGCTCGGACGCCGATGGGAAGAAGCTGTCCGGGATCGGCGTGGTGATGGAGCGGACACCTGGGGTGCCTCTTCATAGGGTGCAGAAGAAGCTGGATTTCTATGTGGATGAGCTAGTGGCTGAGCACTTGGCGCTCATGGATGGCCTGTTGGTGGCATTGCAGAAGGGCATACGCAAGATCTTCGCCTTCACTAATTCAGAGAAGCTATACTTCCAGGCAAGAGTTTCTGATTTTTGCAGTAGATGTTTTGCCCGTACGTTTGTTTTTGACTGTTCACAGAGTTAGATACATTCAGATAATTCGTTTCAGTCAGCTCACTGACTGATATGATCTTTCGTTCAGACTGTGCGTTTGCCAGAATTAAAAAAAATTATCCACTCGTCAGTGTAATCAGAGTATTGTGGTTGCTTTCTTGAGGTGTGTTCACAGGATGATTCATATCATGCTTGGAAATGCACAATCTTGGCTGCTAAATCTGGATAACCATAAGCTAATTACTCCAAATGAATGCTAATTTTGACCTATTGGCCTCACGACTGATTCCAAATTAGTTGGTAACAGGAAACAGGTGTATGCATAGCCTTAGTTTTTGTCTCAAGTCTTGCATAATGGGAAATGTTGTTCAAATTAAATGTGAGGAACAGAATGGTGAAATGTGAATAGGCAATGAATGTGCATGCAGAAGGTTTCTTTAGAGAAGCTATAGAATACTTGTTAGTCTGGTGTGTTCTTTTTTGTTCAATTAATTAACTGGTTTTCTTATTTTTCGCAACAGATTGCAGAAGCTGAAATTCTTGAAGACCAGCTTTTGGTAGCTCTAGGACACAGGATTCTTGAACTGGTTGAGAAGCTGGAGGACTTTGATCTAATATTGCTTCCTAGCTTTGAACTTGAGAGGCCGTTGAAGTTGGCCAAAGAAGCAATAGGCATCGTGTATGTATCTCCCTATGAGGTTGCCACCTGCCCGCTATGCTGCGAGGAAAGACGAGGTTCTCATATGATCAAGGTGGGCTGTTCCCACAAATTTTGCTACAGTTGCTTGATTGTGTATGTCGAAGACAGGCTGCATGCCTCGAAGCTGCCTATTAGATGCCCACAGTTAAGGTGTAAATATCATATTTCTGCTGGCGAGTGTAAATCATTCCTTCCGGTTAGCAGCTACGAGTCCCTGGAGAGCGCTTTCGCGGTGGCTGGCAGCACCTATGACATGGAGGGGTTCTATTGCCCCTATCCAAACTGTTCGGTTTCGTTAGACCTCAGCCAGCACTTCTCTAGGGCGAGCTCGTCCAGTCAGTCGGATCTCAATTGCATCGAGTGCCCGGAATGCCACGGAGATATCTGTATCAACTGTGGGGTGCCTTGGCACATCATGATGGGGTGTGACGAGTACCAGAGCCTGCCTGTTGAGGAAAGAGGCGCAGGAGACTTATCTTTGCATCGGCTAGCACAAAACAATAGTTGGAGGCGTTGTCAGAGATGTCGACGGATGATCGAACTCACGCAGGGCTGCTTCCACATGACTTGCTGGTATGTTCTGCATGTCTGTTCCCTGCATTTTCCAGATATTCGTAGCTTGAATTTGTCGTGTAGTAAAGCCTTCTCGTCGTTTCTTGTTAACCCTCAGATTCCCTGAGATGCATGAGATTTCGACAAAAGCATAAAAATAGTGAATCTCTAGAACATTATTTAAAAAGGCTAGTAATTGATGGCCTGTGAACAGAATAATATTCCTACTTAGTGCAGACTACTGGGCAGTCTCTCATTTAGTATTGAAGATCCATTCATTCATTCATGTGTGCGTTTTCATGCGATTCTTGTATCCAGGCTAATGAAGGCCCTTTGCCATTTTCTGCAGGTGTGGCCATGAGTTCTGCTACTCCTGTGGCGCCGAGTACAACAATGGCGTGCAGGCATGTCAATGCGTCTTCTGGGACGAAGACAACGCCGAGCCCTCAGCGGCGCAGTCCTGCCAGGCGTCTGAGATCTGGGCGTGGGACACCTTCGACTGCATGCCCACGGCCGCCGACGGCTACTCGGAGCAGGAGCGTGCGCAGCTGGCGCTCATCCAGCGGTTCCTGGCGGGGGGCTTCAGCCTGAGCGGCGACAACCACCACCTGAGCCAGCAGTCGTCGCCGCCCCGCTGCGCGGCGGACTCGTACATCGTCGACACCATGAAGGACCTGCACCAGCTGCCGTGGCTCGAGCGGTTCGTGTCGGTGATGAGCGACACCTACAACGACGACTACATCCAGTGAATGAAGAGTTCAAAACTTGAATCATAGATATAGCATTAGAAAGAAGATATGAATGGCGCATATACCGATGATTTCCCGTTCGGAATAATGTGTTCCCCTGACAAAAAAAATCCACCCTGTCGAAAATTGGTTGACACAGGAAAAACAAAATGATACTTCCACCTTTGTTTGCTTGTTTGTTGTTTGTTTGGCTGTCCCTCCATTATTCATTCTCTTTTGGTATCTTCTGCAACAGCAAAGAAGCTTGGTTACCTACCATTTTCCCTTTTCTGTGGGACAACATCATCAATTATTAAGTGGAAGGTGCGTGGTCGGCCACTGAATTAGAAAAATCTTCTCCTAATGCTTATATTTTATAGTTTGATGTGAAAAAATAAGGCATAATAGTAGACAAAAGCAACCCCAACAAAACTAAAATAGGAACAAAATGTTCTCCTAATAATTATTTGATAATTTGATGTGAAAAATCAGGCATAAAAGTGGACAAAAGCAATCCCCACAAAACTAAAATAGGAACAAACAGGATCACAAGAATGCATCACAAATGCCAAATGCAACCGCAAGAGGGAAGAAATAATGCGCATGATCTTCGATAGCCACTCGACGGTAATATCCAGACATGGAAATTCTTGTAGCAAAACATTGGTTGTGCATATATGGAATTTCTTCATATTTTGGCACAACAGCCAGATGGCATCAAGTTTAAGCATCTCACCACACACAATCCTATAAATAATTTTGAGCTTTGCATAGGCATGAATTTTCCAAGACAAGAATATGTAACATAACCAAAGCCAGTTAACTGACTGATGCACTTCTAGTAGCTAGAGACGCCTACTGCTAACAAGACTCATCATGACGATTGTCCTAGCATCCCACTGCTTGTGTCGTAGCCCGCATCATCATCATCTCCGGCGCGGTGCTTTCGAGCAAGCAGGTACTTCTCAAACTCCTTGAGGTAATCCAGGAGCAGCACGATGGTGAAGAGGAGGAACCCGCCAAAGTAGCTGCTGCCGCCGCCACCCCCTCCACCTCCGCCTCCTCCTTTGCCGAACCGGAACGGAGGGAACCCACCGCTTCCATCGTCCAGCTTAGGTCCTTGAACCTTTCCTGAAACCAGAAGCAAAATTAAGCAATCCAAGTCGGGTGATTGTCCGCTCTGATGAGAACAAGATTTCGATTTCATGCAGTGTGAGAACAGAAAAGAACAGAACAGAAAAGAAAAACCCACCTTTGGGGTCAGATCGTTTGACAGTCGCGGTTGAAGATTTGCGCTGAACACTTTGGGTTTGAGCACTGCATTTTACACTCTGAAGCAAACAGAGTTGCCACAAGAAAAAAGGGTCAAATAAAGGATCTGATAGTGAAACAGGCCATAATCAATTTACCAAGCTGGCCCTTTCCCTTCTTCATTTGGACACATTCACAATTGAATGCAAGCATCATAGTGACCAGATATAGTATATTAGTATTTTATTGAGCACTAAAGTTACGAGGTACTCCCTCCGTCCGGAAATACTTGTCATCAAAATGAACAAAAGGGGATGTATCTAGATGTATTTTAGTTCTAGATACATCCCTTTTTGTCCATTTTGATGACAAGTATTTTCGGACGGAGGGAGTAGAACCGAAGAAGTGTACAAGTTACGGATCATGTCAAGCTCACGATCTGTTCTGCTCCCAACTTCCCATTTTGGACATGAAAATACAATAGATACTCCTAAATTCAATATCAACAATCTAATAAGAAATAATCAAATTTGAATGATAAACTCTCAACGTTGAACACTCAATTTTACATATAGGTTGATAAAAATAGATATAGATCCATTGAATATTTGTGACTTACCCTCAGTGTTGCTTTAGTAGAAACTTCCCGTTCAAATGAGATGCGGTTAACTTGAGTTCTCTGAAATTGTGAACCTACACAAACCGTAACACTTCCATAAGCATCTTCAGATGACACACATAGGGATAAGAAGAAATAAATACTATAAACATGCTAGCAAAAGCAGCATTCAGGAACCGTTCTCATGTGATTACGAAATTGTAATTGCTGAGACGGCAAATGGCGTGATGTCAAGATTTCAGTACTGGAATAGTTATACCAAGTTTCCTGGACATCACTAGACTGTAAAGTTGTGAATGAGGCAATAAGAAGAATGATACACCCTCTGTTCCTAAATGTAAGACGTTTTGGCAGTTCAAAATTGAGAGTTATACCAAAGCGTCTTACATTTAGAAACAGAGGTAGTAGTAAGGTAACACGGTACTGCAGAATAGCAGACCATGAAAAAGCTTTCGAAATGTGGTAACCAAAGAATTTTCTGACAGAGGAGCGAAATCACCACCAATACAGGACAATGATTAAGGGAGACAGAAACATCGAAATCACTTCATGAAGTAGTGGTTTGAGAGTCATACACTGGTTTCAACATTCAAAACAGCCTCAATATAATGGTCTCGAAACATCTGTAATTGTTTTCCATACCAGCACTAAAAAATTTGTGCTGCAGTTGAACAACTATTTTGAGTTGTTTTGATAATCACAAAATGTATCTGTGTGCATCATCTAAACAAGAACAAATCAAAAAGGAGTCCGGAGAGTGAACGTAGGAAACATCTATTGACCAAATCAAGTACTAACTCTGTACTGAAATACTTGTAGCTGGGGAGAACTAGTACAAGTTCCCCCAACAACAAGTATTTTGGTACAGAGGGAGTATAAGTGAACTCATTTTCTCAGCCCCGTACCATTTACAAAAGTAACTCAAGGTCAAGGCAGGCTACATCAAGAACTTTGCAAAGAAAAGAAAAGGGTTAGTGTCCAGAAAACATAAAGTTCACAGAAATAGCTCAATCCTTGATAGATTCAGGGACTTTTCCATGGTTACAAAAAATTGCAAAATTACCGCCATCATTTATGTTTATGCTTATAAGATCTCATACTGGATGACGATGAGCCAAGTCCAAACTTTTACACTAACAACATAAGCTGAACCCTTAAAAAACAACACAATATGGAAACAGCCAGAGTATGGAAAGTAACAAATGAGCTAAGCATTTTTAAGGTGACACAACGTTTCTTCAGTACAGGTCTTATTTGTTATCAACATTCGAACTGTATGGCTGGTATGTACGTGTCTCATAAGATTCAGCGGCCATAATAACCGACTTAGAACTTTCAAGTTGCAAAACCAAAGGATTCCATAGAGCGCGTTAAACAACCTAAATTGTTAAAACAATTCATTACCTTGAATCCTCCTCGCTAGAAGACCACTGGGGGCCACAGTTCCCGGCAACGAGCCAGCGGCAAGCGTTGACATGGCCACCATGCTTCAAGACCTGCAACGCGCAGCACACGAAAACACCGTTAGCCGCCGGGCGTTCCGCGCACGAAGCGAGGCGGGGTTCATGCTCCGGCTCAACAGAAGTGTGACAACCTAGGCACAAGAGAAACAGGAAACGGAGGTCGCGTAACAGAGGATTTGGCGGCGCGATGCTTATCAAATTTGCGTGGAGGAAATGATGATTTTTTTGCCACTCCGAAACTCCGGAGGAGTAACGGATTATTTCCCATCATCCTGCAGGCTTTCTTGTTGACAGCGGTGCTAGCAAAGAGGCCACGTTTTGGAATCGCCATGGTAGGGCTAGCATAAATGTGACGTCTTTTTCAGCTCCGTCCGCCATGGGGCTATGCTATTTCCTCCGCATCAATCAAATCAATTTACGAAACTTATGGCGTGTTGTTAAATCAAGAACCAGACCGTGGACCGGAACACGGAGCGGCACAATCACAATCAGTGCCGGCCAGAACAGAGTCCGGCAAAGAAAGAGCGGGTGCCGGAGGGAGATCTGCTGCTGCGTACCTTTGAGGAAGTGACCGGAGATACGAGGCGCGGGTCTCCGCGGCTTTCGTGGGCGGCGGCGGCGCGCCGAACCCTCGCGGTGGCCGGAGATCGCTCCCTCGCCGCCGGAGAGGAGGAGGAGGAGGAGGATGGATTGCTCCGCTTGCAGTTGCGGACAAGCGACGGATCGGCGGAGAGAGAGGGACGGAGACCCGGCCGCCGTCGGAGGTGGGCCTCACCCCGGCTACTCTTGGGCTTTTCCGGCCGGCCACAGCTGAGGCCCAACTATGAGTGGCGAGGTGCGAGAGCCCAGTAGGCTATCTTTTTTTTTTTTGTCTCAAAAGAAAAAGTAGGCTATCTTTTTTAACATGACTGTATGCTTAGATTTCTCAAAAAAGAAAAAAATATGACTAGCTTAGGTTCTCTTGTTTTTCTTGCGAAAATGATCCGGATCTACGATTGAAATTTACCGGAAGTAGAAAGCATCTCAAACATAATAAAAATCACATCGAGATTAATTCCATGACCACCAAACAACCACTAGTGTGGCCAGAACGAGCCGTCGCGCCGTTGTCGCCACCGATCGCCGGCTTGACCTTGTCGATGGCATCCGGGAAGTCCTCGTGCACGCGCCCCTGAGAAAGCAACGCCCTGCTGCCGGAGTCGTCGTCGTCGAACCCTTGCATAGATCTGAAGCACCTGACATCAAATCTCACCGCAATAGGAGAAACGCTCACCGGCCCAAGGAGGCGACATGAATCTACACCGGAGCTCGATGAACGAACTCAAGGAGGATCGGAGCCAAAAAACAAACACGAAGAAGCAGTGTCGCCATTCGCCCAAGCTCCGCGCCTGCTAGGGGTAAAAAAAACCCTAACTAAACTACTAACCAGAGTGGAGATACCGCGATTTTCTTCCCCGCCTCCGGTCGCCCAAGCGGCGGGCAGAGGGGAAGCAAATCCACGAGATTATCGGTGAAGTCTAGAGGGAAGAGTTTGTCCTAGCTGCCTAGGGTTAGGGGATGAAAACGAGGGGCAACTCATGGAAATCTAATCTTGTTGGATATCACATGTCATCTGTTTAGCACATGCTTAGGTTTTCCCTAAAAATGCATAAGCACGATTTGGTTCGACACCAAAATGCTTTAGTACAACTTCTCTATGTTGGAAAAGTTCAATTATAGAGAAAAATATCCGACATTTACAATATTAAATAGGCATTATTAGATGCGTAGCATACATACGCTGCCTACAATTTCTTTTTATGGTAATATGTGTCTTATTCATATCATAAAGATTAAAGTATAAGTCACATAAAGACCGACATGACAAAACCGGGAAGACAACAAAACGTCTCTGAGCTTAATACCAACGCTCGTCACCTGCCTCAGGCACCACCATAGATCCATCATAAAATATACTTTAGATTTTATTTATTTAGTGTTACAAATATTAATATATATTTCTGAATATAAATAAACTTGGTTAATAGGACACATTTAACTTAAAAAAAAAACTTTGCACCTTATATTTTGAAACAGATGGAGTGTTAGTTATCAATTGGTTCCTACCAAATTGTTTTGTTATTCTCTAGTAAATTATGTTGTTGTTTTTTTTGTAAGAGTAGCTCTAGAAGAGTCGCTAAAAGCCACATGGACTGCATTCCATGATTTTTTGGAAGTTGTCGGGCTTGTGCGTAAGAGTAGCCAAACCGCAGCCTCCATATTTATTTATTTATTTTTGCACTTGTTTGAATGGCTAGCTTCAACTTTAGGCATTCAAAGAGTGGATAAAAAATGTAAATTAAACATGAAAAGTTAATTGAAAATAGCTAGTTCTTATAATAGGAGGCAAAATTCATCATACTTGCATATAATGCGTGACTAAAAATGTTAGAGAAGCGACATTTGCATTGCTAATTTCCATTTTCTAACAATAGCTATAAATAGTATCTTATTCCCATTAACAAAACATCCTCTTTTTCTTAGCTCTTTCGGAACCGGTACAGAAATTGGTGATTTTTCTACTTTGTCTATGTAAATGACTTGGGGGGGGGGGGGGGTCAGGAAGGCCCATGTGGGGTACCTTTCGAGTGTGGGATGCTCGTTTAATTTATGTGTTCATCTTTTTTCCTTATTCACCTGGGTGCAGGGTCACTACTTACTATCTAATAAAAGAAATTCATTTAGGCCCCCTCTGAACTTAATACATTTTTTTTTTCATTATTTAAATTTGCATATATACTTAAGTTTGCAAATTCAAACTTAATAATTAGGATATAGTTAAATTTGCATGTCGTGCAGGTCAAGTCGATATTCACCGCGTACACATTCCATGTGAGTACATATTAGCTAAGAAACTAGGTATTTAATGACATAACTAATAATATATAAGATCCCGAAATACAAATAGATGTGTATTCTAAAAGAACAGACACAGCATCTTCTCTGCATTTGGCTTTGCCCACATGGCGCAGGCAAGGCGTAACAAGTGCAAAGGGTTTGTTGGTTAAGTTTTGGTACCACAGCGTACTCCGGTTCTGAATTTAGACTACCAGTGGAAACATATGCCCACAACCACGGTTAAAATAAATAAATACTCCCTTCGATCCATATTAATTGTCGCCGATTAGTATAATTAATATGGATAGGAGGGAGTTAACACATTCCTTGAGAGAAGAGAGCATTTGTGTTGAATCGCCAAAACACTACAATGACAATGTCTATGTACTGTGATAGAGCAGGAAGGAGTGAATCGCAGCAGCCAAAACATTTATTGGGGGGGCTGTCATCGCAAATCTGTCGAGATGAACACGGTATAGTTCAGTGTGCGTCAGTGGTGGAGCCAGCCCGTGAATGCAGCCCGGCAAGAGTTAACTATGACAGTGTGAGCTGCCATCTGTCCAAAGAAATTTTGCTTCTAACCATTGATTAACACTAGCACTTAGGAGCAAATTTTTTGAGTAGCCCGGGCAGCTGCCCGGGGTCGCCGGGAGGTGGCTCCGCCACTGGTGTGCGTGGGTGGTGCCTTTCCAAGGTTAACCATGGGATATCTTTCGCAACATTGGGTTTTTGACAGTGCTGAAGATCACTCCGTACAAAGAACCTTCCTTACTTCATCATATTGGAAGTCATACAAAACACAAGAGTCCAGATTTTTGGATCCAAGGAGTCTCATAGCTTTCAAAATTTCCAAAAATAAAGTCACAAGTACGCGTAATAAAACCTATAAGCTCTAGAGACTTAGAGCATTGTGCAACTGTTTGTTCATCTATGCATCAGCAAACAAGTTTTTTTTTCTGTTCTTTTTAGTCTTGTATTGCTCACAGTCAAGGAGCTACTCTCATACTCCACCTTTCACCCCCGCCGCAAATTTTTTTCCATATTTGTTCGACAAAGTTTACTCAAAATAGGTAGTTAGTCTCTTCTCTATGGGGCTTTTGACCTTTAGCCTATAATTTTCGTTGAGCAATCGATTTGTTGTACTATTGGAGGTATCTTCTAATTATGGTCACGACTATCGGGTTTTGTTCCATGATTTTTGTAATAATGAATGTGTTCTCTATGTGCATCTTAATGTTGGCACACAGATCAATGGAGTTAACTCTTCCTAAAAAAGTAAGGCCATCAACCATATGGCCCGAAAGCAGTTCAAAGCATTGTTTGAACTGAGTCTACACACGTGATATCTAAATTAAGGTACAAATCCTTAGCAACGAACCAAGTTTTTGGTTTGGCTCCAAGTGAAACACAAAATGAAAAGAAAGGATGATAGATAAAATTTCAACCCCCAAGGTTCATCTTATACTCGACAATCAATAACACTTTTTTAACACACTGGACCACACTCATTCAACTCCATACACATGACTCAAATTGGCATTGAATCCAGAGCCCCACCCTTTTTTCCCCTTCGAAGTTTTGACAAAAGTTCCATAGCCTCTGACCTACGAGAGGACAAACCACTTAAGCAAGTGATGTTTTGATATTGACCTACCAGAGTACAAGGCTTCATGTTAGTGCCTACCATCCATGGATTTATATGGAGAAAGGCTCCCCCCAACAAGTGGTGAATAGCTTATTCTCCATTTCATCTTTCTATCTTTGAATAGTCTGTGCATCATTTTGTCACGTTTATGCACATTAGGAGTATGGATTCGATAGACATAGGCATAGTAGGCACCAGGAATTACCGAGATATCCCCATAACTACAACATGCACCTGGTTGCATAGCTTGGCATTGCACCTCTCCCTCATGCTCCACCGTCTCGATCGTTCTCCAACCGCCCTGGCCCTCGGCGTACCATCGCGTGCTTTTGCTCCAGCATCCCCGTGCGCCACACTCTCTTCTTATCTCCGTGAAGCTACAAGATTATCAAGATGTCCTTGAAGCCCAACTCTAAACACTAACAGTACGTCCTTATCTCCATCCTTATAAGTGGATGGAGAAAAAAACATCAATGAGCCTGCTACAAGTTTAATATGAGTTGGAGGCTGGGAGCTTCAATGCTTGGGAGGTGTTAGAATAAATAAATAAATAAATAAATACTCCCTATGATCCATATTAATTGTCATTGATTTAGTACAAAGTTATGGATCAGAGGGAGTAACATATTCCTTGAGAGAATAAACCTGTAAGCTCAAGAGAATTAGAGCATTGTGCAACTGTTTGTATCATCTGTTCATCAGCAAACAAGTTCTTGTTCTGTACCTTCTGGTCTTGTGTTGCTCACAGTCTAGGAGCTACTCATGCTTGGGAGGCTTCACAACTTGTGCTCAACACAATCAGCTAAAGTAGCAAATGATTAGCCAATGAATTGCAGGATTGCTGCAACAGATTTGCATTGCGACGACCAAAATTTTCCGCGCCTTGACCGGAACGTTAAATATAAATATAAAAATATATAATTGAAGCGCGAAGGTCATCCAGAAATATATTTAAGCACCAGAATGCACTGCAACAACACATCTGAACATCTGCAGCAGCAACACCCCACTACTATTCACATTTACAGAACCAACATATGACAAGAAACAAGGGCTAGACTGTAGTGTAGCAAGCTGGGATGGCAGCAATCGTCCACAGCGCATACATTTTTTTTTTCCTTCTGTGGCTTCCGAGGCCATCCATGGCGGCCGTCTCTCCACGGCCAAGCGTCCTATGATGAGCAGCATGACGTGCTGCTCACCATCCTCTCGGCCGGTCTCTGCGAGAGCACCATCCCCGCCTGCGGGTTCTGCGCCTGCTGCCCCGCGAGCAGTCTCTTTGCTGAAACCAGATGTTGCCAAACAGAGCAGTGCTTAGACATTAATTAGCAGAAAAGGGAACAGAGAAATTTCTTTTGTAGTATGTAATAACAACCGGCCATCCCACAGTGAAGTGATCCATAGTATGTAGTACTCACCGAGCTCATAGAATACGTCGTTCACATTGATGGCTGTTTTGGCAGACGTTTCAATGAAGAAGAGCCCATTCTCTTGTGCGTAAGTCGTCGCTTCCTGCACCGCCAAGAGTTTAGATTTGGATAAATCATTCAAACAACATAGTAGTAGTACAGGCTGTATCATTGTGCTGTTCTCGGTCGGACAGTACCAACATGTTTCTCTCTCACACAGAAAAATGGCATCTCTGTCGTAATAAAACACTACAGAAACCAAACAAGCTGCACATGATGTAACTGGACAAGGTGCAGTATTTGAAATGCAATATGCTTACTATGCTGATTGCAGAAAGTAACTGGGAAGAAATAAAACAAGCATCATCAATCTGTGCTGATGACAAATCCCCAAGCAAAATGCATGTATGTAATGTCAAAAGTAAGATCCAAGAAGCAGAATTACATACTTCCACTGGCACCTGCCTTGCCTCCAACATATCAGCCTTGTTCCCAGCAAGAGCCATTACTGTGTTTGGATTTCCTGCATGGAAAAAGCTCGAGAATTAAAAACTATATCTGCCAGCTTATTTACACAAAATGCTCAAAGACATCCTCTCTAGCAATGCCCACCATTACAACTCACAAGGTCAGTTTTCTTGAACAAATAGCAACCACATAAATAATTCTATGGCTCAAATGAAGAAAAAAACATCATAAAGGGGTAAAATGGATTACCTTGTGCTTGAAGTTCTTGAACCCATTTCTTTGCACGTGTAAAAGAGGCCTGTGAGGTAGAAACAATAATGCTATAATCAACTGGACTAAATAACTATCCACCTACTTTTACACAACAGTTACATTCTTTAGATAAGTAGCAAATGGGAATGGGTTAAAACTTGTTTGTGATACAAATCAGGATTGATTCATATCTGCATGATGCAAATCAGGACATATTGATTTTTTGCATGTGTGCAGGTCAAGTCGAGATTCACAAGCTATGCATTGCAAGTGAGTGCATACCACCTAATAAACAAGGTATTTTAATGAGATCACTAGCAATATATAAGATCCTGAAATACAAACTAAATGATTCTTTTGTTATTATCAAGTAACAACCCATGAACACCAAAACAAACAAACAAAAAGAGAGACCATATCTACTCTGCACTTGGCTTGCTCACAAGATGCAGGCAAGAAGTAACGAAGTGCAACTGCAAAGAGTTTGTTGCTTCAGTTTTGGTACTACATCGTACTTCAGTTCTGAATTCAGATTACTCATTTAGCAAAGCAACTAGGCAACATATGCAAAAGCACGGTAAAAATAACACATTCCGTGAGAGAACAATGTTGAATCGTAAAAGCACTACAATGCATATGTCCATATACAGAAATAGGTTCATACAAAACACTAGAAAAGCCAACTTAGACAAAGAGGTCAGCAGGCAAAGACCACACAGAATGGTGCGTGGACAGTCAGAACTCAGAACTAGTGCAGACTTATTCTTGCAGAATACAGTTACATACAGTTATAAGCCTGCTCAGCAGAATGCTTACTGTGCTAATAATTTTGGCATCAATACATGAGTTACAGATTGATCTATCGGGTAAAGAAGCACGTATGGCCATCAAGACAAACAGGCATGGCTCTGTTGAACAGAGCTGGGTAATGAGTGCAACTGATAATGATTGGATAAAGAGGTTTCAACTACCTAATAAGTTCAGATCCTCTAGGTTTGTACACGAAGCTTTGACACAGGGAAAAATAACGCAGAAGTTCTCACTTCTCAGGGTTATCGCAATATGGTTTCTAGAGCTCAGAACATTTCGCGCCACCGTTGTTAGTACTATGGAAGAGCAAGATTTTATTGCAGACTTGTAGCTGTTTCCAGTTTGTCTCAAAGATGACAGTTGGTGATTTGATTTCGCGGAAGGAGCAAGGGAAATTCTTATCAAGAGCTACCAATTATTTGCAGGTAAAGGATCACTGCCAAATCAAGATAAGCATGCTGACTAACCGCGTTGGTGATGTCGTAGACGACGATGGCAGCCGCGGCGCCGCGGTAGTACATGGGCGCCAGGCTGTGGTACCTCTCCTGGCCGGCCGTGTCCCAGATTTCGAACTTGACCGTCTCGTCGTTGACCGCCAGGGTCTGCGAGAAGAAGGCCGCGCCGATGGTCGATTCCTGCGGCCAGCCAAACCACAGAAATAAAATTAGCACCAGCAGCAGCACACACACAGATTCCTGCGGTCGTGCCCAATTTGGAGCATGTGAAGAGAAGGGAAGGGAGCTCACCTGGAACTCGACGAACTGGCCCTTGACGAAGCGGAGCACCAGGCTGGACTTGCCGGTGCCGACGTCGCCCAGAAGAACCTGGCCACCAATCCAACACCACAGGAGGCGTAGCACACATCATCAGCACATGAGATGAGAAAACCTCACGCGGCGAAGTGAATAAATCTCCGCAGCACCCACAAAAATGCGTTCGATTTATTATTATTCCTGCTGATCGGATCGCGGGGGCGAGGCGGCCGGAGCGGAGCACGGAGCGAATCGCAACAGGACTACCACCCAACCAAAACGCGTGGACCGAAGATAAAAAAATAAAAAAAAATCCAGCCGCCGGAAGGAACGGGGCGGGGATCGGGCGGGGGTGAGGGGCGCTCACCAGCTTGGCGTTGCGGATCTTGCTGCCGCCGGCGCCGGCGCCGGCGTTGGCCGCCATCTGGTAGATAGATAGATCGGGCGAGGCTCGGGCCTCCGGCAGGCGGGATCCGATCGGTCGCCGGGGAGAGAAGGAGGGGGCGGCGAATCCGGGGAGAAACTCCTGTGGCGACGAGGAGGAGGAGGACGGATCGATCGAGGGGAAAAAGTTGGGGACTTTTCTTCTTGGCGACTCGCGTGTGTGACACAGGGAGAGGGAGAGGGAGAGAGAGACGCTGTGTCGTGTTCTTGCGTGGCGTGGCCGATGCTTTGCCGTGTGCCCTCGTTACTTCCTTCCGTGTTAAGGCTAAGTAAAAGATGCCCTCTCGCGATCCGGTCCCTGGAGCTTCTCGTAATTACAGTCCGGTCCGGACTCTGACCGGCTTCCCATGGGTCAACGGTCTTTTATGCATTTCTTTTTCTTTTTGCGAAAAGGCATGAGGCTTTTTTTTAGAAAGGCCCTCATTCCTTTACGCCGCCAATCTTTCATTTCCGTTTGACTATCTCTACAAGAAAAGCTCTTCTCCTTCCGTTGGCGTCGGTGATGTTCCTTAGTAGGAATAATGTCTCCCATGTTCTATCCCTGTCCCGGTGGTACCTCTAGTATCATCGGAGGGCGTGTGGAGATTTGTTTCCGTCGGATTTCGCGGGATTCGATCGGTGCTGGTCTTCGGTGGATCTGTTTGGATCTGATCTTCGTCTGTGTCATGATGGGCGCACGACAGATGCCATAGGATGGCTAAAGAGAGGAGGAGGCTTGAGGGCACTGGTGGGCTCCAGGGGCGAGGTCGGCATGAGCGAGCGCGGGACGCAAGACATGCCCAGGTTCGGGGCTCTCCGGAGAGATAACACCCCTAGTCCTACCGAGTGTGGTTGATACGCAATAGTACAGAGTTGCTCCTGAAGCTGTGTGGAGGAAGAAGGAAGACTAGCCAAGGCTTAGGCTGCTCCTTCTCCCTAGGTGTGTTCTACTGACCAGTTGGTTATTTTCCTGTGTGCTTGCCCGTATGCATGAGGGCTCCTGGGGGGTTTTATAGACCAACCCCCCCCCCCAGGGGTATAATGGTAATGCTACAAGGCTGTAGGGGCGGGTCGTCAGCGTCTGGGAACCCCGGGGTGGGTCCGCCGGGCACCAGTGGTTCGCCGGGTTCCCCTAGGTGCGGGCCTCGCGTGCCTAGGGGAACTGTTCGCCATCTTGTCGATCGTCAGGGAGTGGCCGAGTCGAGTCGGATATAATGGCGCTCCGTCAGGTCGCCGCTTCTTTGGCGTCGTGATGACGATGTGGGCCTTGTTGCCACGCCGCCCGGTCACGGTAGGTGAGGGCATTCTTTGCCACGCCCGGTGACCGACCGAGGCATGGGCGGGGCATTGTTGCCTCGGTCATCGGTGCATGAAGACTCGTCCAATCGTACGGCTTGGATGGGACGGGAGCTGACCCGTGGCCGGGTTGGGGAACACGCCAAGGGTGGAGCTGGCTTGTTGGGGAAGTCTTGGTGTGCCGGGTTCGGCTGCCTTGAGCTTGTGGTTGGGGCGAGTCGAGGAGCTGCCGGTCGGAGAGTTCGGTAGGGTCGAGGTGCTTAAGCGGGTTGAGCGACCCGACCAAGCGCTGGCCGGCTTGAGGGCGATCTTGGACCCGTTGTTTTGAAAAGGATTCGGGTTCGTTGCTGCTTTCGGGTTCATCCTCCGACGATCTGAATGTTCTGATTTGACCTTCGATTTACAACTTTCTTCATCAGCGATGGTTGCTACTCTGGTGCGCTGGTCGCGGAGACCGGTGTTTGCTAGGTGGTCCACGAACATGATCGTAATTTTTATTACTTCTATTGTTCTTTGTACTGTCATGATTGAAGATGAATAGATAAAAAAATTCTCGCAAGATAAAGTACGGAGCAAAAACATTATTTAAAATGGTATGCACATTTACTCGTGTGTGTCACAAGCGTTATATATATCTCTCGTGCCGGCGGGGTTATTCCACCCACCTAGCTTGACCTGGTCAACCCTCCATGGTCAACGCTGCCTGTTATGCGAATTTAACCAAAGACGAGGTGTTTATTTGCACAATGTTCCTTCCCCATCGGCGTGACGGTGCTGCCCCATGAGAAGAAATGTTCAATTTTTGCACAAGGCCCTGAGACTTTCTAGAATACCTTATCCCACCTGCCTCACACTTTGTCAGGCGATGATAACACTCTTTTATTGTCATCTTCTCTGCCATGATGTGGCCCCGTCAACAAGGCTAATTAGAGTACATTTATCTTATTTTTTAAAGTAAGTATACATCTACCTATGTGTACAAGATTATTATTGCTTTATTCCACAAAAGGATTTTTTTTTGCCTCTACAGATTTTGCTCATGTGATATATTATCTTCAACACCTGCCAAAAAAAAAAGATATATCATCTTCAACAGTATTATTAGTCCATTATTAATTTGCCTATCTACCATAGGGCCTAGTTACCAGAAAGGATACAATCCCTTAACTACACGCATGCCATATATGCCCCCTCCCTCCTTCCATGCCACTAGCAAAAGGTTCAACTCACACATCGGTAGATTTTTCACCTAAATGCCATGTTTTCTGTCACGCCATCGTCCGCCTGCCTTCCCAGTTATTCAGAGATAGGCATAGGAGGTGTCTGGAAGCTCCCGAAAATGATTGAGCGACGGCGCAACTTCCATCTCTTTAGCCATGGTCAGTATGTCGCCTGAAGCAACTGATCTGGAGTATCATCTAGCATGGTGCGGGGTTACTGCCAAACCTAGAAATACTGATTGCTCTCATCCTATGCTCATGTGGTGGTAATTCGGAGGTACTTGGTTAGTTGAAACATCTCCTGGTGTAAGAAATAATGTAATTGCATATAGCAAAACCAGATGCTCAGTAAAATTAGGAGCGACCTCTATAGAAAGTTCATTTATTTCAATTTTTCTCACAAGAGGTTGATCGAATTTGTTCGTAGCGTGATTGCACTAGTCGACAGAAACCAAAATTGCCAAGCAATTACTATAAATCACTTGCAAGAAAGAAACCAGTTGGCACATATGAACACCGCAGTCAAGTTACATTTAGTTTCGCATGGTCAATGTCACTCCACCGTCAACACCGACACGACCCATCTATGGGCAAATCTCAACGACATCGCGTTTTTCATCTTTTTTTTGTTTGCAAAGTGAGGCATGGGCACACTGCGCTTAAGTGGTCAAATTGTTCATCATGTAATCATGCTTAGCCGACAGAAACCAAATATCACCAACTAGTTAGTTTTACGGACATTTTCATAACCAGATGGGAGACAAGAACTAACTCATGTTTTTTTATTTAGTTTCGCATGGTCAACCATCAACGATCAATGGTCATTGGTACACTCATGTCACGTAGGCGCATAATTCAGCTCAAACAGAGGGTGTCTTGAGCGACGTAGTATGGTAGGACATGGTGTGGATGTGCTTCCATTTACTTCCTCCGTCCCAAAATAAGTGTCTTATTTTTTTTATTTTTTTTGTGAAAAAATTTCCGATCTATTCATCTTCAATCATGGCAGTACAACGAATACCAGAAATAATAGAAATTACATCCAGATCCGTAGACCACCTAGCGACAACTACCAGCACTGAAGCGAGCCGAAGGCGCGCCGCCGTCATCGCCCCTCCATCGCCGGAGTCGGGCAGCTTAGTATAAATTTGTACTAGAGCTAGTACAAAGTTGAGACAGTTATTTTGGGACGGAGGTAGTATTTTTTAGCTCGCATGGCAGGCTCATCATTTCACAAATTATTTTTCTTCTCGTCGCCGTAACGGTGCTGCCTAACAAGATGAAATGTCCAACTTTTCCACAAAGGCATGAACCTTTTTTTTTTGGCAAAGCACAAAGGCGCAAGTGAGGTCAATCTGAACGTCCTAGAATGCTTTCCCTTTCTCTCTCCCCGCCTCACACTTGGCTCCGCTTCTTCTATTGTCATCTTGTGACTACTCCGACCTAGTGTGGCGGCATTTACAAATGGTATTTTGGTCCAATAAAAACCAACCGTTATGTTAGACTATGTATAAAATGAACTAGTATCGATTTACCGTAAATATCAACGGAAAAAGATCGACCATTTGCTATAAAGAAAAACAAGATGCACTAAGGATCCAGTCATTTAGGGTCTTAGATATATATTTTTTTAAAGATCCGGGGTTGCGGGCTTCATTGGTTTAGGAGAAAGCAAGCGGGAAAACATCGATGATCAAGTGATCATGGTTACAAAAGATGATATCAGCAACTCAAGGGAAAAGAAAAGACAGAGAGTAGAGCATATCGGCAACTATCTCGCTACATCTTTCCCAAAAGGGGTCTCTAGGCATCGTGCTCCTGCTAGTCGCCACAGCTCCAGCGTACCCCTAATGGCGCGCAGGACATCTTCAGTTTGCGGCAGCTTGTTTATGAAAATGCAAGCATTTCTCTCCTTCCATATCTCCCAGGTGATAAGCAGCAGCATCGACTTGAAACCCTTTCAAAAACTTGCTGGCGTTAGAGCGGTTAGCCTCTCAGAGTGCCTGAGGGAGTTGTGATGCGTCTCCTGCTTCTCCTTCAGTGTTGCACAACCAAACCTAGAGGATGCCGTCTGCCAGATCGAGGAGGAGAAGGGGCAATCCCAGAAAAGGTGCGTTGAGCTCTCCAAGTTTCTGACGCAAAGAGCACAGAAATATCCATTTGGCCATCCGCGCCGTTGCAGCCGATCGTTGCACCATAGTCTGTCATGATGAAGCAGGCAGACAAAAAATTTCACGGTGCCTGGAGCCCAGGCCTTCCAGACTGCTGTTTTAATTCCCGAAGATGGATCTCCATTGGTTTGAAGATTGTAGGCTGCGCTAATTGAGTACGAGCTTCCCCCTCCGGCCACCCAGCTGATCTCGTCCTCTTCGAGGGAGAGGACAATGCCTGCCCTTTGAATCTTTCGCCACATCTGCAAGAACTCAAGGACAATGCATGTTGTGTTTCCATGCTGCAAATCACGTCCATTTGTCGTCTGTCAAAGCATCCTCTACTGTTCTGTTCTTTCTTCTTGTATGCGTAAACAAATTTGGAAATTCTTGGCACAGCATCACGAACCCGAGCCAAGTGCTTGTCCAAAAACTTTTTATTTTACCATTGTCTAGCTGCACCGAAGTAGCGCTTGCAAATAGCTCACGGTCCCCCTGGTGACATGGAGCTGGGAAGTTCATCCACGGCCACCGCGGTTGCTGCCATGCGAGGCAGAGCCATCTCAACCTTAGCGCCGCGCTAAACCGGGGGAGATCCAGAATGCAGAGCCCCCCTTGGCCACGGAAAGCATACTTTATCCCAGGACAATTTGCATTTGGCGCCCGTTATGTTCTCATCCTGGGCCCAAAGGAATTGTCGGCGCGTTTTGTCCACCTCCTTGAGGATTTTCTTGGGCACCTTGAGTACAATCAGAGCGAAAACGAGTAGAGCATTTAGGACTGCGCGCATTAGCACCCGCCTGCCGGCCATGCTCATCAATCTGCCTTTCCATCCCGCGAGCCTCGAGTGGACCCGATCAATGATGAACTGAAGGTGCACCGTACTAGTCGCAACTTTCTTGGAGAGATCGGCGGGCCTAGGTAAGTTGTCGGGAAAGCAGACAGCTGGCCACCAAAATTTTGCAGCACCTCCGATAGCTGAATCCCCCCGCAGTTGATCGGAATGACAGATGATTTTGCCTGGTTGAGTTTTAAACCTGTGGACTCCCCGAAGCCGTCCAACAAAAAAAGTAGTGTGCCACTTCATCCTTCTATGGGTTTGCGAAAATGAGTGCATCATCAGCATATAAGCCGATTCTCATGCTGATGTCACGACCCCGCAGTGCGGTGATCATTTCTTCAGTTGCAGCAGCCTCAAGTAGACAGTATAGAGGGTCAATTGCCATGATGAAAAGCAGAGGCGATAGGGGGTCGCCCTGCCTGAAACCACAACCATGGAAGATGGGCGGCCCTGGCATTCCATTTAGCATGCATGAGGAGGAAGCCGATGAATGGAGGAAAGCAATCCAGTCTCTCCATCTCGGTGGGAAACCAATCCGCTGCATGAGCTTGATACATCTCCAATGTATCTATAATTTATAAAGTATTCATGCTAATATGTTATCATTCTTGGATGTTTTATAATCATTTTATAGCAACTTTATATCATTTTTTGGGACTAACCTATTGACCCAGTTGAAGGAAATATGCCCTAGAGGCAATAATAAAGTTATTATTTATTTTCTTATTTCATGATAAATGTTTTTATTCATACTAGAATTGTATTAACCGGAAACTTAGTACATGTGTGAATACATAGACAAAACATATTGTCCCTAGTATGCCTCTACTTGACTAGCTCGTTAATCAAAGATAGTTATGTTTCCTAACCATAGACATGTGTTGTCATTTGATGAACGGGATCACATCATTAGGAGAATGGTGTGATGGACATGACCTATCCGTTAGCTTAGCATTATGATCGTTACAGTTTCATTGCTACTGCTTTCTTCATGACTTATACATGTTTCTAAGACTATGAGATTATGCAACTCTCGAATACCATAGGAACACCTTGTGTGCTGACAACCCACAAGTATAGAGGATCGCAATAGTTTTCGAGGGTAGAGTAATCAACCCAAATTTGTTGATTCGACACAAGGGGAGCCAAAGAATATTCTCAAGTATTAGCAGCTGAGTTGTCAGTTCAACCACACCTGGAAACTTAATATCTGCAGCAAGGTGTTTAGTAGCAAAGTAATATGATAGTGGTGGTAACGGTAACAAAGGTAAAGACAGCAAAAATAATGTTTTTGGTATTTTTGTAGTGATTGTAATAGTAGCAACGGAAAAGTAAATAAGCGTAAACCAGTATATGGAAAACTCGTAGGCACCAGATCAGTGATGGATAATTATGCCGGATGTGGTTCATCATGTAACAGTCACAACATAGGGTGACACAGAACTAGCTCCAGCTCATCAATGTAATGTAGGCATGTATTCCGTAAATAGTCATACGTGCTTATGGAAAAGAACTTGCATGACATCTTTTGTCCTACCCTCCCGTGGCAGCGGGGTCCTATTGGAAACTAAGGGATATTAAGGCCTCATTTTAATAGAGAACCGGAACAAAGCATTAGCACATAGTGAATACATGAACTCCTCAAACTATGGTCATCACCGGAAGTGGTCCTGATTATTGTCACTTGGGTTGCGGATCATAACACATAGTAGGTGACTATAGACTTGCAAGATAGGATCAAGAACACACATATATTCATGAAAACATAATAGGTTCAGATCTGAAATCATGGCACTCGGGCCCTAGTGACAAGCATTAAGCATAGCAAAGTCATAGCAACATCAATCTCAGAACATAATGGATACTAGGGATCAAACCCTAACAAAACTAACTCAATTACATGATAAATCTCATCCAACCCATCACCGTCCAGCAAGCCTACGATGCAATTACTCACGCACGGCGGTGAGCATCATGAAATTGGTGATGGAGGATGGTTCATGATGATGTCGACGATGAGTCCCCCTCTCTGGAGCCCCGAACGGACTCCAGATCAGCCCTCCCGAGAGAGATTAGGGCTTGGCGGCGGCTCCGTATCGTAAAACATGATGAAACTTTCTCTCTGATTTTTTTCTCCCCTAATGCCAATATATGGAGTTGGAGTTGGCGTCGGAGGGCCACCAGGGGGAGGGGCGCGCCCCCCACCCTCGTGGACAGGGTGTGGGTCCCCTGGTCTTCATCTTTGGCGAGGATTTTTTTATTTATTCTAAGATATTCCGTGGAGTTTCAGGTCATTCCGAGAACTTTTGTTTTCTGCACAAAAAACAACACCATGGCAATTCTGCTGAAAACAACGTCAGTCCGGGTTAGTTCCATTCAAATCATACAAGTTAGAGTCCAAAACAAGGGCAAAAGTGTTTGGAAAAGTAGATACGACGGAGACGTATCAACTCCCCCAAGCTTAAACCCTTGCTTGTCCTCAAGCAATTCAGTTGACAAACTGAAAGAAAAAAAGAAAAACTTTTACAAACTCTGTTTGCTCTTGTTTTTGTAAACATGAAAAGCCAGCATTCAAGTTTCAGCAATTATTATGAACTAACCATACTCACAATAACACGTAGGTCTCACAATTACTCATATCAATAGCATAATCAGCTAGCGAGCCATAATAATAAAACTCGGATGACAAAGACTTTCTCAAAATAATCATAACATGATATAACAAAATGGTATCTCGCTAGCCCTTTACGAGACCATAAAACATAAATGCAGAGCACCTTTAAAGATCAAGGACTGACTAAACATTGTAATTCATGGTAAAGAGATCCAATCAAGTCATACCCAATATAAACCAATAATAATGAATGCAAACGACGAGTGTGCTCTCAAATGGTGCTTTAAATAAGAAGGGTGATGACTCAACATAAAAGTAAATAGATAGGCCCTTCGCAGAGGGAAGTAGGGATTTGTAGAGGTGCGAGCTTGGTTTTGAAATAGAGATAAATTATATTTTGAGCGGCATACTTTCATTGTCAACACAACAACTAAAAGACGATTTATATCTTCCATGCTAAACAGATTATAGGCGGTTCCCAAACAGAATGGTAAAGTTTATACTCCCCTCCTCCACAAGCATCAATCCATGGCTTGCTCGAAACAACGAGTGCCTCCAACATTCAACGGGTCCTGGGGAGTTTTGTTTGCGTTATTTTGATTTAGTTTGCACGAAGCACGGATGGGCATCCGGATACCAGCCATTTTCTCGTGAATGAGGAGCGGAGTCCACTCTCTTGAGAATAACCCGCCTAACACGGAAGATAAGGGCAGCTCTAGTTGACATATGAGCTATTCGAGCATGCAATACAGAATGTTTATTTGAAGATTTAGAGTTTGGCACATACAAATTTACTTGGAACGGCAGGTAAATACTGCATATAGGAATGTATAGTGGGCTCATATGGAACAACTTTGGGGTTTAAGGAGTTTGGATGCACAAGCAGTATTCCCGCTTAGTACAGGTGAAGGCTAGCAAAAGACTGGGAAGCGACCAACTGAGAGAGCGACAACAGTCGTAAACATGCATTAAAGTTAATTTACACCGAATATAAGCATGAGTAGGATATAATCCACCATGAACATAAATATGTTGGAAATATGCCCTAGAGGCAATAATAAAAGTATTATTATATTTCCTTGTTCATGATAATTGTCTTTTATTCATGCTATAATTGTATTATCCGGAAATCGTAATACACGTGTGAATACATAGACCACAATATGTCCCTAGTGAGCCTCTAGTTGACTAGCTCGTTGTGATCAACAGATAGTCATGGTTTCCTGGCTATGGACATTGGATGTCGTTGATAACGGGATCACATCATTAGGAGAATGATGTGATGGACAAGACCCAATACTAAGCATAGCACAAAGATCGTGTAGTTCGTTTGCTAGAGCTTTTCCAATGTCAAGTATCTCTTCCTTAGACCATGAGATCGTGTAACTCCGGATACCGTAGGAGTGCTTTGGGTGTATCAAACGTCACAACGAATCGGGTGACTATAAAGGTGCATTACAGGTATCTCCGAAAGTGTCTTTTGGGTTGACACGGATCGAGATCGGATTTGTCACTCCGTGTGAGCGGAGAGGTATCTCTGGGCCCACTCGGTAGGACATCATCATAATGTGCACAATGTGACCAAGGGGTTGATCACGGGATGATGTGTTACGGAACGAGTAAAGAGACTTGCCGTGCGAGATTGAACAAGGTATCGGTATACCGACGATCGAATCTCGGGCAAGTAAAATACCGCTGACAAAGGGAATTGTATACGGATCGATGAGTCCTTGACATCGTGGTTCATCCGATGAGATCATCGTGGAACATGTGGGAGCCAACATGGGTATCCAGATCCCGCTGTTGGTTATTGATCGGAGAACGTCTCGGTCATGTCTCATGTCTCCGAACCCGTAGGGTCTACACATTAAGGTTCGATGGCGCTAGGGTTATAAAGGAAGCTTGTATGTGGTTACCGAATGTTGTTGAGTCCGGATGAGATCCCTGACGTCACGAGAGTTCGGAATGGTCCGGAGGTAAAGATTTATATATGGGAAGTCTGTTTTGGTCACCGGAAAAGTTTGGGGTTTATCGATAACGTCTGGGACCACCGGGAGGGTCCTGGGTCCACCAAGTGGGGCCACCTGCCCTGAAGGCTGCATGGGCCAAGTGTGGGAGGGACCAGCCCCTAGGTGGGCTGGGCGCCCCCCACCAAGGCCCAAGGCGTGGGAAGTGGGGAAGGGCAAACCCTAGGGCGAGATGGGCCCTAAGGCCCACCCAGGTGCGCCTCCCCTCTCTCCCCTCCGCCGCCACCAGATGGGATCAGGGGGCTGGCCGCCTGGGGTGGGAAACCCTAAAGGGGCGCAGCCCTCCTCTCCCTATAAATAGTGAGGCCTAGGGGCTGCCCGAGACACACAGAATACACGTGATTCGATCTCGCCTTTGGTTGCAGCCCTCTCCTCTCTCCCAAGTACTCCTCCTCTCCGTGGTGCTTAGCGAAGCCTGCTGGATTGCCACACTCATCCACCACCACCACGCCGTTGTGCTGCTGCTGGATGGAGTCTTCCTCAACCTCTCCTCTCTCCTTCTGGATCAAGGCGTGGGAGACATCGTCGGGCTGTCGCGTGTTGAGCGCGGAGGTGCCGTGCGTTCGACACTTGATCATCGGTGATTTGAATCACGGCGAGTGCGACTCCATCAACCCCGTTCACTTGAGCGCTTCCGCTTAGCGATCTACAAGGGTATGTAGATGCACTCTCCTTTCTACTCGTTGCTGGTTTCTCCATAGATAGATCTTGGTGACACGTGGGAAATTTTGAATTTCGCTCGTTCCCCAACAGTGGTATCAGAGCCAGGTTTATTGCGTAGATTCTTTGCACGAGTAGAACACAAATTAGTTGTGGGCGTTGATGTTGTTCAATATGCTTACCGTTACTAGTCCAATCTTGTTTCGACGGTATTGTGGGATGAAGCGGCCGGACCGACCTTACACGTATTTCTTCGTGAGACGAGTTCCACCGATTGACATGCACTTCGTGCATAAGGTGGCTAGCGGTGCCGCCTCTCCACTTTAGTCGGAACGGATTCGATGAAAAGGGTCCTTATGAAGGGTAAATAGCAATTGGCAAATCACGTTGTGGTTTTGCGTAGGTAAGAAACGTTCTTGCTAGAAACCCATAGCAGCCACGTAAAACATGCAAACAACAATTAGAGGACGTCTAACTTGTTTTTGCGGGGTATGCTATGTGATGTGATATGGCCAAGATGAATGTGATGAATGATATGTGATGTATGAGATTGATCATGTTCTTGTAATAGGATTCACGACTTGCATGTCGATGAGTATGACAACCGGCAGAGAGCCATAGGAGTTGTCTTTATTTATTGTATGACCTGCGTGTCATTGAACAACGCCATGTAATTACTTTACTTTATTGCTAACCGGTAGCCATAGTAGTAGAAGTAATAAGTTGGCGAGACGACTTCATGGAGACACGATGATGGAGATCATGATGATGGAGATCATGGTGTCATGCCGGTGACGATGATGATCATGGAGCCCGAAGATGGAGATCAAAGGAGCAAAATGATATTGTCCATATCATGTCACTATTTGATTGCATGTGATGTTTATCATGTTTATGCATCTTGTTTACTTAGGACGACGGTAGTAAATAAGATGATCCCTTACAAAATTTCAAGAAGTGTTCTCCCGATTGTGCACCGTTACTACTGAGTTAAATCGCTTCTAAGCACCACGTGATGATCGGTGTGATGGATTCTTACGTTCACATACAACGGTGTAAGACAGCTTTTACACAGCGAAAACACTTGGGGTTAACTTGACGAGCCTAGCATGTGCGGACATGGCCTCGAACACGGAGACCGAAAGGTCGAGCATGAGTCGTATAGTAGATACGATCAACATGAAGATGTTCACCGATGATGACTAGTCCGTCTCACGTGATGATCGGACACGGGCTAGTTGACTTGGATCATGTAATCACTTAGATGACCGGAGGATGTCTATCTCGAGTGGGAGTTCATAAGATGAACTTAATTATCCTGAACATAGTCAAAAGACCTTTGCAAATTATGTCGAAGCTCGCGCTTTAGTTCCACTTGTTTAGATATGTTCCTAGAGAAAATATAGTTGAAAGTTGACATGGCGATTACGCGACAAGAGAAAGCTTATGTCCTTAATGCACCGCTCGGTGTCTTTGAACCCCAAACGTCGTTTGTGGATGTTGCGAACATTGGACATACACGTTTTGATAACTACGTGATAGTTCGGTTAAATGGTTTAGAGTTGAGGCACCAAAGACGTTTTGAAACGTCACGGAACATATGAGATGTTTGAGGGCTGAAATTGAGATTTCAGGCTCGTGCCCACGTCAAGAGGTATGAGACCTCCGGCGATTTTTTAGCCTGCAAACTAAGGGAGAAAAGCTCAATCGTTGAGCTTGTGCTCGATTGTCCGAGTGCAACAATCACTTAAATCGAGTGGGAGTCGATCTTCCGGATGAGATAGTGATGTTTCTCCAAAGTCATTGCCACCAAGCTGCTAGAGCTTCGTGATGAACTATAACATATCGAGGATAGATATGATGATCCTTGAGGTATTCGCGATGTTTGACACATGAAAGTAGAAATCAAGAAGGAGCATCAATTGTTGATGGTTGGTGAAACCACTAGTTTCAAGAAGGGCAAGGGCAAGAAGGGATACTTCATGAAGCGGCAAATCAGCCGCTGCTCTAGTGAAGAAACCCAAGGTTGAACCCAAACCCGAGACTAAGTGCTTCGTAATAAGAGGAACGGTCATCGAAGCGAACCACCCTAGATACTTGGTAGATGAGAAGGCTGGCAAGGTCGATAGAAGTATATTGGATATACATTATGTTAATGTGTACTTTACTAGTACTCCTAGTAGCACCAGGGTATTAGATACGGTTTGGTTGCTAAGTGTTAGTAACTCGAAATAAAAGCTACGGAATAAGCGGAGACTAGCTAAAGGTGAGTGACGATATGTGTTGGAAGTGTTTCCAAGGTTGATGTGATCAAGCATCGCACGCTCCCTCTACCATCGAGATTTGGTGTTTGCGTTGAGCATAGACATGATTGGATTATGTCTATCGCAATACTGTTATTCATTTAAGGAGAATAATGGTTACTCTGTTTATTTGAATAATACCTTCAATGGTCTTGCACCTAAATGAATGGTTTATTGAAATCTCGATCGTAGTGATACACATTTTCATGCCAAAAGATATAAGATAATAATGATAGTACCACTTACTTGTGGCAATCGCCATGTAAGTCATATTGGTATAAAAGCATGAAGAAGCTCCATATTGATGGATCTTTGGACTCACTTGTTTTTGAAAAGTTTGAGACATGCGAACCATGTCTATTGGTGTATACGCATGAAGAAACTCCATGCAGATGGATCGTTTGGACTCACTTGATTTTGAATCACTTGAGATATGCAAATCATACCACATGGGCAAGATGACCTAAAAGCCTCGTTTTCGATAAGATGGAACAAGATAGCAACTTGTTGGAAGTAACACATTTTGATGTGTGCAGTCCAATGAGTCTTTGAGGCATCTGATGAATATCGTTATGTTCTTACTTCACAGATGATTCGAGTAGATGTAGAGTATATTTACTTGATGAAACACAAGTCTGAATTATTGAATGGTTCAAGTAATTTCAGAGTGAAGTTGAAGATCATCGTGACAAGAGGATGAAATGTCTATGATATGATCATAGAGATGAGTATCTGAGTTACGAGCTTTGGCACGCAATTAAGACATTGTGGAAATTGTTTCACAATTAATACCGCCTGGAACACCATAGTGTGATGGTGTGTCCGAACATCATAGTTGCACCCTATTGGATATGATGCGTGCCATGATGTCTCTTATCGAATTACCACTATTGTTTATGGGTTAGGCATTAGAGACAACCACATTCACTTTAAATAGGGCACCACGTAATTCCGTTGAGATGACACCGTATTAACTATGGTTTAGAGAAACCTAAGCTGTCATTTCTTAAGGGTTTGGGGCTGCGACGCTTATGTGAAAATGTTTCAGGTTGATAAGCTCGAACCCAAGGCGGATAAAATGCATCTTCATAGGACACCCAAAACAGTTGGGTATACCTCCTAATTCAGATCTGAAAGCAATAGGGATTGTTTCTTGAATCGGGTCCTTTCTCGAGGAAAAGTTTGTCTCGAAAAGTTGAGTGGGAGGATGGTGGAGACTTGATGAGGTTATTGAACCATCACTTCAACCAGTGTGTAGCAGGCACGTGAAGTTGTTCCTGTGGCACCTACACCAACTGAAGTAGAAGCTTATGATAGTGATCATGAAACTTCGGATCAAGTCACTACCGTACCTCGTAGGGTGACAAGGATGCGTACTACTTTAGAGTGGTACAGTAATCCTGTCTTGAAGGTCATGTTGCTAGACAACAATGAACCTCGAGCTATGGAGAAGCGATGGTGGGCCCAAATTCGACAAATGGTTAGAAGCCATGAAATCCGAGATAGGATCCATGTATCGTAACAAAGCATGGACTTTGGTGGACTTGCTCGATGATCGGCAAGCCGTTGAGATAAATGGATCTTTAAGAAGAAGACGGACGTGGGCGGTGATGTCACCGTCTATGAAGCTCGACTTGTGGCGAAGAGTTTTCACAAGTTCAAGGAGTTGACTACGATGAGATTTTCTCATCCGTAGCGATGCTTAAGTCCGTTGGAATCATGTTAGCATTAGCTGCATTTATGAAATCTGGCGATGGATGTCAAAATGAGTTTCCTTACCGGTTTAGTAAGGAAAGGTTGTATGTGATACAATCAGAAAAGTTTTGTCGATCCTAAGGATGCTAAAAGGTATGCTAGCTCCAGCGATCCTTATAAGGACTGGAGTAAGCATCTCGGAGTTGGAATATGTACTTTGAT
Source organism: Aegilops speltoides (assembly GCA_021437245.1). Taxonomy (NCBI): domain Eukaryota; kingdom Viridiplantae; phylum Streptophyta; class Magnoliopsida; order Poales; family Poaceae; genus Aegilops; species Aegilops speltoides. The sequence continues at coordinate 8,967,608 of CM038145.1, forward strand.
AAGATGATCAAGGATTTTTTGTTTATACAAAGTTTATGAGAAACTTGTATTTCCAAAGAAGTGAGTGGGAGCACTATAGAATTTCTGGTGAGTATATGTTGTTGACATATTGTTGATCAGAAATGATGTAGAATTTCTGGAAAGCATATAGGGTTATTTGAAAAGTGTTTTTCAATAGAAAACCTGGATTAAACTACTTCAACATTGAGCATCAAGATCTATGAGGATAGATCAAAAACGCTTAATGGTACTTTCAAATGAGCACGTACCTTGACATGATCTTGAAGGTGTTCAAGATGGATCAGTCAAAGAAGGAGTTCTTGCCTGAGATGTAAGGTATGAAGTTAAGACTTAAAAGCTCGACCACGCGAGAATAGAGAAAAGGACGAAGGTCGTCCCCTATGTTTCGAGACGTAGGCTCTATAGTATGCTATCTTTGTGTACCGCACCGAAGTGTGCCTTGCCATGAGTCGACTCGAGGGTATAAGAATGATCCAGAATGGATCATTGGACGAGGTCAAAATTGTCCTTGAAGTAAATAAGGACATGTTTCTCGATTATGGAGGTGATAAAGAGTTGGCGTAAAGGGTTACGTCGATGCAAGCTTTAACACCTATCCGAGTGACTCGAGTAGCAAACCGGATACATATAGTGGAGCAACCATTTGGAATAGCTCCAAGTGGAGCGTGGAAGCAGCATTCTACGAATGACCTAGAAATTTATGAAGTACATACGGATCTGAATGTTGCAGACCCGTTGACTAAAACCTCTCTCACAAGCAAAACATGATCAAACCCTAGAACTCATTGAGTCTTAATCACATGATGATGTGAGCTAGTTTAATGACACTAGTAAACTCTTTGGATGTTGGTCACATGGCGATGTGACCTGTCAATGTTAATCACATGGCGATGTGAACTAGATTATTGACTCTAGTGCAAGTGGGAGACTGTTGGAAATATGCCCTAGAGGCAATAATAAAAGTATTATTATATTTCCTTGTTCATGATAATTGTCTTTTATTCATGCTATAATTGTATTATCCGGAAATCGTAATACACGTGTGAATACATAGACCACAATATGTCCCTAGTGAGCCTCTAGTTGACTAGCTCGTTGTGATCAACAGATAGTCATGGTTTCTGCTATGGACATTGGATGTCGTTGATAACGGGATCACATCATTAGGAGAATGATGTGATGGACAAGACCCAATACTAAGCATAGCACAAAGATCGTGTAGTTCGTTTGCTAGAGCTTTTCCAATGTCAAGTATCTCTTCCTTAGACCATGAGATCGTGTAACTCCCGGATACCGTAGGAGTGCTTTGGGTGTATCAAACGTCACAACGTAACTGGGTGACTATAAAGGTGCATTACAGGTATCTCCGAAAGTGTCTTTTGGGTTGACACGGATCGAGACTGGGATTTGTCACTCCGTGTGAACGGAGAGGTATCTCTGGGCCCACTCGGTAGGACATCATCATAATGTGCACAATGTGACCAAGGGGTTGATCACGGGATGATGTGTTACGGAACGAGTAAAGAGACTTGCCGGTAACGAGATTGAACAAGGTATCGGTATACCGACGATCGAATCTCGGGCAAGTAAAATACCGCTGGACAAAGGGAATTGTATACGGGATCGACTGAGTCCTTGACATCGTGGTTCATCCGATGAGATCATCGTGGAACATGTGGGAGCCAACATGGGTATCCAGATCCCGCTGTTGGTTATTGATCGGAGAACGTCTCGGTCATGTTCGCATGTCTCCGAACCCGTAGGGTCTACACACTTAAGGTTCGATGACGCTAGGGTTATAAAGGAAGCTTGTATGTGGTTACCGAATGTTGTTCGAGTCCGGATGAGATCCCGGACGTCACGAGGAGTTCGGAATGGTCCGGAGGTAAAGATTTATATATGGGAAGTCTGTTTTGGTCACCGAAAAGTTTCGGGTTTATCGATAACGTCTGGGACCACCGGAGGGTCCTGGGTCCACCAAGTGGGGCCACCTGCCCCAGAGGCTGCATGGGCCAAGTGTGGGAGGGACCAGCCCCTAGGTGGGCTGGGCGCCCCACCAAGGCCCAAGCGTGGGAAGTGGGGAAGGGGCAAACCCTAGGGCAGATGGGCCCTAAGGCCCACCCTGGGTGCGCCTCCCCCTCTCTCCCCCTCTGGCCGCCACCAGATGGGATCTGGGGGGCTGGCCGCCGCCCCTGGGGTGGGAAACCCTAAAGGGGGCGCAGCCCTCCTCTCCCCTATAAATAGTGAGGCCTAGGGGCTGCCCAGAGACACACAGAATACACGTGATTCGATCTCTGCCTTTGGTTGCAGCCCTCTCCTCTCTCCCAAGTACTCCTCCTCTCCCGTGGTGCTTAGCGAAGCCCTGCTGGATTGCCACACTCATCCACCACCACCACGCCGTTGTGCTGCTGCTGGATGGAGTCTTCCTCAACCTCTCCCTCTCTCCTTGCTGGATCAAGGCGTGGGAGACATCGTCGGGCTGTACGTGTGTTGAACGCGGAGGTGCCGTGCGTTCGGCACTTGATCATCGGTGATTTGAATCACGACGAGTACGACTCCATCAACCCCGTTCACTTGAACGCTTCCGCTTAGCGATCTACAAGGGTATGTAGATGCACTCTCCTTTCTACTCGTTGCTGGTTTCTCCATAGATAGATCTTGGTGACACGTAGGAAAATTTTTGAATTTCTGCTACGTTCCCCAACAAAATATCATGAAGGCTATGTGATTTGATTCAACTACATGCGTGAACATGTGCCAAGTCGAGTCACTCAATTCATTCAAAGGAGGATACCATCCTATCATACCACATCATAATCATCCTAATAGCATGTTGGCACGCAAGGTAAACCATTATAACTCATAGCTAATCAAGCATGGCACAAGCAACTGTAATCTCTAAATGTCATTGCAAATATGTTTACTTCATAATAGCTGAATCAGGAACGATGAATCATCATATTTACAAAAACAAGAGAGGTCGAGTTCATACCAGCTTTTCTCATCCCAATAAGTCCATCATATATCATCATTATTGCCTTTCACTTGCACGACCGAACGGTGTGAATAATAATAAGAGTGCACGTGCATTGGACTAAGCTGGAATCTGCAAGCATTCAACTCAAGAGAGAAGACAAGTAATATGGGCTCTAAGTTAGATAAACAATAATGCATATGAGAGCCACTAAGTATTTTCAACATGGTCTTCTCGACCCCCAAAGAAAGGAAAAGAAAAATAAAAACTATTTACACGGGAAAGCTCCCAACAAGTAAAAAGAAGAACGGGAAATATTTTTTGGGTTTTCTTCTTAATTCTACTACAAGCATGAAAAGTAGACTAACTAATTTTTTTATTTTTTTCTTAAGGTTTATTAAACACACAAGAAGAAAGCAGGAAAAAGGAAAATGAACTAGCATGGATATTACAGTGAAAAGAGTATGAGCACCGACATCTAGCAATGAGTGTGTGTGAACATGAATGTAATGTCGGTGAGAAATACGTACTCCCCCATGCTTAGGCTTTTGGCCTAAGTTGGTCTATTGCCAGGGATAGCCTGGCTGATACCCGTAGGTGTAGCTGGGGTCGTACTGCGATGAAGAATAGTTGGGATCATAATGTGATGAAGAGGACTCTGACTGCCACTGACTGGCAACCGCCTCAGGATCCCAAGAATAGACAGACATTTGTGGAGGCTCATCTTGTGGCTCCGGTTCCGGGGCTGGTGCAGGATTCTGATAAGCTTGAACAGCCGCCCACGGAACAATGTAAGTACCTGCAGACAAGTTAAACAAAGAGGGAACAGGCAAAGTAGTAGTCTCACGGTGATGTTTATCAAAGTACAATTTATATTTAAGCGCCCCTTCACGATTCTTAACAAGAAAATCATGTGCTATCATACTCTTATAATCTAAATAAGCACGGGGCAGTGCTGTTTCTACTTTCTCCTCATGCCTAATAGGTATCTCAAAATATTAAGCTAGGTGCGAAGCATAAATGCCTCCAAATATGGGGCCCTTAGTACGGTTCATACTTAACCGTCTAGCAACAATTCCACCCATACTAATAGAGTTATTGCGGTATAAACCATGGAACAAAATGATAATATCATGAATACTAAGGTTCCCACAGTTCCCGCGACCAATCAAGCAACGACTAGCAAATAAGGCAAAGTAGCGTAAAACAGGAAAATGTATGCTAGTAATTCTTGCATCAGAAACCTTCCTGGTTTCTCCCACAGTGATAGTGTTAATAAAAGCTTCCACTTCATTACGGTGTGGTTCATCTAAAGAACCCTCAGAAGGTATTTTGCAAACCTCGCAAAATGCAGCTAATGTCATCTCCTTAACAACATCACATAAATGGAACTCTACTGTTGGAGGTGATTTCTTAGGGAAAAAGTAGAAGTTCTACACAAAAGTATTTGTGAGTAAGAGATACTGATCACGTTGGTCGCGGAGAAAGTTGGTGAGGCCGGCGTTCTCAATTAATAGATAGAAATCCTCATAAATCCCGACACTCCTCAAGAAGTCATCGGAAGGCCATTCACACGGCCGGACCTCCGCGGTGCGAGGCAAATTAAATTTGGGATTCTGCTCTTCTTCCTTTTGTTTTTCCTTAGAGCTTCGGCTCGACGAGTCCCTCAAAAGTCTCTTCATTATTTCTGAAACAATCTGAAATTTTTAGTAACTTCAAATAAAAGTGAACCAACTTCAATAAAATTGATAGCAACAACTCCCACAAGTGCCCAGGGCATATATCAAGCATTAGAACTACTTGGAACCATATAAATTTGACATGCAAGCTCAAGAACATGGTCACCTATGCAACACAAATTTGCAATGAATAAAGCACTAGGAACAAAAACTAATTGGACCAATGGAGGAGTCACATACCAAGGAACAATCTCCCCAAACAGTTTTGCGAGAGGTGCTTTGAGCAAGGAGATCGAAAATCACAGCAACGGGGGCTGGAACTCGTGCTTGAGTTGGTTTTTCGGGTTTGTGTGAGACAGAGGAAGAAGATGGGTGCATGGATAAGTGGAGGAGGGCCACCATGGGCCCACGAGGCAGGGGGCGCGCCCAGGGGGGTAGGGCGCGCCCTCCACCCTCGTGGCCAGGTGGCAGCTCCCCCCTGATAATTTGCACAGTAAATTCTTAAATATTCCCGAAAAAAATCATATTAAATTGGCATGGCATTCTGAGGACTTTTATTTTCGGGATATTTTTATATTGCACGGACAAGTCAGGAAACAGACATAAAAATATTATTTTACTTTATTTCTACTAAATAACAGAAAATATAAAGAGGGTACAGAAGGTTGTGCTTCTAGTTTCATCCGTCTCATGCTCATCAAAAAGAATCCACTAACAAGATTGATCAATTCTTGTTAACAAACTCATTCCGATAATCATGGAACCGGAGAAATTTCGAATAACACTATGTTACCTCAACGGGGATATGGACATCACCAATAATAAGTATATCATACTTTTTCTTGACAGTAGGGAGAGGAAATTCAAAACCTCCAAATATAATCGATGGAATTTTTCCAATAGAGTTGAGGCTATAAACTTGAGGTTGTTTCCTCGGAAAGTGTATCGTATGCTCATTACCATTAACATGAAAAGTGACATTGCCTTTGTTGCAGTTAATAACAGCCCCTGCAGTATTAAGGAAAGGTCTTCCAAGAATAATAGACATACTATCATCCTCGGGAATATCAAGAATAACAAAGTACGTTAAAATAGTAACGTTTGCAACCACAACAGGCACATCCTTACAAATACCAACAGGTATAGCAGTTGATTTATCAGCCATTTGCAAAGATATTTCAGTAGGTGTCAACTTATTCAAATCAAGTCTACGATATAAAGAGAGAGGCATAAGACTGACACCTGCTCCAAGATCACATAAAGCAGTTTTAACATAATTTCTTTTAATGGAGCATGGTATAGTAGGTACTCCTGGATCTCCAAGTTTCTTTGGTATTCCACCCTTAAAAGTATAATTAGCAAGCATGGTGGAAATTTCAGCTTTCGGTATCTTTCTTCTATTAGTAATGATATCCTTCATGTACTTAGCATAAGGATTTGTTTTGAGCACATCAGTTAATCGCATACGCAAAAAGATGGGTCTAATCATTTCAGCAAAGCGCTCAGAATCCTCATCATCCTTTTTCTTGGATGGTTTGGGAGGAAAAGGCATGGGTTTCTGAACCCATGGTTCTCTTTCTTTACCATGTTTCCTAGCAACAAAGTCTCTTTTATCATAACATTGATTCTTTGATTGTGGGTTATCAAGATCAACAACAGGTTCAACTTCTACTTCATTATCATTACTAGGTTGGGCATCATCATGAACATCATCATTAACATTTTCACTGGTTTCATGTTCATTACCAGATTGTGTTTCAGCATCAGACATAGATATATCATTTGGATTATCAGGTGGTTCAGCAATAGGTTCACTAGAAGTTTGCACAGTCCTATCATTTTTCTTTTTCTTCCTCTTAGAAGAACTAGGCATATCAATATTATTTCTCTGAGAATCTTGCTTGATTCTCTTAGGGTGGCCTTCAAGATACAAAGGTTCCTGAGTCATTCTACCAGTTCTAGTAGCCACTCTAACAGCATAATCATTTTTCTTACTATTCATTTCATCAAGCACTTCTTTCTGAGCTTTAAGTACTTGTTCTACTTGAGTGGTAACCATAGAAGCATGTTTGCTAACAAGTTTAAGTTCACCTCTAATATTAGCCATATAATCACTCAAGCGTTTAATCATAAAGGTATTCTGTTTTAATTGTCTACCAAAATAAGCATTAAAGTCATCTTGCTTAAACATAAAGTCATCAAACTCATCCAAGCACTGACTAGCAATTTTGGTAGGAGGGACTTTAGCTTTATCATACCTATAGAGAGAATTTACCTTTACTACCTATGTCGGGATATCGGGAGGTTCTTCAGTAAATAAGTAATTGAGATCATATACTTTTTCAACATGCGGTAAATTAAGACCATGTATTTCTTCAATAGGAGGTAAATTCTTAACATCTTCAGCTTTAATGCCTTTTTCTTTCATAGATTTCTTTGCCTCTTGCATACCTTCGGGACTGAGAAATAGAACACCTCTCTTCTTCAGAGTAGGTTTAGGAATAGGCTCAGTAATTGGCTCAGGAGCTGGCTCAGGAGGTGGCTCGGGAGGTGCCCAATTATTTTCATTTGCCAACATATTATTCAATAGGATTTCAGCGTCATCCGGTGTTCTTTCCCTGAAAAGAGAACCAGCACAACTATCCAGGTGATCTCTGGAAGCATCAGTTAGTCCATTATAAAAGATATCAAATATTTCAGGTTTCTTAATAGGATGATCAGGCAAAGCATTAAGTAACTTGAGAAGCCTCCCCCAAGCTTGTGGGAGACTCTCTTCTTCAATTTGCACAAAATTATATATATCCCTCAAAGCAGCTTGTTTCTTATGAGCTAGGAAATATTTAGCAGAGAAGTAATAAATCATATCCTGGGGACTTTGCACACAACCAGGATCAAGAGAATTAAACCATTTCTTAGCCTCACCCTTTAATGAGAACGGAAATATTTTGAGTAAATAAAGGTAGCGCGATCTCTCATTATTAGTAAACAGGGCAGCTATATCATCTAACTTACGAAGATGTGCCACAACAGTTTCAGATTCATAGCCATAAAAAGGATCAGATTCAACCAAAGTAATTATATCTGGATCAACAGAAAAATCATAATAATCCTGATCGGGAACACAAATAGGTGAAGTAGCAAAAGCAGGGTCGGGTCTCATCCTATCTCTAAAAGATTCTTTACTCCACTTAACTAGCAACCTCTTACGTTCAAAACTATCCTGGCAAGAAAGAATAGCTTCAATAGATTTAGCATTAAAAAGATAACCCTCAGGAATAGCAGGCATATTTTCATTATCACTAACATCATCGTGTTCAGTTTCAATAATTTCTCTTTCTCTAGACCTAGAAATTTGTTCATCTAGAAATTCACCAAGGGGCACAGTAGTATCAAGCATAGAAGTAGTTTCATCATAAGTATCATGCATAGCAGAAGTGGCATCATCAATAACATGCGACATATCGGAACGAATAGCAGAAGCAGGTTTAGGTGTCGCTAGCTTACTCATAATAGATGGTGAATCAAGTGCAGAGCTAGATGGCAGTTCCTTACCTCCCCTCGTAGTTGAGGGATAAATTGTTGTCTTAGCGTCTTTCAAGTTCTTCATAGTGTCCAGTAGATATAAATCCCAAGTGACTCAAAGAATAGAGCTATGCTCCCCGGCAACGGCGCCAGAAAAAGGTCTTGATAACCCACAAGTATAGGGGATCGCAACAGTTTTTGAGGGTAGAGTATTCAACCCAAATTTGTTGATTCGACACAAGGGGAGCCAAAGAATATTCTCAAGTATTAGCAGCTGAGTTGTCAGTTCAACCACACCTAGAAACTTAATATCTGCAGCAAGGTGTTTAGTAGCAAAGTAATATGATAGTGGTGGTAACGGTAACAAAGGTAAAGACAGCAAAAGTAATGTTTTTGGTATTTTTGTAGTGATTTTAATAATAGCAACGGAAAAGTAAATAAGCGTAAACCAGTATATGGAAAACTCGTAGGCACCGGATCAGTGATGGATAATTATGCCAGATGTGGTTCATCTGTTGGGAAACGTAGTAATTTCATAAAATTTCCTACGCACACGCAAGATCATGGTGATGGCATAGCAACGAGAGGGGAGAGTGTTCGTCCACGTACCCTCGTAGACCGTAAGCGGAAGCGTTAGCACAACGCTGTTGATGTAGTCGTACGTCTTCACGATCCGACTGATCCAAGCACCGAACGTACAGGGCCTCCGAGTTCAGCACACGTTCAGCTCGATGACGATCTCCGGCCTCCGATCCAGCCGAGCTCCGGAGATGAGTTCCGTTAGCACGACGGCGTAGTGACGATGATGATGTTCTACCGGCGCAGGGCTTCGCCTAAACTCCGCGACGATATGACCGAGGTGGAATATGGTGGAGGGGGGCACCGCGCACGACTAAGGAACGATCCGTAGATCAACTTGTGTGTCCATGGGGTGCCCCTTGCCCCCGTATATAAAGGAGTGGAGGAGGGGGAGGGCCGGCCCTCTCTATGGCGCGCCCTAGGGGAGTCCTACTCCCACAGTGAGTAGGATTCCCCCTTTCCTAGTAGAACTAGGAACCCTTCCATGTAGTAGGAGTAGGAGAGAAGGAAAGGGAAGAGGAAGGAGAAGGAAGGAAGGGCGCCTCCCTCCCTAGTCCATTCGGACTTGTCCAAGGGAGGTGTGCGCCACCCTTTGGCCCTTTCTCTCCTTTCCCGTATGGCCCATTGAAGCCCAATACGAATTCCGTAACTCTCCCAGACTCAAAAATACCCAATCACTCGGAACCTTTCCGAACTTCAATATAGTCATCCAATATACCGATCTTTACGTCTCGACCATTTCGAGACTCCTCGTCATGTCCCCGATCTCATCCGGACTCAACTCCTTCGGTACATCAAAACTCATAAACTCATAATATAACCGCTATCGAAACCTTAAGCGTGCAGACCCTACGGGTTCGAGAACTATGTAGACATGACCTAGAACTATTCTCGGTCAATAACCAATAGCGGAACCTGGATGCCCATATTGGCTCCTACATATTCTACGAAGATCTTTATCGGTCAAACCGCATAACAACATACGTTGTTCCCTTTGTCATCGGTATGTTACTTGCCCGAGATTCGATCGTCGGTATCTAATACCTAGTTCAATCTCGTTACCGGCAAGTCTCTTTACTCGTTACATAATGCATCATTCTGTAACTAACTCATTAGTCACATTGCTTGCAAGGCTTATAGTGATGTGCATTACCGAGAGGGCCCAAAGATACCTCTCCGACAATCGGAGTGACAAAACCTAATCTCGAAATACGCCAACCCAACATGTACCTTTAGAGACACCTGTAGTACTCCTTTATAATCACCCAGTTACGTTGTGATGTTTGGTAGTACCCTAAGTGTTCCTCCGGTAAACGGGAGTTGCATAATCTCATAGTTACAGGAACATGTTGTTGGGGAACGTTGCAGAAAATTAAAATTTTTCCTACGGTTTCACCAAGATCCATCTATGAGTTCATCTAAGCAACGAGTAACGAGAGAGAGTTTGCATCTACATACCACTTGTAGATTGCGTGCGGAAGCTTGCAAGGTGATGATGGAGTCGTACTCGAACGTGATTCAGATCACCGATGCCAAGTGCTGAACGGACAGCACCTCCGCGTTCAACACACGTGCGGAGACGAGCGACGCCTCCTCCTTCTTGATCCAGCAAGGGAAAGGAGAGGTTGAGGAAGACAGCTCCACCGGCAAAGACGACGGCGTGATGATGGTGGAGAAGCAAGATCAAGCAGGGCTTCACGAGCTCTTCGGAGGAGGAGATGTGTTGGGAGGGAGGGCTGCGCCTGGGAGTTGGTACAGCAGCCCCCCCTCCCCTTTATATAGGCCCCACAGAAGTGGCGGCCCCGAGATCCAATCTCCGGGGCGACCAAGGGGTGGAGTACCCCCAAGCCGGTGGGCGCCCCATCCCTAGGGTTTCAACCCTAGGCGCGAGGGGTGGGCCCTAGGGGCGCACCAGCCCCTTGTGGGCTGGTTCCTTCCCTCTCAGCCCATGGGGCCCTCCGGATAGGTGGCCCCACCGGTGGACCCTCGGGACCCTTCCAGTGGTCCCAGATTTTACCCAGAACTCCCCAAACTTTCCCGACGGCCAAACACCACTTCCTATATATTATTCTTTACCTCCGGACCCTTCCGAACTCCTCGTGACGTCCGGGATCTCATCCGGACTCAACAACATTCGGTAGTCACATACTTGACTTCCTACTAACCCTAGCGCCACCGAACCTTAAGTGTAGACCCTACGGGTTCGGAGACACGCAGACATGACCGAGACGACTCTCGGGCAATAACCAACAGCGGATCTGGATACCCATGTTGGCTCCCACATGCTCCTCGATGATTTCATCGGTTGAACCACGATGTCGAGGATTCGATCAAACCACGTATGCAATTCCTTTGTCAATCGATGCATTTGCCCGAGACTCGATCGTCGGTATCCCAATACCTTGTTCAGTCTCGTTATCGCAAGTCACTTTACTCGCATCAGTAATGCATGATCCCGTACAACACCTTGGTCACATTGAGCTCATTATGATGATGCATTACCGAGTGGGCCCGAGATACCTCTCCATCATACGGAGTGACAAATCCCGCCTCGATCCGTGTCAACCCAACAGATACTTTCGAGATACCTGTAATGCACCTTTATAGTCACCCAGATTACGCCAGACGCTTGATACACCCAAGGCACTCCTACGGTAACCGGAGTTACACGATCTCATGGTCGAAGGAAGAGATACTTGACATTGGCAAAGCTTCTAGCAAACGAACTATACGATCTCTTATGCTATGCTTATGATTGTCTTGTCCATCACATCATTCTCCTAATGATGTGATCCCGTTATCAACGACATCCAATGTCCATAGTCGAAACCATGACTATCTATTGATCACAACGAGCTAGTCAACTAGAGGCTCACTAGGGACATATTGTGGTCTATGTGTTCACACGTGTATTACGATTTCCGGATAACACAGTTATAGCATGAACAAAAGACAATTATCATGAACATTGAAATATAATAATACTTTTATTATTGCCTCTAGGGCATATTTCCAACAGTCTCCCACTTGCACTAGAGTCACTAATCTAGTTACATTGTGATGAATCTAACACCCATAGAGTTCTGGTGTTGATCATGTTTTGCACGCGAGAGATGATAGATTCATGTACCTAGGGTAGGGTTATAGGCCTGACCTAAACATCCTACCCAAGGGCACTCATAGAAGAGATCATCTTCCAGTCGACCAAAGAAAAATCCACTCGACTAGACTGGAAGGACTCGACCATGGAAGACTCACTCGACCATGAAGACTCACTCGACCACCAGAAGGTCAGAAGGCACTCTGCAGTGCAACGGCTTGTTATTAAATAGACTTAATGATAGGTAAAGCGCCTTATGAGGGGCGTTACCAGTAACCCCCCTGGTTTAATGTACTTTACTCCCTCCATTATGTGGGCTGGCTGGGGTCCCAAGACTCTATATAAGCCACCCCCCTCCACAGATAGAAGGGTTCAGATTCTTGTAATACTCATACTCATAATCCATTCGACCGCCTCAGGGCTCCGAGACGTAGGGCTGTTACTTCTTCCGAGAAGGGCCTGAACTCGTACATCCCTTGTCTCCACAACTACTCCATAACTAGAACATCGCCTCTCCTTAACCTACCCCTACTTCTACTGTCAGACTTAGAACCACGACAGTTGGCGCCCACCTTGGGGCAGGTGTTTTAGTGATTTGTGGAGGAGTTGCAGTGCTTCCGAGTACCTTCATCATGATGACTGCTGGAGTTTTTGGTGAAGGGCACGAGATCCGTCTTGGTGCTCTCACTTTTGTCGCCGACGACTCCGCATGGCTCCAGGAGGCCCCTCTTGACATCGAGGCGCTCCCCGTCCACGGGGCGACGCACTTTCGCGCATGTGTTCGCGGCGTTTTGCTGCGGCAACCATCGACTCCGTATCGGTCGACTCCCCTATCGGCCGCCCGCCCGGTCTCCCACCAGCGCAAGCGCTCTGGTCGGTCGTGGCTTCAGCGGTGGGTGAAGCACGCGGTGGCTCGCCAGACAGCCACCGCCCAGGTCGCGGCTATCGAGCCCGACGAATCCCTCGGCTCGCTCGACTGTCCGACCGGCTCAGAGAGCGATCCGAGTGTGATAGCAGTGATCCAGCGGCGGAGATCCTCATGGTCGACGGCCTCGCGATCCTCGGTTTCGCCCGCGGCGGTGGGGCGCCGGAGGAGGTGACCCCATGCAAGAACACGAGGAGTACCAGCCCGAGACACTCGACTCTCTGCAGAGAGAAGAGCTTCGTCGCAGAACATGGATGCACTACATACTCCTATCGCGGAGAGACCCTCGAGGCTCGTGCTTTGGAGGAAGCACGTTTGGCCAATGTGGTGAACGCGCTCGCCGAGAATCTTCAGCGAGCACTCGGCGAACAGCAGCTGCAACGACTCCACGAATCCAATCGACGCCGGCTCTTCCCGCCGACTCGTATACCGCCGACGCCAATTCAGAATTTAGCAGCTGCAACTCGCGATAGCAGAGTCCATCCAGCCGCCCCAAATGAAAGTCGAAGAGGCTTGCAGCAGATCGAGATTTACTCCGGCGGCAGTGACGAAACTCAGCCGTGTCGCGATCGCGCAGATTCACATCGATCCGTCGCTGCGAACACTGTCCATCGGCTCACAGCCCCAGATCGCCTCCCAAGCGGGAAGGGCGCGACAACCGGCGAGAGCAGCTCGAGACCGATTCGACCGAGATGACAGCGCCGAATGCCCTTTCCTCCGAGGGAAGGGTCGACGCCTCGGCGGCAAGATGATGATTTACGCTTCAAGATAGGCGAAGGGTTCCAATCGACCCGTGGAACCAGGCTTTGATGCGCGATCCATTATCGTACAAAGGCTTGGTCGACCGAACAGAGCCCATCGAGGAGGGCTCGAGAGGATGCACCCACCAGCAGCCGAGTGCATGTCTCTCGTCCGAGTGTTTTAGCAGGCTATCGAGCCGCAGTGATCCCCCAATTTCAGATTGGCAGGAGTCTGCAAGTTCACTGGGAATCTAAGCACGAAACTTGGCTCGAGGATTACCGAGTGGCTGTTCAGATTGGTGGTGGGAATGATGAGGTGGCCATGAAACATTTGCCCCTCATGTTGGAAGGTTCTGCGGAGCATGGCTGAGTCAATTACCTCACAAAGAAAGATATATACTTGGGAAGATTTGTCCCAGTGTTCGTCAGACTTTTGAAGGGACTTGTGTTTAGCGGCCGGCTGGTTTGACAGAGCTACAAGTTTGTGTGCGAAGACCAATGAAACTCTCCGAGAGTACATTCAGAGATGGATTACCTTGCACAATATTGTGGAAAATGTGTCTCGACTATCAGCGGTTTATGCCTTCAAGGACGGCGCCAAAAACAGAGAATTGAGTTTGAAGTTCGGTCGAACCGGGACATGACCACGAGTCGAATGATGGAGATTGCTAGCAAGTATGCCAATGGCGAAGAAGAAGACCGACTCAAGCGGTAAATACAAACCAAGTCGATCGGAGAAAGGTAATTCCATCGGAGCGAAGCGCAAAGCCGAGCCAAGCAGCTCTGGAGAGGCCCCGTCCACTCGTGGAAGGTCAAGGAAAGCCCAAAGGATCCTGGAATCCGAAGAAAGTAAAAGATAAAGAAGGAAATGACGTGATGGATATGCCGTGCCATATTCACACAAAGAAAGATGAAGAGGGCAACATTATTTACCCGGCACACCACTGCCAATTGTCGACTCGATCCAAAGGCCAGGGAAAACAGCCTAAGGACAAGGAGAAGGAGTCGACAAGGCCGGAGATAAAGAGGACAAGGAGGAAGAATACCGATGTCAACTCCACTGATGATCTTCGCGATGTGGAAAGCAAAAGTCGATCAAAGTCATCAACCGAGAGGTGAATATGGTTGCCCAGTTAAGCCAAGTTATGTGAAGTGGTCCCAGACACCCATCACATTCGACTAATCTGATCACCCGACTCACATTGCCACCCCGGGCGCAAGCGTTAGTGGTCGATCCAATTGTCGAAGGCACTCGATCGACAAAAGTGCTGATGGATGGTGGTAGTGGGCTGAATTTGTTATATGCGATACTTTGAAAGGGATGGGCATTCCGATGTCCCGATTGAGCGCCAAAGAATATGAGTTTCCACGGTGTCATACCGGGAAGAAGGCCAATTCACTCGGCCAAATAGCCCCGGCGTGGTTTTGGTGATTCCAAGCACTTCCGCAAGAAAAGTTGACCTTTGAGGTGGTGGATTTTCAGAGTGCATACCACGCCATTTTGGGGAGGCTCGCCACGCACGATTCATGGCTCGACCATGCTACGGTACCTCAAACTGAAAATGCCAGACCCAAAGGAGTGATCACCATCATTGGCGATCGGAAGAAGGCGTAAGAGTGCTTTTAAGGGCTCAAGATTGCCGACTCGCAAGTGTCAGCGGTTGAATTCGACGAGTAAATGCAAAACGCAGATCCGAAAGTGATTTGCTACGATCTAAGAGGCCAGCCTCGAGTGCGCATTCAAATCGCTCCGGCGAGACAAAGCCCGCCCATATTCATCCGACCGACCCGATGCGGCTCCGACCCACATATCCACAACCCTTGACTCAAAATAGGAAGAAGCGCCATCCAGTTCCTCCGTGAGAATCGACATTTTGCATGGAAGCCACCGACATGCCGTGTTCCTGTGGAACTGGTGAGCATCGCCTCCGAGTCGACAAGTCAGTGAAACCAATCAAAGAGCATCTTGGCGGTCCGCCGTCGAGAAGAAAAAGCTATTGGTGAAGAAGTGGCTCGATTGCTGACAGCAGGATTTATCCGTGAGATTTACCACCCGAGTGGCTCGCTAATGTTGTCATGGTCCCCAAGAAGGATAACTCCTCCGCATGTGCATTGATTTTAAGCACATTAATCGGGCTTGCCCGGCGATCATTTTTCTCCCCGCATCGATCAAATTGTTGACTCGACCGCGGGGTGTGAGAGGTTGTCTTTTCTAGATGCATATTCCGGTATCATCGGATCCGTCAGATGGACCCGATGAAATAAAACAGCTTTCATCACTCCATTCGGTGCTTCGCTATATCACCATGCCATTCGCCTCAAGAATGCCGGAGCCACATTTATGCGAATGATTCGAAGTGTCTTCTCCTCAATCGATCGGAATGTGGAAGCGATATGGATGATATCGTCGTTAAGTCGCGAAAAGGTTCCGACCTGCTTGCCGACCTCGCCAAACATTTGCCAACCTCGGAAGTGCGATATCAAGCTCAATCCGTCAAAGTGCACATTCGGAGTTCCCGGTGGAAAATTACTCGGTTTTCGCTTTCGAGCGAGGAATCGACGCTAACCCGTAGAAGATCGGCACTATTCTCCGAATGAAACGCCTACTGTCGAGTGCACGACGCCCGTAAGCTTCTTCGGATGCTTGGCCGCTTTAAGTCGATTCATCTCACGACTCGGTGAAAAGGCATTACCTCTTTACCGATCGATGAAGAAGGCTGACAAGTTCGAGTGGACTCGAAGTCGATGCAGCGTTTGCGAGCTAAAAGCTCGCTCTCCACCCACCGGTGCTTGCTGCCCCAATCAGCAAAGAGCCTCTGCTGCTTTACATTGCAGCCATTGGACAGGTCGTCGATTAGGCTTACGGTCGAGCGGGAAGAAGAAGGAAAGGCCTTCAAAGTTCAGCGCCGTGTATTATTTGTCCAAGTCTTGACTCCATCCAAGCAGAGATATCCTCATTATCGAAAGCTTGTGTATGGTATATACATGACCACAAAGAAGGTTGCTCATTATTTCTCCGATCATTCTATCACACTCATCACGACGCCCTTTATCGAGAGATCTTGCATAACAGAGACGAACCGGTCGAGTGGCGAAATGGGCGATTGAACTTCTTCCCTTGATATCAAATTTGAGGCAAAAAAGCCATTAAGTCCCAATCTATAGCTGATTTCCTTGCGAATGGATTGAACAACACAGCCGATGAAGTTCACTCGGAGCATTGGACCATGTTCTTTGATGGCTCCAAAATGCTGAATGGTTACGTCTTTGGGGTTGTTCTGGTTTCCCCAGAGGAGATAAGCTTAGGTATGTGCTCCAGATTCACTTTGATTCCTCCAACAATGAGGCAGAGTATGAGGCCCTTTTATATGGATTAGCATGGCCATCTCACTCGGCGTCGTCCGTCACCTGATGGTTTATGGCGACTCAGATCTAGTGGTCAATCAAGTAATGAAGGAGTGGGGCGGAGAAGCCCGGCTATATTTGGATAATGCAATGCAAATGAGGA
This sequence comes from Aegilops speltoides, assembly GCA_021437245.1. NCBI lineage: Eukaryota > Viridiplantae > Streptophyta > Magnoliopsida > Poales > Poaceae > Aegilops > Aegilops speltoides. Next base: position 8,984,656 of record CM038145.1, read on the forward strand.
AGCTGGAAAAGAAGTTTGAGGGTTGAACTCCATCACATCCCCGATCAAAAAATCAAGCGGCGAGATGATCTGCCAAGATAGGGTCCAAGAGAGAAGCCATTCCGAGTGGCGTGTTTTTGGAACATATACACACTCCGTCGAAAGAAGATCCTTCACGGAGGAAGCTCCGCAACCCAAGAGCGCCACGGACTCGACCGAGGTTGAGGTCCCGCGATGGTCGACTTGGTCATGGAAGTTTTAGTTGTCACTCCCGATTGGACGATTCCATACATTGCATATATTACGAGAAAGGAACTCCCAGAGGATGAGGAAGAGGCTCGGCAGATCGTCCGTCGATCCAAAGCTTTTACCGTTATCAATGGACAGTTATATAGAGAAAGCCCAACGGGAGTCGGACAAAAATGCATAACGCCAGAAGAAGGTCGAGTCATACTCAATGATATCCACTCGGGGACCTGTGGTCACCATGCGTCCTCTCGGACCATTGTAGCCAAAGCATACCGAGCTGGATTTTACTGGCCAAAAGCAAATGAGATGGCGAAAGAAATAGTGGACAAGTGCGAAGGATGCCAGTTCTATTCCAATATGTCACACAAGCCTGCGTCAGCCTTGAAGACCATTCCACTCGTCTGGCCTTTCGCAGTATGGGGGTTGGACATGATCGGTCCCTTGCGAACGGGTCGGAGCGGTTTCACGCATGTACTGGTAGCAGTCGACAAGTTCACCAAGTGGATTGAGGCTAAGCCAATCAAAAACTTGATGTCTTTGTATCGCTGTTTCCTTTGTCGAGGGTTGGCGTTCGTATGGAGTCCCGCACAAGATTATCACGACAATGGGTGAATTTTGACTTGGAAGAATTCAAGGATTTCGCAACTCCCAAGGCACACGAGTCGACTACGCTTGATTGCTCATCCACAATCGAATGGACAGCGTAAGCGAGCCAATGGATTGATCCTCAAGGGTCCGAAGCCCGTTTGATGCGAGATCTCAAGCACGCGGCTGGAGCTTGGGTCGATTTAACTTCCTTCGGTGCTCTGGGGTTTGCGGACCACGCCTAATCGGTCGATGGGAGAACTCCTTTTTCCTAGTCTATGGGGCGAAGCGGTTTTACCGAAAGTGATCTCCTTCACAATGCTCCACGAATTGAGCTTTATAATGAAGCGAAGCTGAGCAAGCGCGTCAGATGCGATCGACCTCTGGAAGAGGAAAGGAAATGGCTCGATCCGCTCGACCATTTACCAGCAAGACTTGCGCCGCTTTGTCGCGCCGAAATGTGAGAGGTCGAGCCTTCCAGGAAGGAGATCTGGTCCTTCGAGTGGATCAGCAGAAGCAACATAAGCTTGCTCCCTCATGGGAAGGTCCCTTCATCGTCACAAAGGTTCTCCACAATGGGGCATATCGTCTTTACAATGTCGAACACGATATCGATGAGCCCCGAGCTTGGAATGCGGATCTGCTCCGCCCGTTTTACACTTAGGGTTTTTCACTCGGAAGAGTTGTAATAAAGTACTCCTGTAGCTCACGAGCTTTGAAGTAATAGTGTCATAATTCCTTCATAATTTTGTCGCTCTTTATTTTTAAATCGAGTAAAATTTTCACCTCCCCATGGGTGGCGCGAATCCGTTCCGCCTAAGTTATTAAAATCCTACCGAGTGGTAAGCCGACTTCCACTCGGAGGCTTAGCTGCAGCTCGATGCTCGCCTAAGTTATTAAATCCTACCGAGTGGTAAGCCGGACTTCCACTCGGAGGCTTAGCTGCAGCCAGTGCTCGCCTAAGATAAAAAAAATCCCACCGAGTGGTAAGCGACTTCCACTCGGAGGCTTAGCTGCAGCCCGTGCTGCGCCTAAGATAAAGAATCCCACCGAGTGGTAAGCAGACTTCCACTCGGAGGCTTAGCTGCAGCTCGGTGCTGCGCCTAAGTTATTAAAATCCCACCGAGTGGTAAGCGACTTCCACTCGGAGGCTTAGCTGCAGCCAGTGCTGCGCCTAAGATAAAGAATCCCACCGAGTGGTAAGCAGACTTCCACTCGGAGGCTTAACTGCAGCTCGATGCTCGCCTAAGTTATTAAAATCCCACCGAGTGGTAAGCCGACTTCCACTCGGAGGCTTAGCTGCAGCCAGTGCTCGCCTAAGATAAAAGAATCCCACCGAGTGGTAAGCCGACTTCCACTCGGAGGCTTAAACTGCAGCTCGCTGCTCGCCTAAGTTATTAAAATCCCACCGAGTGGTAAGCCGACTTCCACTCGGAGGCTTAGCTGCAGCCCAGTGCTGCGCCTAAGATAAAAGAATCCCACCGAGTGGTAAGCCGACTTCCACTCGGGGCTTAGCTGCAGCTCGGTGCTCGCCTAAGTTATTAAAATCCTACCGAGTGGTAAGCCAGACTTCCACTCGGGGGCTTAGCTGCAGCCCAATGCTCGCCTAAGATAAAAGAAATCCTACCGAGTGGAGAGCAAACCTCCCACTCGGGGGCTTAGCTGCAGCCAGTGCTCGCCTAAGATAAAAGAAATCCTACCGAGTGGAGAGCAAACCTCCCACTGGGGGCTTAGCTGCAGCCAGTGCTCGCCTAAGATAAAAGAAATCCTACCGAGTGGAGAGCAAACCTCCCACTCGGGGCTTAGCTGCAGCCCGTGCTCGCCTAAGATAAAAGAAATCCTACCGAGTGGAGAGCAAACCTCCCACTGGGCTTAGCTGCAGCCCAGTGCTCGCCTAAGATAAAAGAATCCTCCGAGTGGAGAGCAAACCTCCCACTCGGGGCTTAGCTGTAGCTCGGTGCTCACCTAAGGAATAAGTCAATCGCAATGACACCTTCTGTTAACCCGCAAAGAGCAATTCAAAGCCAAGAGCAATCATTTCCAAACATCCAATCCAAATTTAGGTCAATACCTAAAATAACCGAGAGTGCTCAGGCGCTAAGCCTGTTAAGGTTTTATCGGTTACAGTTCCACTCGGCATACCGAGGCAAATTTAAGGTCAAGCAAAGTTTTTTACCCCTCCTGTGGAGGGCTGGACGGAGCAACGAACTCGTCAAGATCAATCCCGTCGGCGATCCGCGTAGCAGCTGCAATGAAAGTCTCCATGAAGGTCCTGAAGTCGTGCTTTTTAGTGTTGGCCACTCGAGAGCCGCCACTTGTCTTCTCGGGCTTCCTTGCAATGGACTCGCGCCGGACATTGTGGCAACGTCCGCACCGCACCGAGCGAAGATTTCTTCCACTCTTGCACTCGGTCAGGACGGCGTTGATCGAGCCATCAATGACTCGAGGTCATTTTGGAGTGTCTCACCGGGCGAGGCGTCGAGTCGATGCGGGGCGTAGCAACCTTCGATCTTGCGAGATAGTCCACGGCAATGAAGAACAACACGGATTCCAAATGGAAGATGTTCATGGCAGTTTCATCGTTCACCGGGAATTGACAGGTCAAGGTTAAATCTCGGTGGCTGGTTTCTTCTTCAAAGTTGCGGCAAAACTCGCAAAGACAAAACCCGAATCAGGAAAAGCGGTCGAATGGAAACATAACGGTTGGAAGAATTGGTCGAGTGAAGAAGGCTACCTTCAAGCAAGGAACAATTTCTTAGCAAGACGCCCAAGAAGCTTTCCAGCTCGTTCTTCTTTCCAGCCATTAGGAGGATCTTCTCTGTCGATTCTTCTTGTCGGCCTTCATTCGCTCAACATCCTTGCTTTGGCAGCAGCGAGCAACCTTCGATTGGCGTTATCCTGTTCGAGCTTGGCGGCGAGGCGGTTTAGTCGTCAAGAAGCTTGATCTTCTCGAACAGCTCAAGCTCTTTCTTCCTTTGGGCCTCCTTCACCTTGTCTCTAAATCGCAGCAAAGTCAAACGTGAAGCAAATGAGGGGAGAAAAGAGTCGTCGAAATCTCACCAAACATACCTTTGGTCTCCTCCTTCGCCTTCGTCAGATTCTCTTGCACTAGCTTCAAGTCCAACTCGAGCTGAATATGCTTCGCTCAGATTCGAGATAGCGTGCCGCAAGATCACAAGATTTCTACGAAGGGTCAGTTGCAAAAGTATCAGAGATAATCCACCTCCGAGTGAATAAAGAAGAATGGTGCGTTTCTAAGACTACAGTCGAATGCAAGCATTCGACCGTAGTCTCGGGGACTACACCCAGTGGGTGCACTCAGCGTGCCCCCACTGGTCTTACTCAAGACATAGTCGACCAGTCGACCAAAAAAAAAAATATAGAGAGCGAGTCGACCAGTCGACCGAAACTTCTTCAGACTGTAATCAACTGCCAGCAGTCGACCACAGTCTCGGGGACTACACCCAGTGGGTGCACTCAGCGTGCCCCCACTAGCCTCAGAAACGTAGTCATTCCATTCGGATAATGATCAACATCTACTTAGTAAGCCTAAGACCGACTGCCAGCAGTCGACCTTAGCCTTGGGGACTACACCCAGCGGGTGCACTCAGCGTGCCCCCGCCAACACGGAGTTTTTTACCAACACACCTAGTGGGTGACTGCTATAATTCCGTAAAGAAAAGTTTTGATAGCATATCCTAACTGAGCATGTGGTGGTCGACTGACCTGAACATTGCTCTGAAGGGCAGAGCTGGCATCGTAAGCGGCTTGGCTCGCATCCCGGACGATCTTCACTTGCTCCATCATGATCCCCGCTTGACGGATTGCTTCCTTAGCAGCATCGGCCTGGTCCTCCGGGACGTGGTGCGTGGTGAAGATCGAAGGTTGTCCAGCACTCGACGAAGTGGGCCGAACACTGGTCAGCGGCACCGCGAAGGACACGGTGTGTCGAGTGCCGACCTCTCCTTCCGTCACGACGGTCTCGGGCGCCGTCGCACCTTGGGCTTCTCTGCCAGTAGATGCTTTCCTGCTCCTCCTAGCCCTCAGTGGCTCCTCATCCTCATCATCGTCGTCAGGAAGAGTGATGATGTTATTGGTTGGAGCTTCAGAAAAGAGTTAAAGTCAGAAATCTTGAGTCAGTCGACTAAGAACAAGAATTAAGGATATAGTACCAGGATTTGAGGTGGCGGCGTCTTCCATCTCATGGTCGTCAGCCTTAGCTGAAGTTTCAGAAGTCGCAGCGCTGAAAATCCAAAGAATCAGTCGACCGATTCAAGTATCAACCAGAGATAAAATTTATATAGAACAAGAAGATTTAAGCAATATGTTTACCCTGAGATGGTGGGGATGGACACTTTCATTTTTGGCAGAGGCTTGGTTGTCCTCGGCGGAACTACCTTCGCCTGCTTTGGCGCTTTCTCAGTCGGCACCGGTGAAGCGGTTCGATGGCGTTTGGTCGACTGCGAGACAGTCGCAACTCCTTTTCCGCTTTCAGCCGAAGGGTCGTGCGCAAGTTTTGACCGCCTTTCCGAGCGCGGTGGTGCGACTTCCTCCTCTTCATCCTCGTCATCATCATCCTCGTCATCATCATCATCGTCGTCGTCGTCTCCTGCAGCGTCTGAGTCCCACTCTTCCTGACTCTCGCCTCCACTGGCTTCTCCCTCCTCAGTCGGAATCTGGGCGCCGTTGGGCATTGAGTATAGCTCTGTGAGGGCCTGGAAGTATCAAAGCAGAGTTCAGTCGACCAAACTACAGAAGCACACTCGACAGACATACAACAGAAAACAGAACAAGTGTACCTTATCTGGAACGCTGTCACGATCAAGCGGAGAAATCCTCCGGGATCCGCGAGGATTGTCTTTGTTTCCAGTGATTGAAGCCATCCATCTTTCCACTACGGCATCGCCGATTGCCTCCGGGTGGGCCGAGTCTCGTCTTGATGCCGCAATACAACCACATCTGATGACTCCGGGCGAAGGGGCTGGATTCGCCTCAAGAAAAACCTCCAGAGGTCCATGCGATCCTCCGTCCCTAACCAGCTGCACCACGCGGTCCATCAGCATCTTCACTTCAGCCCTCTCTTGGAACAACCTTGAGGGAGGAGGGTTTATTCACTCGACTCATGGTAAATTCGGGAGGCGATCATTGCCCGGCGTCGTCTCATTCCGCAATAGAACCAGGTCGACCGCCAACCCTGACCGACTCGGAAAATGCATAGCTGGGAAAGTGCTTTTGCTCCTCAACTGGACTCCTAAACCGCCACACATCTGGACTACTTGGGTCTTCTCGTCTCGGGGCTTGCCTTCTTCACGACCGAGAGCGACATGTGAAGATGTACTTGAACAAACCCAGTTGGCGGTCGACAACCCGTGAAGTTTTCGCACATAGACACAAACGCGGCAAGGTATGCGATGGAGTTTGGAGTAAAATGGTGGAGCTGGGCTCCGAAGAAATTCAGAAAACCTCGAAAGAAGACACTCGGTGGCAACGAGAAACCTCGGTCGACATGGGTGGCCAAAAGCACGCACTCACCCTCTTCTGGTTGAGGCTGCCACTCTCGGCCAGGAAGTCTCGCGGCGCCGTGGGGAATCAATCCGTCGTCGACCATGTCGAGGAGATCCTTCTCCTTGATCGTCGACTGGATCCAGTCTCCCTGGACCCAGCCTTTCGGCAGCTTGGATCTCGACGAAGAACCACCGCGACGGTGGATCTCCTCGCCTTCTCGACGCTGCGCCTTCTCCGCCACCGACGCCTTCTTCGCGGCGCTCCAACATCGTCGTCTTCTCCTTGCCCATGGCGCGGCGAATGCGCAAGGAGAGATGGCGAGGAGCGCGCAGCGGGTGGAGAGCGGAGACAGAGAGAGCTAAGGAGGAAGAACAAGGTATCAGGCACGAGCCTCCGAGTCGCATTTATAAGCGTCCTTCCGAGTGGATGACAGTGGACCCAAGCAATCCAATCATATCGAGCAGCTGCACTGCGTGATACGTGGCGGAAAAAAAAGCGGCGCAGAAATCGAGGCGTCCTCAGCGTCCCATCCTAGCGCCCGCGATCCGTTCCGTTTAAGCGCTACCCCAAATTTCGTATCCCGTGAGATCCATGCGAGCGACGGTCACCATCAAGTGCGAGATCTCCGCAATCCGTCGCTCGGGAATAGCAAAGAAGTCACTCGACTAAAGAACAAGAATGGATCAAGTCGATCAAGGGAAGTTTCTTGTTATCAACGAGAAGATCTTGATCCAAGACAACACGTAGCGAATGCAAAAGGCGTTGGAAACAACGTCAACTCCTCCTTCACTCGAGCCTCAATCCATTCGGGGGCTAATGATAGATTCATGTACCTAGGGTAGGGTTATAGGCCTGACCTAAACATCCTACCCAAGGGCACTCATAGAAGAGATCATCTTCCAGTCGACCAAAGAAAAATCCACTCGACTAGACTGGAAGGACTCGACCATGGAAGACTCACTCGACCATGAAGACTCACTCGACCACCAGAAGGTCAGAAGGCACTCTGCAGTGCAACGGCTTGTTATTAAATAGACTTAATGATAGGTAAAGCGCCTTATGAGGGGCGTTACCAGTAACCCCCCTGGTTTAATGTACTTTACTCCCTCCATTATGTGGGCTGGCTGGGGTCCTGGCGCACTCTATATAAGCCACCCCCCTCCACAGATAGAAGGGTTCAGATTCTTGTAATACTCATACTCATAATCCATTCGACCGCCTCAGGGCTCCGAGACGTAGGGCTGTTACTTCTTCCGAGAAGGGCCTGAACTCGTACATCCCTTGTCTCCACAACTACTCCATAACTAGAACATCGCCTCTCCTTAACCTACCCCTACTTCTACTGTCAGACTTAGAACCACGACAAGAGAGGTTCAGTCAACGGATCTGCGACATTCAGATCCGTGTGCACTTTGCAAATCTCTATGTCTCCATCTTGAACATTTTCACGGATGGAGTTGAAACGACGCTTGATGTGCCTGGTCTTCTTGTGAAACACAGGCTCCTTGGCAAGGGCAATAGCTCCAAGTGTTGTCACGAGAAGAGTTTGATCGGCCCCGACGCATTGGGTATGACTCCTAGGTCGGTGATGAACTCCTTCACCCAAATTGCTTCATCGCGCTGCCTCCGAGGCTGCCATGTACTCCGCTTCACACGTAGATCCCGCCACGACGCTCGCTTGCGGTGCACCACTCTTGCTCCACCATTCAACATATACACGTATCCGGTTTGTGACTTAGAGTCATCGGATCTGAGTCGAAGCTAAGCGTCGGCGTAACCCTTCTGACGAGCTCTTCGTCTCCTCCATAAACGAGAAACATGTCCTTTGTCCTTTTCGTGCTTCAGGATATTCTTGACCGCTGTCCGGTGTTCCTTGCGGGATTACTTTGGTATCTTGCAACCAAACTTACGGCAAGGTTTACATCGGTGCAGTACACTGACATGGCATACATAATAGATCCTATGGCTGAAGCATAGGGATGACACTCATCTCTTCTTTATCTTTTGCCGTGGTGGGTGGTCGAGCTGAGCTCAATTTCACACCTTGTAACATAGGCAAGAACCCTTTCTTGGACTGATCCATTTTGAACCTCTTCAAAATCTTATCAAGGTATGTGCTTTGTGAAAGACCTATGAGGCGTCTCGATCTATCCCTATAGATCTTGATGCCTAATATATAAGCAGCTTCTCCAAGGTCCTTCATTGAAAAACACTTGTTCAAGTAGGCCTTAATGCTGTCCGAAGTTTTGTATCATTTCCCATCAAGAGTATGTCATCTACATATAATAGGAGAAATGCTCTGAGCTCCCACTCACTTTCTTGTAAACGCAGCTTCTCCATAAGTCGCATAAACTAAACGCTTTGATCATCTCATCAAAGCGAATGTTCTAACTCCGAGATGCTTGCACCAGCCCATAAATGGATCGCTGGAGCTTGCATACTTTGATAGCGATACGAGGATCGACAAAACCTTCCGGCTGCATCATATACAGCTCTTCCTTAAGATGTCCGTTAAGGAATGCCGTTTTGGCGTCCATCGCCATATCTCATAATCATAGTATGCGGCAATTGCTAACATGATTCGGACGGACTTAAGCTTCGCTACGGGAGAGAATGTCTCGTCGTAGTCAATCCCTTGAACTTGTCGATAACCCTTAGCGACAAGTCGAGCTTTATAGATGGTAACATTACCATCGCGTCCGTCTTCTTCTTAAAAATCCATTTATTTTCTATTGCTCGCGATCATCGGGCAAGTCTGTCAAAGTCCATACTTTGTTTTCATACATGGATTCTATCTCGGTTTCATGGCCTCAAGCCATTTGTTGGAATCTGGGCCGCCATTGCTTCTTCATAGTTCGAAGGTTCATTGTTGTCTAGCAACATGATTTCCATGACAGGGTTGCCGTACCACTCAGTGCGGAGCGTGTCCTTGTGGACCTTCGGGTTCGAGAGTAACTTGATCCAAGTATCTTGATCATCATCAATGATTTCCTCTTGATTGGTGTGGGCATTACAGAGGCGGTTTCTGCGCGCACCACTTTCCCGTTCGAGAGGTAGTACTTCATCGAGTTCTACTTTCCTCCCACTTACTTCTTTCGAGAGAAACTCTTTCTCGAAAGCATCCGTTCTTAGCAACAAAGATCTTGCCTTCGGATCTTAAGTAGAAGGTATACCCGACGCTTCCTTAGGGTATCCTATGAATCGCATTTTTCCGACTTGGGTTCGAGCTTTTCGGTTGAAGTTTCTTGACATAAGCATCGCATCCCCAAACTTTTAGAAACGACGACTTAGGTTTCTTCCCAAACCATAATTCATACGGTGTCGTCTCAGCGGATTTAGACGGTGCCCTATTTAAAGTGAATGTAGCTGTCTCTAGGCGTATCCCCAAAATGATAGCGGTAAATCGGTAAGAGACATCATAGACCGCACCATATCCAATAGAGTGCGATTCATGACGTTCGGACACACCGTTTATTTGAGGTGTTCCAGCGGCGTGAGTTGTGAAACGATTCCACATTTTCTTAAGTGTGTACCAAATTCGTGACTTAAGTATTCTCCCCACGATCGATCGTAGGAACTTTATCTTACGGTCACGTTGATTCTCTACCTCACTCTGAAATTCCTTGAACTTTTCAAAGGTCTCGACTTGTGTTTCATCAAGTAGACATAACCATATCTACTCAAGTCATCGGTGAGTGAGAACATAACGATATCCTCCATGAGCCTCAACGCTCATTGGACCGCACACATCGGTATGTATGATTTCCAACAAGTTGGTTGCTCGCTCCATTGTTCCGGAGAACGGAGTCTTGGTCATTTTGCCTAAGAGGCAAGGTTAGCATGTGTCAAGCGATTCATAATCAAGAGACTCTAAAAGTCCATCAGCATGGAGCTTCTTCATGCGCTTGACACCAATGTGACCAAAGGCGGCGATGCCACAAGTATGTGGGACTATCGTTATCAACTTTACATCTTTTGGCATCCACACTATGAACATGTGTAATATTACGCTCGAGATTCATTAAGAATAAACCATTGACCATCGGAGCATGACCATAAAACATATCTCTCATATAAATCGAACAACCATTATTCTCGGACTTAAATGAGTAGCCATCTCGTATTAAACGAGATCCGGATACAATGTTCATGCTCAAACTTGGCACTAAATAACAATTATTGAGGTTTAAAACTAATCCCGTAGGTAAATGTAGAGGCAGCGTGCGGCGAGCGATCACATCGACTCTGGAACCATTCCCGACGCGCGCCGTCACCTCGTCCTTCGCCAGATCTCCGTTTATTCCGCAGCTCCTGCTGTGAGTTACAAATATGAGCAACGGCACGGTATCAAATACCGGGAGTTACTACGAGTCTTGGTAAGGTACACATCAATTACATGTATATCAAATATACCTTTGGTGTTGCGGCCTTCTTATCCGCTAAGTATTTGGGGCAGTTCCGCTTCGAAGGACCCTTCCCTTGCAATAAAAGCACTCGGTCTCGTGCTTGGGTCCATTCTTTGACTTCTTCCGACAACAGACTTACGGGCGCGGCAACATCCTTGCCGTCCTTCTTGAAGTTCTTCTTACCCTTGCCCTTCTTGAACTTAGTGGTCTTATTGACCATCAACACTTGATGTTCCTTTTGATTTCAGCCTCTGCTGACCTCAAAGATCGAGAACACTTCAGAATGGTCTTTACCATCCCACGCATGTTGTAGTTCATCACAAAGCTCTTGTAGCTTGGTGGGAGCGATCGAGGATTCTGTCAATGACCGCCTCATCTGGGAGGTTTATGTTCACTGGGTCATATGCGGTTGTGCAACCCGGACATCTTGAGGATGTGCTCACCGTGAACTGTTTTCCTCCATCTTACAACTGTAGAACTTGTCGAGACATCATATCTCTCGACCGGGCATGAGCTTGAAAACTAGTTTCAGCTCTTGAACATCTCATATGCTCCGTGATGCTCAAAACGCTTTTGGAGCCCGGTTCTAAGCTGTAGAGCATGCCGCATTGAGCGAGGGAGTAATCATCGAGCGAGTCCGCCAGACGTTCAAATCGTCTTGGATCTTTGGGAGAGCAATTGGGTCACCTAACGGTGCTTCTAGGACATATTGTTTCTTGGCAGCTATGAGGATGATCCTCGGGTTCCGACCCGATCCGTATAGTTGCTTGCCATCGCCTTTCAGCTTGGTTTTCTCTAGGAACGCGTTGAAGTTCATGTTGACATTAGCGTTGGCCATTGATCTACAAGACATATTTGCAAAGGTTTTAGACTAAGTTCATGATAATAAAGTTCTAATCAAAATTATGAACTCCCACTTAGATTAGACATCCCTCTAGTCATCTAAGTGTTACACGATCCGAGTCGACTAGCCCGTGTCCGATCATCACGTGAGACGGACTAGTCATCATCGGTGAACATCTTCATGTTGATCGTATCTTCCATACGACTCGTGTTCGACCTTTCGGTCTCCGTGTTCGAGGCCATGTCCGCACATGCTAGGCTCGTCAAGTTAACCCTAAGTGTTTTCGCTTGTGTAAAACTGTCTTACACCCGTTGTATGTGAGCGTAAGGATCCATCACACCCGATCATCACGTGGTGCTTAGAAACGACGAACTGTAGCAACGGTGCACGCTTAGGGAGAACACTTCTTGAAATTTTATAAGGGATCATCTTATTTACTACCGTCGTCCTAAGTAAACAAGATGTAAAAGCATAATAAACATCACATGCAATTATATAGTTGTGACATGATATGGCCAATATCATCAAGCTCCATTGATCTCCATCTTGGGGCTCCATGATCATCTTGTCACCGGCTTGACACCATGATCTCCATCATCATGATCTCCATCATCGTGTCTTCATGAAGTTGTCACGCTAACGACTACTTCTACTTCTATGACTAACGCGTTTAGTAATGAAGTAAAGTAGTTTACATGGCGTTCTTCAATGACACGCAGGTCATACAAAAAAAATAAAGACAACTCCTATGGCTCCTGCCGGTTGTCATACTCATCGACATGCAAGTCGTGAATCCTATTACAAGAACATGATCTCATACATCACAATTCATCATTCATCACAACTTCTTGCCATATCACATCACATGATCAATCGCTGCAAAAACAAGTTAGACGTTCTCTAGTTGTTGTTGCATCTTTTACGTGGCTGCGATTGGGTTCTAGCAAGAACGTTTTCTTACCTACGAATCACTACAACGTGATTTTGTCAACTTCTATTTACCCTTCATAAGGGCCCTGTTCATCGAATCCGCTGCAACTAAAGTGGGAGAGACAGACACCCGCCAGCCACCTTATGCAACTAGTGCATGTCGATTACGTGGAACCGGTCTCACGTAAGCGTCACGTAAGGTTGGTCGGGCCGCTTCATCCCACAATACCGTTGAGCAAGAAACGACTAGTAGAGGCAAGTAAGATGACAAGATCAACGCCCACAACAAATTGTGTTCTACTCGTGCATTAGAGAACTACGCATAAACCTAGCTCATGATGCCACTGTTGGGGAACGTTGCAGAAAATTAAAATTTTTCCTACGGTTTCACCAAGATCCATCTATGAGTTCATCTAAGCAACGAGTAACGAGAGAGTTTGCATCTACATACCACTTGTAGATCGCGTGCGAAGCTTGCAAGGTGATGATGGAGTCGTACTCGAGCGTGATTCAGATCACCGATGCCAAGTGCTGAGCGGACAGCACCTCCGCGTTCAACACACGTGCGGACGGACGAGCGACGTCTCCTCCTTCTTGATCCAGCAAGGGAAAGGAGAGGTTGAGGAAGATAGCTCCACCGGCAAAGACGACGGCGTGATGATGGTGGAGAAGCGATACTCGGCGAGGCTTCACGAGCTCTTACGGAGGAGGAGATGTGTTGGGAGGGAGGGCTGCGCCTTGGGAGTTGGTACAGCAGCCCCCTCCTCCCCCTTTATATAGGCCCCACAGGTGGCGGCCCTGAGATCCAATCTCCGGGGGCGGCCAAGGGGGTGGAGTACCCCCAAGCCGGGGGCGCCCCACCCCTAGGGTTTCAACCCTAGGCGCGAGGTGGGCCCTAGGGGCGCACCAGCCCCTTGTGGGCTGGTTCCTTCCCTCTCAGCCCATGGGGCCCTCCGGATAGGTGGCCCCACCGGTGGACCCAGGACCCTTCCGGTGGTCCCAGATTTTACCCAGAACCCGAAACTTTCCCGACGGCGAAACACCACTTCCTATATATTATTCTTTACCTCCGGACCCTTCCTAACTCCTCGTGACGTCCGGGATCTCATCCGGACTCGAACAACATTCGGTAGTCACATACTTGACTTCCTACTAACCCTAAGCGCCACCGAACCTTAAGTGTGTAGACCCTACGGGTTCGGAGACACGCAGACATGACCGAGACGACTCTCGGGCAATAACCAACAGCGGGATCTGGATACCCATGTTGGCTCCCACATGCTCCTCGATGATTTCATCGGTTGAACCACGATGTCGAGGATTCGATCAAACCCTGTATGCAATTCCTTTGTCAATCGATGCGTTACTTGCCCGAGACTCGATCGTCGGTATCCCAATACCTTGTTTAGTCTCGTTATCGCAAGTCACTTTACTCGTCTTCCGTAATGCATGATCCCGTACAACACCTTGGTCACATTGAGCTCATTATGATGATGCATTACCGAGTGGGCCCAGAGATACCTCTCCGTCATACAGTGACAAATCCGGTCTCGATCCGTGTCAACCCAACAGATACTTTCGGAGATACCTGTAATGCACCTTTATAGTCACCCGATTCGTTGTGACGTTTGATACACCAAGGCACTCCTACGGTAACAGGAGTTACACGATCTCATGGTCGAAGGAAGAGATACTTGACATTGGCAAAGCTTCTAGCAAACGAACTATACGATCTCTTATGCTATGCTTATGATTGGGTCTTGTCCATCACATCATTCTCCTAATGATGTGATCCCGTTATCAACGACATCCAATGTCCATAGTCAGGAAACCATGACTATCTATTGATCACAACGAGCTAGTCAACTAGAGGCTCACTAGGGACATATTGTGGTCTATGTGTTCACACGTGTATTACGATTTCCGGATAACACAGTTATAGCATGAACAAAAGACAATTATCATGAACATTGAAATATAATAATACTTTTATTATTGCCTCTAGGGCATATTTCCAACACATGTATAAGTCATGAAGAAAGCAATAGCAATATACTAAACGATCATGTGCTAAGCTAACGGAATGGGTCATGTCAATCACATCATTCTCCTAATGATGTGATCCCGTTAATCAAATGACAACTCATGTCTATGGTTAGGAAAATTAACCATCTTTGATTAACGAGCTAGTCAAGTAGAGGCATACTAGTGACACTATGTTTGTCTATGTATTCACACATGTATTATGTTTCCGGTTAATACAATTCTAGCATGAATAATAAACATTTATCATGATATAAGGAAATAAATAATAACTTTATTATTGCCTCAAGGGCATATTTCCTTCAGTCTCCCACTTGCACTAGAGTCAATAATCTAGTTCACATCGCCATGTGATTTAACACCAATATTCACATCTGTATGTGATTAATACCCATAGTTCACATAGTCATGTGATCAACACCCAAAGGGTTACTAGAGTCAATAATCTAGTTCACATGGTTATGTGATTAACAACCAAAGAGTACTAAGGTATGATCATGTTTTGCTCGTGAGAGAAGTTTAGTCTCCGGGTCTATCACATTCAGAGCCGTATGTATTTTGCAAATATTCTATGTCTACAATGCTCTGCACGGAGCTACTGTAGCTAATTGCTCCCACTTTCAATATGTATCCAGATTAAGACTTAGAGTCATCTGGATCAGTGCCAAAACTTGTATCGACGTAACCCTTTACGACGAACCTTTTGTCATCTCCATAATCGAGAAACATATCCTTATTCCACTAAGGATAATTTTGACCAATGTCCAGTGATCTACTCCTAGATCACTATTGTACTCCCTTGCCAAATCAGGGCAGAGTATACAATAGGTCTGGTCCATAGCATGGCATACTTTGTAGAACCTATGACTGAGGCATAGGGAATGACTTTCATTCTCTTTTCTATTTTCTGCCTTGGTCGGGATTCGAGTCTTACTCAATTTCACACCTTTGCAACACAGGCAAGAACTCTTTCTTTGACTGTTCCATTTTGAACTATTTCAAAAACTTGTCAAGGTATGTACTTATTGAAAAACTTATCAAGCGTCTTGATCTATCTCAATAGATCTTGATGCTCAATATGTAAGTAGCTTTACCGAGGTCTTTCTTTGAAAAACTCCTTTCAAACACTCCTTTATGCTTTCCAGAAAATTCTACATCATTTCCAATTAATAATATGTCATTTACATATACTTATCTGAAAGGCTGTAGTGCTCCCACTCACTTTCTTGTAAATACAGGCCTTTCCAAATGTCTGTATAAAATCATATGCTTTGATCAACTCATCAAAGCGTATATTCCAACTCCGAGATGCTTGCACCAGTCCAATTATGGGATCGCTGGAGCTTGCACATTTTGTTAGCACCTTTAGGATTGACAAAACCTTCTGGTTGCATCATATAGAACTCTTCTTTAATAAATCCATTAAGGAATGCAGTTTTGACACCCTTTTGCCAGATTTCATAAAATGTGGCAATCGCTAACATGATTCAGACAGACTTAAGCATCGATATGAGTGAGAAAATCTCATCGTATTCAACACCATGAACTTGTCGAAAACCTTTCGCAACAAGTCGAGCTTAGTAGATAGTAATACTACTATTAGTGTCCATCTTCCTCTTGAAGATCCATTTATTTTCTATGGCTTGCTGATCATCGGGCAAGTCCACCAAAGTCCATACTTTGTTCTCATACATGGATCCCATCTCAGATTTCATGGCCTTAAACCATTTTGCGGAATCTGGGCTCATCATCGCTTCCTCATAGTTCGTAGGTTTATCATGGTCTAGTAACATGACTTTCAGAACAGGATTACCATACCACTGCAGTGCGGACCGTACTCGAAGACCTACGAGGTTCTCAGAGTAACTTAATCGTAAGTTTCATGATCATCATCATTAGCTTCCTTACTAATTGG
This sequence comes from Aegilops speltoides, assembly GCA_021437245.1. NCBI lineage: Eukaryota > Viridiplantae > Streptophyta > Magnoliopsida > Poales > Poaceae > Aegilops > Aegilops speltoides. The sequence continues at coordinate 9,001,112 of CM038145.1, forward strand.
TGTAGGAATCACTGGAACTGATTTCAGTGATGAACTATTTTCCAATTCAGGATAAGGTACAATTACCTCACCAAGTTCTACTTTCCTCCCACTCACTTCTTTCGAGAGAAACTCCTTCTCTAGAAAGGATCCATTTTAGCAACGAATATCTTGCCTTCGGATCTGTGATAGAAAGGTGTACCCAACAGTTTCCTTTGGGTATTCTATGAAGACGCACTTCTCCGATTTGGTTTTGAGCTTATCAGGATGAAACTTTTTCACATAAGCATCGCAGCCCCAAACTTTAAGAAACGACAACTTTGGTTTACTGCTAAACCATAGTTCATACGGTGTCGTCTCAACGGATTTAGATGGTGCCCTATTAAACGTGAATGCAGTTGTCTCTAATGCATAACCCCAAAACGATATTGGTAAATCGGTAAGAGACATCATTGATCGCACCATATCAAATAAGGAAAAAGCTTGGTTTCAACCGGCGGACGCTCGTGTGCCATCTATCGGCTCCTTCATGTGACGCGTGTCCCGCCTGGACGGTTTCATCTTTTTCTTTCTTTTGGTCAACGTGACCGCTGAGCGCTGTTCACTGTCCTCTACAATATTTTCTGCAACAAGCTATATGTTGCAAGAAAATTTAACAAGACTTATGTTGCAGAAACATATTGTAAAAATAAATAAATTGCAACAAGAGCTTTGTTACAAAAAAACTGTAAAAAGATATGTGCTGTAAAAAAACTGCAACTTGACATACGTTGCAAAAAATTCTGTAGCATGACCCATGATGCAGGAATTTCTTGCAACACGACCAGTGTTGCAATTATAAAAAGTGACGCTCGGTCCTCAATCCACTTGATCCGATGGCTCGCGAGCCGCCTGGCCTTTTTAAAAGATTCACCGGCCTACGCATAACAACCATCGGATCGTCTTGATCCATGCGTCGTCACACACGCTTGCACACATACTCTACCTTATCCTGCAACGACGGTGGTGTTCTGAACCGTAACAGCGAACGACGATTGCAACTTAGACAATCTTTTGTAACATCAACTCTGTTGCCAAAAAAAACTGCAACAAAACCTCTTGCAAAAATCAAATCTACTACAAAAACTCTGTTGCAAAATAATAATCCAGCAACACATCCCATGTTACAAAATATATATTCTGTGACATAATATTTATTGTAAATGTTTCCGCAACAAGACCTTTGTTGCGAAGTAAAGAGAGACGTTGAGCCACACGATTATGCCACATCCAACGACCCGCGAGGCGGCGGATCTTTTTAAAAGATCCGCCGGCCGACGCGTAGCGGCCCCCATCAAATAAAGTGCGGTTACGACGTTCAGACACACCATAACGTTTGTGGTGTTCCAGGTGGCGTGAGCTGTGAAACTATTCCACATTGTTTTAATTGAAGACCAAACTCGTAACTCAAATATTCATCTCCACGATCAGATTGCAGAAACTTTATTTTCTTGTTACGATGATTTTCCACTTCACTCTGAAATTCTTTGAACCTTTCAACTATTTCAGACTTATGTTTCATCAAGTAGATATACCCATATCTGCTTAAATCATCTGTGAAGGTCAGAAAATAACGATACGCGCTACGAGCCTTAATACTCATTGGTATGCATAATTCAGTATGTATTATTTCCAACAAGTTTGTTGCTCGTTCCATTGTTTCGAAGAACGGAGTTTTAGTCATCTTGCCCAAAAGGCACGGTTCGCAAGCATCAAATGATTTATAACCAAGTGATTCCGAAAATCCATCTTTATGGAGTTTCTTCATGCGCTTTACACCGATATGACCCAAACGACAGTGCCACAAATAAGTTGCACTATCATTATTAACTTTGCATCTTTTGGCATCAATATTATGAATATGTGTATCACTACGATCGAGATCTAATAAACTATTTTCATTGGGTGTATAACCATTGAAGGTTTTATTCATGTAAACAGAACAACAATTATTCTCTTATTTTAAATGAATAACCGTATTGCAATAAACATGATCAAATCATATTCATGCTCAACGCAAACGCCAAATAATATTTATTTAGGTTTAACACTAATCCCGAAAGTATAGGGAGTGTGCGATGATGATCATATCAATCTTGGAACTACTTCCAACACTCATCGTCACTTCCCCTTCAACTAGTCTCTGTTTATTCTGTAACTCCTGTTTCGAGTTACTAATCTTAGCAACCGAACAAGTATCAAATACTCAGGGGCTACTATAAACACTAGTAAGACACACATCAATAACCTATATATATCAAATATACCCTTGTTCACTTTGCCATCCTTCTTATCCACCAAATATTCAGGGCATTTCCGCTTCCAGTGACCATTTCCTTTGCAGTGTAAGCACTCAGTTTCAGGCTTTGGTCCAGCTTTGGTCTTCCTCACGAGAGTGACAACTTTTTGCCATTCCACTTGAAGTTTCCCTTTCTTTCCCTTTGCCCTTTTCTTGAAACTAGTGGTTTTGTCAATCATCAACACTTGATGCTCTTTCTTGATTTCTACCTTCGTCGATTTCAACATCACGAAGAGCTCGGGAATCGTTTTCGTCATCCCTTGCATACTATAGTTCATCACAAAGTTCTAGTAACTTGGTGATGGTGACTAGAGAATTCTGTCAATCACTATCTTATCTGGAAGATTAACTCCCACTTGATTCAAGCGATTGTAGTACCCAGACAATCTGAGCACATGCTCACTAGTTGAGCGATTCTCCTCCACCTTTTAGCTATAGAACTTGTTGAAGATTTCATATCTCTCAACTCGGGTATTTGCTTGAAATATTAACTTCAATTCTTGGAACATCTCATATGGTCCATGACGTTCAAAACATCTTTGAAGTCCCGATTCTAAGCCGTTAAGTATGGTGCACTAAACTATCAAGTAGTCATCATATTGAGCTAGCCAAACGTTCATAACGTCTGCATTTGCTCCTGCAATAGGTTTGTCACCTAGCGGTGCATTAAGGACATAATTCTTACGTGCAAAGAATGAGGATAAACCTCAGATCACGGATCCAATCCGCATCATTGCTACTAACATCTTTCAACACAATTTTCTCTAGGAACATATCAAAATAAACATATGAAAGCAACAACGCGAGCTATGGATCTACAACATAATTTGCAAAATACTACCAGGACTAAGTTCATGATAAATTTAAGTTCAATTAATCATATTACTTAAGAACTCCCACTTAGATGACATCTCTCTAGTCATCTAAGTGATCACGTGATCCAAATCAACTAAACCATAACCGATCATCACGTGAGATGGAGTAGTTTTCAATGGTGAACATCACTATGTTGATCATATCTACTATATGATTCACGCCGACCTTCGGTCTCCGTGTTCGAGGCCATATCTGCATATGCTAGGCTCGTCAAGTTTAACCTGAGTATTCCGCGTGTGCAAAACTGGCTTGCACCCGTTGTAGATGGACATAGAGCTTATCGAACCCGATCATCACGTGGTGTCTGGGCACGACGAACTCTGGCAACGGTGCATACTCAGGGAGAACACTTCTTGATAATTAGTGAGAGATCATCTTAAAATGCTACCGTCAATCAAAGCAAGAATAAGATGTATAATAGATAAACATCATATGCAATCAAAATATATGACATGATATGGCCATGATCATCTTGCGCCTTTGATCTCCATCCCCAAAGTACTGTCATGAACTCTATCGTCACCGGCACGACACCATGATCTTCATCATCTTGATCTATATCAATGTGTCATCACATGGTCGTCTCGCCAACTATTGCTCTTGCAACTATTGCTATCGCATAGCGATAAAGTAAAGCAATTATTTGGCACTTGCATCTTTATGCAACAAAGAGACAACCATAGGGCTTCGCCATTGCCGATAACTTCAACAAAACATGATCATCTCATACAACAACTTATATCTCATCACGTCTTGACCATATCACATCACAACATGCCCTGCAAAAACAAGTTAGACGTCCTCTACTTTGTTGTTGCAAATTTTACGTGCCTGCTACGGGCTGAGCAAGAACCGTTCTTACCTACGCATCAAAACCACAACGATAGTTTGTCAAGTTAGTGATGTTTTAACCTTCGCAAGGACCGGGCGTAGCCACACTCGGTTCAACTAAAGTTGGAGAAACTGACACCCGCTAGTCACCTATGTGCAAAGCATGGCGGTAAAACCAGTCTCGCGTAAGCGTACGCGTAATGTCGGTCCGGGCCGCTTCATCCAACAATACCGCTGAACCAAAGTATGACATGCTGGTAAGCAGTATGACTTGTATCGCCCACAACTCACTTGTGTTCTACTCGTGCATATAACATCAACGCATAAAACCTGGCTCGGATGCCACTGTTGGGGAACGTAATAATTTCAAAAAAATTCCTACGCACACGCAAGATCATGGTGATGGCATAGCAACGAGAGGGGAGAGTGTTCGTCCATGTACCCTCGTAGACCGTAAGCGGAAGCGTTAGCACAACACGGTTGATGTAGTCGTACGTCTTCACGATCCGACCGATCCAAGCACCGAACGTACGGGGCCTCCGAGTTCACCACACGTTCAGCTCGATGACGATCTCCGGCCTCCGATCCAGCCGAGCTCCGGAGATGAGTTCTGTCAGCACGACGGCGTGGTGACGATGATGATGTTCTACCGGCGCAGGGCTTTGCCTAAACTCCGCGACGATATGACCGAGGTGGAATATGGTGGAGGGGGCACAAGCAAGACGGCTAAGGAACGATCCGTAGATCAACTTGTGTGTCCATGGGGTGCCCCTTGCCCCCGTATATAAAGGAGTGGAGGAGGGGGAGGGCCGGCCCTCTCTATGGCGCGCCCTAGGGGAGTCCTACTCCCACCGTGAGTAGGATTCCCCCTTTACTAGTAGAACTAGGAACCCTTCCATGTAGTAGGAGTAGGAGAGAAGGAAAGGGAAGAGGGAAGGAGAAGGAAGGAAGGGGGCGCCTCCCCTCCCTAGTCCAATTCGGACTTGTCCAAGGGGAGGGGTGCGGCCACCCTTTTGGCCCTTTCTCTCCTTTCCCGTATGGCCCATTGAAGCCCAATACGAATTCCCGTAACTCTCCCACTCAAAAAATACCGAATCACTCGGAACCTTTCTGAACTCCGAATATAGTCGTCCAATATATCGATCTTTACGTCTCGACCATTTCGAGACTCCTCGCCATGTCCCCGATCTCATCCGGGACTCCGAACTCCTTCGGTACATCAAAACTCATAAACTCATAATATAACTGTCATCGAAACCTTAAGCGTGCGGACCCTACGGGTTCGAGAACTATGTACACATGACCTAGAACTATTCTCTGTCAATAACCAATAGCGGAACCTGGATGCCCATATTGGCTCCTACATATTCTACGAAGATCTTCATCGGTCAAACCGCATAACAACATACGTTGTTCCCTTTGTCATCGGTATGTTATTTGCCCGAGATTCGATCGTCGGTATCCAATACCTAGTTCAATCTCGTTACCGGCAAGTCTGTTTACTCGTTACGTAATGCATCATTCCGTAACTAACTCATTAGTCACATTGCTTGCAAGGCTTATAGTGATGTGCATTACCGAGAGGGCCCAGAGATACCTCTCCGACAATCGGAGTGACAAAACCTAATCTCGAAATACGCCAACCCAACATGTACCTTTAGAGACACATGTAGTAGTCCTTTATAATCACCCAGTTACGTTGTGACGTTTGGTAGTACCCAAAGTGTTCCTCCGGTAAACGGGAGTTGCATAATCTCATAGTTACAGGAACATGTATAAGTCATGAAGAAAGCAATAGCAATATACTAAACGATCATGTGCTAAGCTAACGGAATGGGTCATGTCAATCACATCATTCTCCTAATGATGTGATCCCGTTAATCAAATGACAACTCATGTCTATGGTTAGGAAACTTAACCATCTTTGATTAACGAGCTAGTCAAGTAGAGGCATACTAGTGACACTATGTTTGTCTATGTATTCACACATGTATTATGTTTCCGGTTAATACAATTCTAGCATGAATAATAAACATTTATCATGATATAAGGAAATAAATAATAACTTTATTATTGCCTCAAGGGCATATTTCCTTCATCATCATGTAACAGTCACAACATAGGGTTACACAGAACTAGCTCCAGTTCATCAATGTAATGTAGGCATGCATTCCGCAAATAGTCATACGTGCTTATGGAAAAGAACTTGCATGACATCTTTTGTCCTACCCTGCCGTGGCAGCGGGGTCCTATTGGAAACTAAGGGATATTAAGGCCTCCTTTTAATAGAGAACCAGAACAAAGCATTAGCACATAGTGAATACATGAACTCCTCAAACTATGGTCATCACCGGGAGTGGTCTCGATTATTGTCACTTCGTGGTTGCCAGATCATTACACATAGTAGGTGACTATAGACTTGCAAGATAGGATCAAGAACACACATATATTCATGAAAACATAATAGGTTCAGATCTGAAATCATGGCACTTGGGCCCTAGTGACAAGCATTAAGCATAGCAAAGTTATAGCAACATCAATCTCAGAACATAATGGATACTAGGGATCAAACCCTAACAAAACTAACTCAATTACATGATAAATCTCATCCAACCCATCACCGTCCAGCAAGCCTACGATGCAATTACTCACGCACGGTGGTGAGCATCATGAAATTGGTGATGGAGGATGGTTGATGATCACGTCGGCGACGAGTCCCCCTCTCTGGAGCCCCGAACAGACTCCAGATCAGCCCTCCCGAGAGAGATTAGGGCTTGGCAGCGGCTCCGTATCGTAAAACGCGATGAAACTTTCTCTCTGATTTTTTTCTCCTCGAAAGTCAATATATGGAGTTGGAGTTGGCGTCGGAGGGCCACTAGGGGGCCCACGAGGTAGGGCGGCGCGCCCGGGGGGAGGATGCCCCCCACCCTCGTGGACAGTGTGTGGGCCCCCTGGTCTTCATCTTTGGCGAGGATTTTTATTATTATTTATTCTAAGATATTCCGTGGAGTTTCAGGTCATTCCGAGAACTTTTGTTTTCTGCACATAAAACAACACCATGGCAATTCTACTGAAAACAGCGTCAGTCCGGGTTAGTTCCATTCAAATCATACAAGTTAGAGTCCAAAACAAGGGCAAAAGTGTTTGGAAAAGTAGATACGACGGAGACGTATCATGTGCTATCAAATGTCACAACGTAAATGGGTGATTATAAAGATGGTCTACAGGTGTCTCCGAAGGTGTTTGTTGCATTGGCATAGATCGAGATTAGGATTTGTCACTCCGTGTTTTGGAGAGGTATCTCTGGGCCCTCTCGGTAATGCTCATCACTATGCGCGGGAAGGGGCGATCGTCGTCTTTGTCTGAGGAGGGCAGTCCACTCTGTCCTGAGTGAGAGGAGCATGGTGAGAGGGGGGGTCCAGTCCTCCAGCAGGTCAACGTGGATCAGCAGATCATGGCGACGGACACCAGGTGGCGGGGGGATGCTGCGATCTACGGGGGCGAGGCCGATGATCTCGTCAGCTCGGCTAGCGCCCCACTTGAGCACGTAGAGAGCGCGTCTAGTCGAGATGTGGGCAACATTCCAGACCCAGAGCCAGTGCAGTTTGAGTTTGATCAGATATGATTGTTTATGATCACCTTTTACCAAGAGACCAGAACACTGTCGTGACTTCTGAGCTCATTGGCATGCTCTTCTCTCTGCTTATTAAGAAACCTGAAATTAACCTGAATATTATATAGTATGGTCTATTTAGCCATGTGGACAAGGACAAACACGTGGATGATGAGTGAAGGCAATCGTTCCTGCCCGACAGGGGTTGCAGGTGGAGGTGGCTTTGGCCGGAGGCTGCGGTCTCAACCCCGGTGGCTATTGCTGATGGCGGCGGTGGTACCCTGCCTGGTCGGGGGGGGGGGTGTTCAAGCCCTCAGCTTGCCAGGGTGGCGGTGCGGGCCCGTGAGGGCTTCGACTATGCAACACTGGGGTCCTGCAGATGACACAGGGTGGACCGACAGTACGCAGGGCTGGTCTTGACATTTCAGGGGCCCGGGGCGACACGAGAATTGGGGGCCCTTAGCCTTAATGTAATCATCAAAATAATGACATATCTTCTATATACTAAAAACAATTAAGATGCATCGCAAACTGATATTTTAATAAATAACTTATATATATATTATCTAAGAAAATTCTTACATTGGATAGATGCAAATGTTAGACCTTTCAGCCTGAGCATTGATAGTTGTGGATGACACTAGGAGAGTTGGGACAATTTTCGTTGGTTTATTTCTCACACAATGCCATACCAACCTGAGGGGTTGGGGATACATATTTATAGGCTGCTAGCCAGCCAAGGCATATGCTAAGATGCTGCTAAGATGCCAGTCTAAGATGCTAGTCTAAGATGCTAACTGACAGTCCTTGATGTCAAGAACAGAACTCTATCCTAACAGCTAGTCCTTGATGGTCCAGGACTTTATCCTCGTAACTGCCACAAGGACCATGTGCTGCAGCCCCACAAGGACCCTAGTACACATAATTATCCATTATTCTCCCCCTAAGTCTTGTACGTCGTCTTGTGGGAGAGTTGAATCATCCCAATCCTGGAGCAAAGTTCGAGGAACTTGACCCTCCCAAGGGGCTTGGTGAGCAAGTCTGCGAGCTGATCCTTGGTGTTGATGTAGCTCGCCTTGATGCTCCCTTCTTCCACACAGCTGCAGATGAAGTGATACCTCGATCGGATGTGCTTGCTCCGTTCAGGAACACGGGTTCTTTGCCAGGGTGGCGGACTTGTTGTCCACCAGAGCTGCACTGCTCGTGTCTTGAACAAGAAGATCACCAAGCGATCGAGCAATCCAGGCGCTGAGTGCAGGTGGTGGAGGCCGCTATGTACTCAGCCTCACAGCTGGACAGGCCACCACCTGCTGCTTGACTGATTGCCAACTCACGAGACACTTGCCGAGGAAGAGGAGGATCCCGCTCGTGCTCTTGCTGGTGTCGATGTCGCCGGCGTGGTCGCTGTCGCTGTACCCGACGAAGTGTGCCGCCCCAGGACACCTAGGGTAGTGGAGGCCGTGGTCGAGGGTCCCTGCTATGTAGCGGACGATCCTCTTCACTGCCTGCTGGTGTTCCGACGTTGGTCGCTCCATGAACCGACTGACATAGCCGACGGAGAATGCCAAGTCCGGCCGTGTGTGAGTGAGGTAGCGAAGGCTCCCCACAAGGCGTCGGTACTGCGTAGCATCCACTTCCTCCGTCGTGCTGTCGCGGCTCAGTTTCAGCCTCTCCTCCATCGGAGTGAGAGCTAGATGGCAGTCGGTGAGCCCAGCTAGCTCAACGATGCGCTTGGCGTAGGCGGACTGTCGAAGCGCGATCCCAGAGTGGTCCTGGTGCACCTCAATCCCTATATAGAAGGAGAGGAGCCCCAGGTCACTCATCTGGAACATGGCCTTCATGTCTTCCTTGAACGCCGCCACCTCTGCATCTTTGGTGCCGGTGATCACCGTGTCGTCAACGAGACGCCCACCAGCAGGCATTTCCTCCACTCCCGTCGGTGAGACGGCAGCCTCATGCGGGCTCTGCTCGAAACCCATCTTCTTCAGCGTGGAGTCCAGCTTGGCGTTCCACGCCCTGGGTGCCTGCCGCAGGCCATAGAGAGCCTTGCGCAGGCGGAGCACCTTGCCCTCCTGGCCGGGAATCGTAAACCCCGGTGGCTGATGCACATAGACTTCCTCCTTCAAGTCGCCGTTGAGGAATGCCGACTTAACGTCCATGTGGTGGACACGCCAGCCCTCCTAGGCAGCCAGCGCAAGGAGAAGTCGCACGGACTTCATCCGTGCCACGGGAGCGAAAGCGTCGTCGAAGTCGACTCCTTCCTGCTGCAAGAAGCCTCGGGCCACAAAGCGAGCCTTGTGCTTGATGATGGCGCCGGCTCCATGCCTCTTCAGCTTGAACACCCACTTAAGGGTGATTGCGCGGTGACCTCGAGGGAGATCAGCGAGCTCCCAGGTGCGGTTTTGCTTGACCGCATCCATCTCCAACTACATCGTGGCGCGCCATACCGCGTCTCTCTCGGCCTCTGCAAAGGACCGTGGTTCGCCGTCTTCACACGCGAGCTGTAGCTGCGCCTCCAGGTCACATGGCACCAGTCCTGGAACCGGCTGGTCGCCGAGCAGATTATCCATCGTACGGTACCGCAGCGGTTCGCCGTCATGCCACGCGTCGATACGCTCCTCGTCGTGAGTGAGCGGGGAAGCGAACTTCATCGGGTTGTGCTCTGCGTGAGCTGGTGCTGATGAAGACGAGCCCGGAGTGGCGACCGCCGGGGCTGGAGTATGCGGCGTCGCCGGTTGTGGTGTCGTCGGCGTAGCAGGCGCCGGAGTCGATGTAGTTTTGGGGGCCGGGGTAGACGTGCCCGGTGAAGAGGAGCTGCTTGCTCCCCCAGCTTCCTTGAAGTGGGCGTACTCGACAATGAAGTCGTCATACGTCGGCGTCGAGCCGTCGTCCACCGCCTTGTCCCATTGCCACCCTCGCCCTTCGTTGAACACGACGTCTCGCGCTGTGCGCACACGTTGTGTCTTTGGGTCGAGGATGCGGTAGGCCTTTGAGCCCTCCGCGTAGCCGATGAAGACTCCCGGAGTGCTCCTGTCGTCGAGCTTGCCGATGTGGCCGAGCTCCTTGGCGAACGCAAGGCAGCCAAAGACCCGCAAATGAGAGACCGCCGGCTTCCGCCCATGCCAGGCCTCGCACGGAGTTCTGCCGTCGAGTGCCTTCGTAGGAGAGCGGTTGAGGATGTAGACGGCCGTTAGCACCGCCTCTCCCCAGAAGACAGCCGGCATCCCTCTCTGCTTGAGGAGAGCCCGAGCCATCCCCACAACCGTCTGGTTGCGCCGCTCGACGACGCCGTTTTGTTGCGGGTTGTACGGCGCGGAGTAGTGGCGCTGGATGCCCTCATCGGCGCAGTATGACGCGAATTCAGCCGCCGTGAATTCACCACCGTTGTCAGTGCGCAACACGTGCAATTTGCGGCCGCTCTCCGCCTCCACACCAACCTGCGCGTGCCTGATGGCCTCCGCTGCTTCTCCCTTACTGCCGAGGATCATCACCCACATGTAGCGGGAGAGATCGTCGACGAGCAGCAGGAAGTAGCATCGACCTCCTGGTGTGGCTGGCGTCACCGGGCCGCACAGGTCTCCGTGCACGAGCTCCAGCTTCTCCTTGGCCTGAAAACTCGCCTGTTGGGGAAAGGGGAGTCGTCTCTGCTTCGTTAGCACGCAGATGTCGCAGAACTGCTCCACATGGTCGAGGCATGGCAGGCCTCGCACCATCTCCTTGGCACTTAGACGCTTCAGGGCCTCAAAGTGAAGGTGTCCAAAGCTCTCATGCCACTGCCACGCCTCGTCGTCCCGACGGACAGCGAGACAGATCGGTTGTGCCACCTGCACATCAAGGACGTAGAGTCGATTTTCACCTCTGGGCACCTTGGCGAGAAGGCGACGCTGGCGATCCCAGATGCGTAGGACCCCATGCTCAATCAGCACGCGTGAGCCGTTCTCATCCAGCTGTCCCAAGCTGATGATGGAGTTCCTTAGCGCGGGGATGTAGTAGACACCGGTGAGCAGCCGGTGCTCTCCCATCTTGGTGGTGAAGATGACGGAGCCGACACCCTTTATCTCCACAGCGGAGGCATCCCCGAACTTGACGGAGCCTCGCGCATCGGAGTCGAGCTCGACGAAGAATTCCCTTCGACCGGTCATGTGGTGGGTGGCGCCGGTGTCGAGGCACCACCCCGTAGTCTTGTCCTCCCCGGAGCCATCGCCGAGAGGAGCGTGTGCTTTTGGCTCATCGAGGTGGATGAAAGCCTTTGCGACTGGAGTCGCCGAGGGTAGCTCAATGCTTGCATGCACCATGAACAGAGCCGTCTCCTCCTCCTTCGCCTGTTCGACGTGAGCCTGGCCTTGTCGTGGTTGCCGACACTCATTGGCTGAATGGCCAAACCGCCACGATTGTGGCAACTGTTGTCTTGTGCCGCTTGGGCTTGCCGTGGCGCCGTCCTTAGGCGCCTCATGGCGTCACCTTGACGCGTCCTTGTGCCCTGCCCGGGGTGCCTCTTTGCGCCTTACGCTGCTTTGCACGCTTGCGGCCGCCCGTCGAGGAGGAAGGCTCCCCCTTCTTTCTGTCACCAAGGCTGGGATCCCACTGCTCTCGAGTTAGGAGCAGCTTCCGACCGGTGGTGATGGGCCCCGAGGGGGGCTGTGGCTCGTTGGTGTCGATGACCTTGAGACGGCCTATCGCCTCCTCGATCGTCATCATGGAGAGGTCCAGCAACGACTCGATCGAGCGAGCCATCTGCTTGTACTTCTGGGGAATGCACCGAAAAAGCTTCTCGATAGCTCTCTCCTCGGTGTAGGTGGCATCACCAAACTTCACCATCTTCTGCAGCAGAGTGTTGAGACGGAGAGCAAAGTCATCAACGTCCTCACCTGGCTTGAAGCCCAGGTTCTCCCACTCCTTACGAAGTGCCTGCAGGGTGGACTTGCGAGCACGGTCGCTGCCGATGCGTGCTGCGGCGATGGCGTCCCAAGCCTCCTTGGCAGTCCGCTTGTTGGAAAGCGAGAACTGCATCTCGGGCGGGACTGCGGCGATGAGGGCGTCCAGCGCCCGTCGATCCTCTAGGTGGTCGGCGTTGCTGTCCTGGACTACCTCCCACATGCGCCGCACCTGGAGCCTGACCTTCCTGATCCCGGCCCACTCGACGTAGTTGGTTTTAGTGAGAGTAGGCCACCCAACACTGGAACCAACATCCCTGACCACTGTCCGGACCTTGTAGAGGCCGTGGTCCTGGTCGTTGCAGCCGCCGTCGCGGTGCGCGCCTCCACCTGGAGCGCGGGCGTGCTCGGCTGCCCACTGCGCCGTCCGCTCCTGCGCCACTTTGGCGCGATCTGCGTCGGCGCCGTCGTCCGCAGGCGCGGAGCTGCTGGAGCTATCGGGGCTGCCGCGGAGTGCCTTGGTGAAAGTGCAACTATCCCTAGGTGGTTTTGGTAATTCATAACAACATATAGCTCATTGAGCTAATGCTATTTCAAGACAATTATTTCAGGAAAGCTCAATGAATGGCATGGCATGGATGATGAAAGTGGATCCCTCAAAATACTAAGGAGAAAGGATTGGCTCAAGCTCAAAAGCTCAAGACTCTTCATTTTACATTTTAAGTGATCCAAGATCACATTGAGTCTATAGGAAAAGCCAATACTATCAAGGAGGGATGAGGTGTTGCTTAATGAGCCTCTTGCTTCATGTGCTTAGTGATATGCTCCAAAACCCTCAACTACTTTCCCACATCCACAAATGACCTAAACCCAAAGCCAAAATCGGTCACACCGATTCTTCCTATCCGGCGCCACCGATTCCAAAAGTCATAGCCACTGCCACAAAGCCTAAGCAAATCCGTCTTACCGATAGGGATCTCGGTCTCACCGAGATGGGGTTGCAATCTCTCTGTTTCCCTTCTTAACATTTCGGTCTAACCGAAGTGAGCAATCGGTCCCACCGAGATTGCAATGTAAATTCTCTGTTTCCTTTTTGTAACATGTCGGTCTCACCGAAAAGAGCAAATCGGTCCCACCGAGTTTACCTGACCAACTCTCTGGAAAGCTTATTACCAAATCGGTCTCACCGAGTTTGTGTAACCGGTCTTACCGAGATTACGTTATGCCCTAACCCTAACCGAATCGGTCTCACCGAGATGCAAGTCAGTCCCACCGAAAATCACTAACGGTCACTAGGTTTACGAAATCGGTCCGACCGAGTTTAACAATTCAGTCCCACCGAGTTTGGTAAATTGTGTGTAACAGTTAGATTTTGTGTGGAGGCTATATATACCCCTCCACCTCCTCTTCATTCGTGGAGAGAGCCATCAGAACGAACCTACACTTCCAACTTACCATTTCTGAGAGAGAACCACCTACTCATGTGTTGAGGCCAAGATATTGCATTCCTACCATATGAATCTTGATCTCTAGCCTTCCCCAAGTTGCTTTCCACTCAAATCTTGTTTCCACCAGATCCAAAACCTATGAGAGAGAGTTGAGTGTTGGGGAGACTATCATTTGAAGCACAAGAGCAAGGAGTTCATCATCAACGCACCATTTGTTACTTCTTGGAGAGTGGTGTCTCCTAGATTGGCTAGGTGTCACTTGGGAGCCTCCGACAAGATTGTGGAGTTGAACCAAGGAGTTTGTAAGGGCAAGGAGATCGCCTACTTCGTGAAGATCTACCGCTAGTGAGGAAAGTCCTTCGTGGGCGACGGCCATGGTAGGATAAACAAGGTTGCTTCTTCGTGGACCCTTCTTGGGTGGAGCCCTCCGTGGACTCGCGCAGCCGTTACCCTTCGTGGGTTGAAGTCTCCATCAACGTGGATGTACAATAGCACCACCTATCGGAACCACGCCAAAAACATCCGTGTCTCCAATTGCATTTGATTCCTCCAAACCCTTCCCTTTACTTTCTTGCAAGTTGCATGCTTTAAATTCCGCTGCCTATATACTCTTTGCATGCTTGCTTGAATTGTGTGATGATTGCTTGACTTGTCCTAAAGTAGCTAAAATCCGCCAAACTCTAAAATTGGGGAAATGTTAAGTTTTTATTGGTCAAGTAGTCTAATCACCCCCCCTCTAGACATACTTCAAGGTCCTACAAGTGGTATCAGAGCTTTGATCCCCATTTGCTTTGATTTCCATAGCTTTTGGTGGTCATAGCCTTGGTTTCACAACCTAGGAGAGTATGGCGTCTAGCGAGGGAAATTATCACTGTAGAGGTCCTTACTTTGATGGTACTAATTTTGCTAGTTGGAAGCATAAGATGAAAATGCATATTCTTGGACATAACCCCGCCGTTTGGGCAATTATTTGTATTGGCTTGCAAGGTGAATTTTTCGATGGTAGAGAACCGAACCGTGAAGCTAATGCGGAAGAATTGAAGATGCTGCAATACAACGCTCAAGCTTGTGATATCATCTTCAACGGATTGTGCCCCGAAGAATTCAACAAAATCAGCCGTCTTGAGAATGCAAAGGAAATTTGGGATACTTTGATTGATATGCATGAAGGTACCGAGTCCGTCAAGGAATCCAAGTTGAATGTGCTCCAAAGTCAGCTTAACAAGTTCAAAATGAAGGATGGTGAAGGTGTCGCTGAAATGTACTCTAGGCTTGCTCTTATCACAAATGAGATTGCCGGCTTAGGGAGTGAAGAGATGACCGACAAATTCATCATCAAGAAAATCCTAAGAGCATTGGATGGAAAGTATGATACCGTGTGCACATTGATTCAAATGATGCCAAACTACAAAGATCTCAAGCCACGGAAGTCAATGGAAGAATTGTTGCTCATGAGATGTCACTCAAGGACAAGGAGGAACTTCACAACAAGTCAAGTGGTGCTTACAAAGCCTCAAGTGAAGCCCCCACATCATCAAGTGAGAAACCAACCTTCAATGAAGAATTGAGCTTAATGGTGAAGAACTTCAACAAATTCTACAAGAGTAGAAGCAAAGAAAGAAGCTCCAAGTCAAAGTCTTACAATGACAAGAGATCTTCTAGTTGAGAGCACAATTGCTACAATTGTGGGAGACCCGGACACTACTCCAATGAGTGTACAGCACCCTACAAAAGAAGAGAAGACTCTCCAAGAAGAAGGAGCAAAAGAGAAGAATCACCACCAAGAGAGAGGAGGAGTAGAGATGATCGTTATGAACGAAGACCCTCACGGAGAAGCAAGGATTCGGAAAGGAAGGACAAGTCATCAAGGAGCTACACAAAACGAAGACATCAAGCTCATGTTGGTGAATGGGTTTCCGGCTCCGACTCCGACGATCACTCCGAGAGAAGCTATTACTCCGACTCCGAATATACTCAAGATGAAGGTGTTGCCGGTCTAGCACTTGTGTCAACCAACTCCTACGACATATTTGACTCACCAAATGAAGGTGTTGGAAGATGCTTCATGGCCAAAGGTCCAAAGGTAACACATCCCAAGTATGTTGATTTCAATAGTGATGAAGATGACTTGCTTGTGGATGATGATTTACTTGTTGACAACTCTAGTGATGAATACTATGATGAAACGTCAATTAATCATGCTAATCATGCTAAAACGAATGACAATGATAAGGAGAAGATTGAGCTTCTAACTAAGGAACTAAACTCTCTTAAGTTAGCTCATGAAACTATCTACGAAGATCATCGAGAACTTTTAAGGGCTCATGAGAAGTTACACTTTGAAAAGCTCAATCTTGAGCAAGAGCATGAGTTCTTAAAAGCAATCAATGATGATCTCCGCAAGAAAAGTTCTTCTTACATTGCCAAGCGTTTACACTTATCTACTTACATGCCTCAAGTCAAGTCTAGTAACAAGTACAAGAAAGATACTTCCTCTAGTAGTAACAATAATAATGTCAAATCCAATATTGTTGCTTCTAGTAGTTCTCTTGATTCCACTAATGATTCTCTTAGCCAAGTTACACTTGAGCAAGAAAATAGCTTATTGAAGGGAATTATAGAGAAAGGTGTTTACAAGAGCCTTGCCAGGAGTAAGCAATTCGAGGAAATTGTACGCAAGCAAGGAAGGCACCGGAAGAATCAAGGTGTTGGTTTTGAACGAAAGTTCAATGCCAATGGAGTTGAGTGGGAAGAAGATCAATACCCCAAGACGAAGTTTGTTCCTCAACAAGAGAAGTATGATCCTACTTCCTTCAAGGGAACACAAGCTCAAGATGATCTTCCACCACAAGACCACAAGAACAAAGGCAAGGACAAGCTTCAAGAAGAGATTGATGCATTTGAAGAAGCACCTAAAGCCTCGTTCAAGTGGGTTCCCAAGACTACGTCAAGTTCTACTTCATCAAGTACAACTACAACTCCAAGGATTCCCATCAAGATGATGTGGATCCCGAAGAAGAAGAACTAGAGAATTCTTGAGGGTGACTCCGCCAACATTCTTCACTCATATCATTTTGGCAAGAACAAGTGCAATCAACTTCCACATCTTGCACTAGTTCAAGGAGTCACAAACCCTCATGTTGGTAAGGCAAGGGACAAGGTAACCTAATGATTTCATGGACATCATCTTGTGTGAGCATCACTCTATGTCTATGGATATTCTTGTTTGTTCCTTGTGGGACTAACCCATGTAGATAAGTTGAAAGTGCAACTCACTCCAAAGGATTACTCCAAATTATCTACATCAACATTGAGCATCCACATCTTCAACACCTACATGAAGTCATCATCGACAAAACCCAAGGTTAGTTCATCCCTCTAAGGGGAGATCTCACATCTAGGGGGAGCTTAACTCTAAGAATTGAGTCAAAGCAACTCTAATGGTGTGAACACATCAATGCATTATGTAAAAGTGGTAACCCCACTTGAGCTTAAACGATGAGTATGACCTATGATCAAATGTTCTCATTTGACTCCTAAGTCAATATACTCATATATAGATGACCTAGTCATCGCCAATTGCTTGATAGATGCTAGAATTGGTTGTGCATGCTTTGCCACATATTTCATTTTCCATCTTATTGTGTGAGCATGTTGGTGCATATTTTTCTCATTCAAGGACATACACTTGTTGTTTTGATTGTTTGGGGTCTTTCCTTTTTGCCAAGTGGATGGACAAGAATGCCTAAGAACCTTCTTTAGCTATCTATGCTTTTCTCATCTCAAACTCTATTCATGCTACATCACAAAATTTGATCAAGTCAGATTCGAACCACTCAGTGTGAGGAGCACTTTCGTCCCCGATTCGTCATAGACTTAAACTTCCAAAACATCTTTGTGATTCTCGGTCCGACCGATTCCACCATTTCGTCCTACCGAGATCATCAAGTTGATCTGAGTTTTCAATCTCGGTGCAACCGATTTGAACTTTTCGGTCTCACCGATTTGTCAGAATCGAACACGATTATGCATCTCGGTGCCACCGAGTTGTTCCACTCGGTCACACCGACAGGTCGGGCTATATATAGCCACGGGCAAAAGTTTGGAAATTTCTCCAAAACCCTTCGCCCGCGGAACAGCTCGCTCTGCCATCGTGGTCTCCGGATCGTCTCCTCGTCGCCAACAGCCTCCTGTCGCTGGTCTCCGCCGCCGTCAACGGGTTTCGTCCCCGCCATTGCCGCCATAGCAAGTCCACCGCCAAGTTAGGGTATGGACTTGATCTTTGTGCTATCCACGTCTGATTCCTAGCACATTGTTTTCATATTGATTCTTGCCACGATTGAAACTCTTCTATCCAGCCAAAGTAGTCCATAGATTAGATGCGATTCAAATTTTTAGGGTTAGGTTTCCGCCGAAACCATCTCGGACCCACCAAGTTGAAAAACTCGGTCTCACCGATTTGGCTTATGCCATTGCACTAGTGACTCTCGGTCTGACCGAGAATTACTAATCGGTGCGACAAATTTGAAGATTCTGTGAAACCCTAGCAGCCTCGGTGCCACCGAACTGAAACTCAGTCCAACCGAGATCATCAATTTAGGTTCCAAAACTGCTTCGGTATCACTGAGTTTGAAAATCGGTTGATCCAAAATGCTTTCTGTGGAAAACTAAAACTGAACTTTTGAATCATTCTTTTGCAAAAATCTCTGCATTTTGTGATGCTCATCTTTTCTATCTCATCTATAACTCTTCACGTGGTCGCAGTCGACTTTTGCAAGATGTCGATCAAAGTGACAGCGAGAATGTGTCTCAAGAGCAGATGGACTTGAGTGAGGGCACTAGTCCCTCAACTACACATGAAGGGAGCAGAAGTACTCCTAGCAATTTGCCTAAGGCTGCAACTAGGCAAAGGAGGAAAAGAAATTCAGATTCTGAGGATGAAGATTACAAAGCTGAGGAAGATGAGGCTACTTCCAAGAAAGTAGTGCTCAAGAAAGAGTATGGCTCTGCACAAAGCACAAAGCCAGGTCTGAAGAGGAAAGTTCCTGCCAAGAGAACTCCAATGCCAAAGGCCAGAAAGTCTACTCAAGTGCCACTCAAGCTCAACCCAAAGAGGCACTGAAGGAAAGAAACATCATCCAAACCTCGTAAAGTCCCCACTGGTGCAACTATGAAGTTCACAATTGAATCGAGAGGATGATGGTGATCAGATAAGAAAAGAAGAGAGCTAGAACCACAACTGCCAAGGTCCTTGGAAAGCCCTCAATGAGAAGGGATTCTGATGAAGAGGAAGAGGATGCTGCACCAGCTCCTAAGGCAGCTAAGCTTATGGGAGATGCAATCAGATCAGGGGCTGCAACATCCAAGCCCAAGGAAGCACCCAAAGCTGCCTCCAAGGCCAAGCAAGTTCCAAAGAGGAATACTAGGAGTATTCCAGCTGCTGAGAAGAACAAGGCCCCAGTGCCCAATGTTGTTGAAGATTTAGATGAAGAAGGACAGGTCCTTAGAAAGCTCAAGCCCAAGATACCAGACCACAATGATGCCCATCCTGTGGCTGAGGACATGAGAATCAGGAAGGATTCAGGGCTGAGACTGTGGAGGATGGAAGATCCATATGCTTCAAGAAGAAGAACTGCTGTTGACTACATGTTCCACACAAAGGAACAACAGGAGTTCTATGAAACAATTTTGTTGGACAAGAAGCCCATAGTCTGTTACATGAGGTGGGTTGACTGGAAATTCATCAAGGAAAATGAGCAGCACTATCCTAGAGTGCAAGACAACTTTATTGCTTGTGGAGTTGCATATTTTGTTGGACAGAAGTTTACCAACTAGAATGATGAGCTTATCATGCAGTTCTACTCCACAACACATTTTTACCCAGATGGTAGAATTGTCTGGATGTCTGAAGGTACAAGGTACCAGTCCACTATTGAAGAATGGGCAAGTCTGATCAATGCCCCCAAGGGAAATGAGGATGACCTAGACATTTATGCAAAGAAGAAGTTGGGTCACAATTCAATGGCTCACATGTACAAGGAGATTCCAGACAAAGCAGTAGAGACTCACAAGTTTGGATCAGTTCACTTTCTGCTATCAGGATTGCCAACCATCAATTGGATTCTGAGGCACACTTTGTTGCCCAAGTTTGGTGACCATAACATGATCAGAGGGCATGCCATCAATATGTTGCATGTGTTTGATGTGCCACAGAAGTTCAAAGTCATGAGCCTGATCATTGAAACAATTAAGAGGACTGCAGCAGATCAGAAGAGGAGCTGTGGATATGCACCTCAGATTCAAGAATTGATAAACTCAAAGATGGGCACAGGAAAATATCAGTTGGATAAGGAACACTTTCCACTTTATCGAGACTTTGAGGACAATGAGGTTGTCGTGAATGAAGATGATCCACAATCAGTTCAAGCTCAGGAGAAGAAGGAGAAGGCAAAGAAGGAGAAGGCTTCCAAGATGCCAACTCAAGAGGAGGCATCTGAATATTTCTTGAAGACCAAACAAGAGCAGCTTGGTTACTTGATATCATCAACTCTGAGGATTGAGAAGGGGTTGGCCACCCTAACTCAAAACTAGGAGAGCCTGGAAAGAATCATGGAACAAAAATTCTATGATCTAGATGTCAAGGTAACTGAGATTCAGTTAGTTGTGGAGCAGCTGCAGGATGACATGCAGGAGAGGAAGGGCAAGACAACCACCAATGTGTTTGCCAGAGTGCCCAGAGCCCAGAGGTCAGTTGCAGTGCCAGTGACAGACACTAGAGAAACAACTTCAGCACTAGACACTGCCCCTATAGTTCCAGTGCAACCAGCTCCAGCACCAACTCCTCCAGCTCCATCCACTTCAACTGAAGCCTTCGTCCAAGGAGCCATCTCTACACCACCACCAAAAGATCAAGCCTGAGAGACGATCTAGCACTATGCATTTTCTATGAACTTTTTGGTAACTTGTTGCCAAAGGGGGAGAAAAATGTATAGATCATAGGCTTCAAGAGAGAGTGTTGCTTTTGTTCTCTCTTGCTTTATTTGGTGGCTTTTCAAACTTTTTTGCTTTTGGTTGAGATACTATGCTTGTGAGACATTGATGATCATGTGTTTGATCATAAGCTACACTTATGAATGCTTGATATTATCCTATCTATCTTATGTGATCACTCACTATTCTTGGTGATGAGTGCATGTATTCATTGTTTATTATTTCGAGCGCTCCACCAAGATGCATGTGACATGGAAGAGTAACCCATGAGCCTAATTCATTGTGCATTTGCAGTCCAAAGCAAATCTAAAACTATGCACAAATTTAGGGTGATCTCTTGCTTATCACATACTGCTCAAAGCGACGATGTTGTTAAATCTTATTATCTTTTGTCGAAGCTTTGATCTATATGTTGTCATCAATTACCAAAAAGGGGGAGATTGAAAGTGCAACTATCCCTAGGTGGTTTTGGTAATTCATAACAACATATAGCTCATTGAGCTAATGCTATTTCAAGACAATTATTTCAGGAAAGCTCAATGAATGGCATGGCATGGATGATGAAAGTGGATCCCTCAAAATACTAAGGACAAAGGATTGGCTCAAGCTCAAAAGCTCAATACTCTTCATTTTACATTTTAAGTGATCCAAGATCACATTGAGTCTATAGGAAAAGCCAATGCTATCAAGGAGGGATGAGGTGTTGCTTAATGAGCCTCTTGCTTCATGTGCTTAGTGATATGCTCCAAAACCCTCAACTACTTTCCCACATCCACAAATGACCTAAACCCAAAGCCAAAATCGGTCACACCGATTCTTCCTATCCGGCGCCACCGATTCCAAAAGTCATAGCCACTGCCACAAACCCTAAGCAAATCCGTCTTACCGATAGGGATCTCGGTCTCACCGAGATGGGGTTGCAATCTCTCTGTTTCCCTTCGTAACGTTTCGGTCTAACCGAAGTGAGCGATCGGTCTCACCGAGATTGCAATGTAAACTCTTTGTTTCCTTTTTGTAACATTTCGATCTCACCGAAAAGAGCAAATCAGTCCCACCGAGTTTACCTGACCAACTCTCTGGAAAGCTTATTACCAAATCATTCTCACCGAGTTTGTGTAATCGGTCTTACCGAGATTACGTTATGCCCTAACCCTAACCGAATCGGTCTCACCGAGATGCAAGTCAGTCCCACCGAAAATCACTAACGGTCACTAGGTTTACTAAATCGGTCTGACTGAGTTTACAATTTGGTCCCACCGAGTTTGGTAAATTGTGTGTAACGGTTAGATTTTGTGTGGAGGCTATATATACCCCTCCACCTCCTCTTCATTCGTGGAGAGAGCCATCAGAACGAACCTACACTTCCAACTTACCATTTCTGAGAGAGAACCACCTACTCATGTGTTGAGGCCAAGATATTCTATTCCTACCATATGAATCTTGATCTCTAGCCTTCCCCAAGTTGCTTTCCACTCAAATCTTCTTTCCACCAGATCCAAAACCTATGAGAGAGAGTTGAGTGTTGGGGAGACTATCATTTGAAGCACAAGAGCGAGGAGTTCATCATCAACGCACCATTTGTTACTTCTTGGAGAGTGGTGTCTCCTAGATTGGCTAGGTGTCACTTGGGAGCCTCCGACAAGATTGTGGAGTTGAACCAAGGAGTTTGTAAGGGCAAGGAGATCGCCTACTTCGTGAAGATCTACCGCTAGTGAGGCAAGTCCTTCGTGGGCGACGGCCATGGTGGGATAGACAAGGTTGCTTCTTCGTGGACCCTTCTTGGGTGGAGCCCTCCATGGACTCGCGCAGCCGTTACCCTTCGTGGGTTGAAGTCTCCATAAACGTGGATGTACAATAGCACCACCTATCGGAACCACGCCAAAAACATCTGTGTCTCCAATTGCGTTTGAATCCTCCAAACCCTTCACTTTACTTTCTTGCAAGTTGCATGCTTTAAATTCCGCTGCCTATATACTCTTTGCATGCTTGCTTGAATTGTGTGATGATTGCTTGACTTGTCCTAAAGTAGTTAAAATCTGCCAAACTCTAAAATTGGGAAAAGGTTAAGTTTTTATTGGTCAAGTAGTCTAATCACCCCCCTCTAGACATACTTCAAGGTCCTACACTTGGCATCCGTCATAGCCTCACGGGCTACTTCTGCTGCTGCTTCTACCTCCGCCCTGGCTGCTTCTACCTCCGCTCTGGCTGTTGCCAGCTCTGCTGCAGCCAGCCTCGACACCCTTGCCGCCGCCGCTGCTGCTGCTACAGCCGCTTGCTCACGCTCCTCTGCCACGGCGCGCTCGGCATCCTGCCGGCGCCGCATGCTCGAGGTAGCCGTGTGCTAAGAGCGACCTGCAGACATGGCTCGCTGCAGGGGGGCTGTTGCGTGAAGAGGAGGCTGATGAAGACGAGCTGCTGCTCGACAGTCCGGAGGAAGGAAGGTAACAATAGGCAGACGGAGCAGCATTCTTTGCTACCGACTTGGGCTGCTCACAGAAATGCTCGAGTGCAGGTTAACGAGGCTCGATACCACTTGTTAGACCTTTCACCTGAGCATTGATAGTTGTGGATGACACTAGGAGAGTTGGGACAATTTTCGTTGGTTTATTTCTCACACAATGCCGTGCCAACTTTGAGGGTTGGGGATACATATTTATAGGCTGCTAGCCAGCCAAGGCATATGCTAAGATGTTGCTAAGATGCTAGTCTAAGATGCTAGTCTAAGATGCTAACCGACAATCCTTGATGGTTAAGAATGAACTCTATCCTAACAGCCAATCCTTGATGGTCCAGACTTTATCCTCCTAATCGCCACAAGGACCTTGTCTTTGCAGCCCCACAAGGACCCTAGTACACGACTTATCCATCACTCACACACGGCTGCTCACGCCAGTGTTGATGTAGCTTCGCCTCGATGCTCCCTTCTTCCACACAACATGGATGAAGTGATACCTCGGTCGGATGTGCTTGCTCCATTCGTGGAACACGGGTTCTTTGCGGGGCAGGCGGACTTGCTGTCCACCAGAGCTGCACTGCTCGTTTCTTGAACAAGAAGATCACCAAGCGATCGAGCAAGCCAGGCGCTGAGTGGAGGTGGTGGAGGCTGCTATGTACTCAGCTTCACGGTGGATAGGGCCACCACCGCTGCTTGACTGATTGCCGACTCACGAGACACTTGCCGAGGAAGAGGAGGATCCCGCCGTGCTCTTGCCGGTGTCGATGTCGCCGACGTGGTCGCTGCCACTGCATGCCCGACGGCGAAGTGTGCCGCCCGAGGACACCGAGGGTAGTGGAGGCTGTGGTCGAGGGTCCCTGCTATGTAGCGGACGATCCTCTTCACTGCCTGCTGGTGTTCCGACGTTGGTCGCTCCATGAATCGACTGACATAGCCGACGAAGAATGCCAAGTCCGGCCGTGTGTGAGTGAGGTAGCGAAGGCTCCCCACAAGGCGTCGGTACTGCGTAGCATCCACTTCCTTCGTCGTGCAGTCGTGGCTCAGTTTCAGCCTCTCCTCCATCGGAGTGAGAGCTGGTTGGCAGTCGGTGAGCCCAGCTAGCTCAACGATGCGCTTGGCGTAGGCGGACTGTCGAAGCGTGATCCCGGAGTGGTCCTGGTGCACCTCAATCCCTAGATAGAAGGAGAGGAGCCCTAGGTCACTCATCTGGAACGTGGCCTTCATGTCTTCCTTGAACGCCGCCACCTCTGCATCTTTGGTGCCGGTGATCACCAGGTCGTCAACGTAGACGCCCACCAGCAGGGCATTTCCTCCACTCCCCCGTCGGTAGACGGCAGCCTCATCTTGCTCGCTAAAACCCATCTTCTTCAACGTGGAGTCGAGCTTGGCGTTCCATACAGGTGCTGCCGCAGGCCATAGAGAGCCTTGCGCAGGCGGAGCACCTTGCCCTCTTGGCCGGGAATCGTAAACCCCGGTGGGCGATGCACGAGACTTCCTCCTTCAAGTCGCCGTTGAGGAATGTCGACTTAACATCCATGTGGTGGACACGCCACCCTCCCCGGCAGCCAGTAAGAAGGAGAAGTTGCACGGACTCCATCCATGCCACGGAGCGAAAGCGTCGTCAAGTCGACTCCTTCCTCGCTACAAGAAGCCTCGGGCACCAAGCGAGCCTTGTGCTTGATGATGGCGCCGCTCCATCCTCTTCACGAACACCCACTTAAGGGTGATTGCGCGGTGACCTCGAGGGAGATCAGCGAGCTCCCAGGTGCGGTTTTGCTCGACCGCATCCATCTCCAACTGCATCACAGCGCGCCATGCCGCGTCTCTCTCGGGCTCTGCAAAGGACCGTGGTTCGCCGTCTTCACACGCGAGCTGTAGCTGCGCCTCCAGGTCACGTGGCACCAGTCCTGGCACCGGCTTGTCGCCGAGCAGATTATCCATCGTACGGCACTGCAGCGGTTCGCCGTCATGCCACGCGTCGATACGCTCCTTGTCGTGAGTGAGCGGGGAAGCAAACTTCATCGGGTTGTGCTCTGCGTGAGCTGGTGCTGATGAAAGACGAGCCCGGAGTGGCGACAGCCGGGGCTGGAGTATGCGGTGTCGCCGGTTGTGGTGTCATCGGCATAGCAGGCGCCAGAGTCGATGTAGTTTTGGGGGCCGAGGTAGACGTGCCCGGTGAACACGAGCTGCTTGCTCCCCCAGCTTCCTTGAAGTGGGCGTACTCGACAATGAAGTCGTCATACGTCGGCGTCGAGCCGTCGTCCACCGCCTTGTCCCATTGCCACCCTCGCCCTTCGTTGAACACGACGTCTCGCGCTGTGCGCCCACATTGTGTCTTTGGGTCGAGGATGCAGTAGGCCTTTGAGCCCTCCGCGTAGCCGTTGAAGACTCCCGGAGTGCTCCTGTCGTCGAGCTTGCCGATGTGGCCGAGCTCCTTGGCGAACGCAAGGCAGCCAAAGACCCGCAAATGAGAGATCGCTGGCTTCCGCCCATGCCAGGCCTCGTACGGAGTTCTGCCGTCGAGTGCCTTAGTAGGAGAGCGGTTGAGGATGTAGACGACCGTTAGCACCGCCTCTCCCCAGAAGACAGCCGACATCCCTCTCTGCTTGAGGAGAGCCCGAGCCATCCCCACAACCGTCTAGTTGCGCCGCTCGACGACGCCGTTTTGTTGCGGGCTGTACGGCGCGGAGTAGTGGCGCTGGATGCCCTCATCGGCGCAGTACGACGCGAATTCAGCCGCCGTGAATTCACCACCATTGTCAGTGCGCAACACGCGCAATTTGCGGCTGCTCTCCGCCTCCACACCAACCTCCGCGCGCCTGATGGCATTCGCTGCTTCTCCCTTACTGTCGAGGATCATCACGCACATGTAGCGGGAGAGATCGTCGACGAGCAGCAGGAAGTAGCGTCGACCTCCTGGTGTGGCTGGCGTCACCGGGCCGCACAGGTCTCCGTGCACGAGCTCCAGCTTCTCCTTGGCCCAAAACTACTTTGTTGGGGAAAGGGAGTCGCTCGCTTCGGACGCAGATGTCGCAAAACTGCTCCACATGGTCGAGGCATGGTAGGCCTCGCACCATCTCCTTGGCACTTAGACGCTTCAGGGCCTCAAAGTGAGGGTGCCCAAAGCGCTCATGCCACTGCCATGCCTCGTCGTCCCGACGGACAGTGAGACAGACCGGTTGTGCCACCTGCACATCAAGGACGTAGAGTCGATTTTCACCTCTGGGCACCTTGGCGAGAAGGCGACGCTGGCGATCCCAGATGCGTAGGACCCCATGCTCAATCAGCATGCGTGAGCCGTTCTCATCCAGCTGTCCCAAGCTGATGATGGAGTTCCTTAGCGCGGGGATGTAGTAGACACCGGTGAGCAGTCGGTGCTCTCCCATCTTGGTGGTGAAGATGACGGAAACGATGCCCTTTATCTCCACAGCGGACGCATCCCCGAACTTGACGGAGCCTCGCGCATCGGAGTCGAGCTCGGCGAAGAATTCCCTTCGACCGGTCATGTGGTGGGTGGCACCGGTGTCGAGGCACCACCCCGTAGTCTTGTCCTTCCCGGAGCCATCGACGAGAAGAGCGTGTGCTTTTGGCTCATCGAGGTGGATGAAAGCCTTTGCGACTGGAGTCGCCGAGGGTAGCTCAATGCTTACATGCGCCATGAATAGATCCGTCTCCTCCTCCTTCGCCTATGCGATGTGAGCCTGGCCTTCTCGTGGTTGCCGACACTCATTGGCCCAATGGCCAAACCGGCCACAGTTGTGGCAACTGTTGTCTTTTGCCAGCTTGGGCTTGCCAGCGGCGCCGTCCTTGGCGCCTCCTCGGGCGTCACCTTCGGCACGTCCTTGTGCCCTGCCCGAGGGGCCTCTTCGCGCCTTATGTTGCTTGCCACGCTTGCGGCCGCCCGTCGAGGAGGAAGGCTCCCCCTTCTTCCTGTCACCAAGGCTGGGATCCCACTGCTCCCGAGTTAGGAGCAGCTTCCCGCCGGTTGTGATGGGCCCCAAGGGGGGCTGTGGCTCGTCGGTGTCGACGACCTTGAGACGGCCTATCGCCTCCTCTATCGTCATCGTGGAGAGGTCCAGCAACGACTCGATTGGGCGAGCCATCTGCTTGTACTTCTCGGGAATGCACCGAAAAAGCTTCTTGACAGCTCTCTCCTCGGTGTAGGTGGCATCGCCAAACTTCACCATCTTCTACAACAGAGTGTTGAGACGGAGAGCAAAGTCATCAATGTCCTCACCTGGCTTGAAGCCCAGGTTCTCCCACTCCTTACGAAGTGCCTACAGGGTGGACTTGCGAGCACGGTCGCTGCCGATGCGTGCTGCAGCGATGGCGTCCCAAGCCTCCTTGGCAGTCCACTTATTGGAAAGCGAGAACTGCATCTCGGGTGGGACTTCGGTGATGAGGGCGTCCAGCGGCCGTCGATCCTCCAGGTGGTCGACGTTGCTGTCCTGGACTGCCTCCCACATGCGCCGCACCTGGAGCTTGACCTTCATGATCCCGGCCCACTCGACGTAGTTGGTTTTAGTGAGGGTAGGCCACCCAACACTGGAACCAACATCCCTGACCACATTCCGGACCTCGTAGAGGCTGCGGTCCTGGTCATTGCAGCCGCCGTCGCGGTGCGCGCCTCCACACGGAGCGCTGGCGCGTGCTCGGCTGCCCATGCGCCGTCGCTCTGCGCCACTTTGGCGCGATCTGCGTCGGCGCCGTCGTCCGCCCACAGCGCGAGCTTTGGAGTTGCTTGGGGCTGCCGCGAGTGCCTTGGCATCCGCCGTAGCCTCACGGGCTGCTTCGCTCGCTGCTGCTTCTACCTCCGCCAGCTGCTTCTACCTCCGCCAGCTCTGCCGCCACTCAGCTGCAGCCAGCCTCGACACCTTTGCCGCCACCATCATTGCTGCCGCTATACCGCTGTTTCACGCTCCTCTGCCACGGCGCTCGGCATCTGCTGGCGCAAAGATGCTCGAGGTAGCCGTGTCTTGAGAGCGACTGCAGACATGGCTCGCCGCAGGGGGGCTGTTGCGTGAAGAGGAGGCCGATGAAGACGAGCTGCTGCTTGACAAATCCGGAGGAAGGAAGGTAACAAGAGGCGAGCCAGACAGCTGCTGCTACCGACTTGGGCTCCTCACAGAAATGCTCGAGGTGCAGGTTTACGAGGCTATGATACCACTTGTTAGACCTTTCACTGAGCATTGATAGTTGTGGATGACACTAGGAGAGTTGGGACAATTTTCGTTGGTTTATTTCTCACACAATGCCATGCCAACTTTGAGGGGTTGGGGATACATATTTATAGGCTGCTAGCCAGCCAAGGCATATGCTAAGATGTTTGCTAAGATGCCGATCTAAGATGCTAACCGACAGTCCTTGATGGTCAAGAATGAACTCTATCCTAACAGCCAGTCCTTGATGGTCCAGGACTTTATCCTCCTAACTGCCACAAGGACCATGTGCTGCAGCCCCACAAGGACCCTAGTACACAGACTTATCCATCACTCACACACGGGCTGCTCATGCCAGATGTTGATGTAGCTCGCCTCGATGCTCCCTTCTTCCACACAGCTGCGGATGAAGTGATACCTTAGTCGGATGTGCTTGCTCCATTCGTGGAACACGGGTTCTTCGCCAGGCAGGCGGACTTGTCATCCACCAGAGCTGCATCGCTCGTGTCTTGAATGAGAAGATCACCAGCGATCGAGCAAGCCGAGGCGCTGAGTGCGGCGGTGGAGTCCGCTATGTACTCGGCTTCACAGTGGGATAGGGCCACCACCGCCGCTTGACCGATTACCGACTCACGAGACACTTGCCGAGGAAGAGGAGGATCCCGCCATGCTCTTCTTGGTGTCGATGTCGCCGGCGTGGTCGCTGTCATTGCTGCACCGACGGTGTGCGGCCCAGGACACCTAGGGTAGTGGAGGCGTGGTCGAGGGTCCCTGCTATGTAGCGGACGATCCTCTTCACTGCCTACTGGTGTTCCGACGTTGGTCGCTCCATGAACCGACTGACATAGCCGACGGAGAATGCCAAGTCCGGCCGCGTGTGAGTGAGGTAGCGAAGGCTCCCCACAAGGCGTCGGTACTGCGTAGCATCCACTTCCTTCGTCGTGCTGTCGTGGCTCAGTTTCAGCCTCTCCTCCATCGGAGTGAGAGCTGGTTGGCAGTCGGTGAGCCCAGCTAGCTCAACGATGCGCTTGGCGTAGGCGGACTGTCGAAGCGTGATCCCGGAGTGGTCCTGGTGCACCTCAATCCCTAGATAGAAGGAGAGGAGCCCTAGGTCACTCATCTGGAACGTGGCCTTCATGTCTTCCTTGAACGCCGCCACCTCTACATCTTTGGTGCCGGTGATCACCAGGTCGTCAACGTAGACGCCCACCAGCAGGGCATTTCCTCCACTCCCCGGTCGGTAGACGGCAGCCTCATGCGGGCTCTGCTCAAAACCCATCTTCTTCAGCGTGGAGTCCAGCTTGGCGTTCCACGCCCTGGGTGCCTGCCACGGGCCATAGAGAGCCTTGCGCAGGCGGAGCACCTTGCCCTCCTGGCCGGGAATCGTAAACCCCGGTGGCTGATGCACGTAGACTTCCTCCTTCAAGTCGCCGTTGAGGAATGTCGACTTAACGTCCATGTGGTGGACACGCCAGCCCTCCTGGGCAGCCAGCGCAAGGAGAAGTTGCACGGACTCCATCCGTGCCACGGGAGCGAAAGCGTCGTCGAAGTCGACTCCTTCCTGCTACAAGAAGCCTCGGGCCACCAAGCGAGCCTTGTGCTTGATGATGGCGCCGGCTCCATCCCTCTTCAGCTTGAACACCCACTTAAGGGTGATTGCGCAGTGACCTCGAGGGAGATCAGTGAGCTCCCAGGTGCGGTTTTGCTCAACCGCATCCATCTCCAACTGCATCGCGGCGCGCCATGCCGCGTCTCTCTCGGGCTCTGCAAAGGACCGTGGTTCGCCGTCTTCACACGCGAGCTGTAGCTGCGCCTCCAGGTCACGTGGCACCAGTCCTGGCACCGGCTGGTCGCCGAGCACATTATCCATCGTACGGCACCGCAGCGGTTCGCCGTCATGCCACGCGTCGATACGCTCCTTGTCGTGAGTGAGCGGGGAAGCAAACTTCATCGGGTTGTGCTCTGCGTGAGCTGGTGCTGATGAAAGACGAGCCCAGAGTGGCGACAGCCGGGGCTAGAGTATGCGGCGTCGCCGGTTGTGGTGTCATCGGCGTAGCAGGCGCCAGAGTCGATGTAGTTTTGGGGGCCGAGGTAGACGTGCCCGGTGAACACGAGCTGCTTGCTCCCCCAGCTTCCTTGAAGTGGGCGTACTCGACAATGAAGTCGTCATACGTCGGCGTCGAGCCGTCGTCCACCACCTTGTCCCATTGCCACCCTCGCCCTTCGTTGAACACGACGTCTCGCGCTGTGCGCACACATTGTGTCTTTGGGTCGAGGATGCAGTAGGCCTTTGAGCCCTCCGCGTAACCGTTGAAGACTCCCGGAGTGCTCCTGTCGTCGAGCTTGCCGATGTGGCGAGCTCCTTGGCGAACGCAAGGCAGCCAAAGACCCGCAAATGAGAGATCGCTGGCTTCCGCCCATGCCAGGCCTCGTACGGAGTTCTGCCGTCGAGTGCCTTAGTAGGAGAGCGGTTGAGGATGTAGACGGCCGTTAGCACCGCCTCTCCCCAGAAGACAGCCGACATCCCTCTC
Source organism: Aegilops speltoides (assembly GCA_021437245.1). Taxonomy (NCBI): domain Eukaryota; kingdom Viridiplantae; phylum Streptophyta; class Magnoliopsida; order Poales; family Poaceae; genus Aegilops; species Aegilops speltoides. The sequence goes on from CM038145.1 coordinate 9,032,206, forward strand.
TGCTTAAGGAGAGCCCGAGCCATCCCCACAACCGTCTGGTTGCGCCACTCGACGACGCTGTTTTGTTGCGGGCTGTACGGCGCGGAGTAGTGGCGCTGGATGCCCTCATCGGCGCAGTAGGACGCGAATTCAGCCGCCGTGAATTCGCCGCCGTTGTCAGTGCGCAACACGCGCAATTTGCGGCCGCTCTCCGCCTCCACACCAACCTGCGCGCGCTTGATGGCATTCGCTGCTTCTCCCTTACTGCCAAGGATCATCACCCACATGTAGCGGGAGAGATCGTCGACGAGCAGCAGGAAGTAGCGTCGACCTCCTGGTGTGGCTGGCATCACCGGGCCGCACAGGTCTCCGTGCACGAGCTCCAGCTTCTCCTTGGCCCGAAAACTCGCCTATTGGGGAAAGGGGAGTCGTCTCTGCTTCGTCAGCACGCAGATGTCGCAGAACTGCTCCACATGGTAGAGGCATGGCAGGCCTCGCACCATCTCCTTGGCACTTAGACGCTTTAGGGCCTCAAAGTGAAGGTGCCCAAAGCGCTCATGCCACTGCCATGCCTCGTCGTCCCGACGGACAGCGAGACAGACCGGTTGTGCCACTTGCACATCAAGGACGTAGAGTCGATTTTCACCTCTGGGCACCTTGGCGAGAAGGCGACGCTGGCGATCCCAGATGCGTAGGACCCCATGCTCAATCAGCACGCGTGAGCCGTTCTCATCCAGCTGTCCCAAGCTTATGATGGAGTTCCTTAGCGCGGGGATGTAGTAGACACCGGTGAGCAGCCAGTGCTCTCCCATCTTGGTGGTGAAGATGACGGAAACGATGCCCTTTATCTCCACAGCGGACGCATCCCCGAACTTGACGGAGCCTCGCGCATCGGAGTCGAGCTCGGCGAAGAATTCCCTTCGACCGGTCATGTGGTGGGTGGCACCGGTGTCGAGGCACCACCCCGTAGTCTTGTCCTTCCCGGAGCCATCGGCGAGAAGAGCGTGTGCTTTTGGCTCATCGAGGTGGATGAAAGCCTTTGCGACTGGAGTCGCCGAGGGTAGCTCAATGCTGACATGCGCCACGAATAGATCCGTCTCCTCCTCCTTCGCTTATGCGATGTGAGCCTGGCCTTGTCGTGGTTGCCGACACTCATTGGCCCAATGGCCAAACCGGCCACAGTTGTGGCAACTGTTGTCTTGTGCCGGCTTGGGCTTGCCAGCGGCGCCGTCCTTGGCGCCTCTGCGGACGTCACCTTCGGCACGTCCTTGTGCCCTGCCCGAGGGCCCTCTTCGCGCCTTACGCTGCTTGCCATGCTTGCGGCCGCTCGTCGAGGAGGAAGGCCCCCCCCTTCTTCCTGTCACCAAGGCTGCTATCCCACTGCTCCCGAGTTAGGAGCAGCTTCCCGCCGGTGGTGATGGGCCCCAAGGGGGGCTGTGGCTCGTCGGTGTCGACGACCTTGAGACGGCCTATCGCCTCCTCGATCGTCATCGTGGAGAGGTCCAGCAACGACTCAATCGAGCGAGCCATCTGCTTGTACTTCTCGGGAATGCACCGAAAAAGCTTCTTGACAGCTCTCTCCTCGGTGTAGGTGGCATCGCCAAACTTCACCATCTTCTACAGCAGAGTGTTGAGACGGAGAGCAAAGTCATCAACGTCCTCACCTGGCTTGAAGCCCAGGTTCTCCCACTCCTTACGAAGTGCCTACAGGGTGGACTTGCGAGCACGGTCGCTGCCGATGCGTGCTGCAGCGATGGCGTCCCAAGCCTCCTTGGCAGTCCACTTATTGGAAAGCGAGAACTGCATCTCGGGTGGGACTGTGGCGATGAGGGCGTCCAGCGCCCGTCGATCCTCCAGGTGGTCGACGTTGCTGTCCTGGACTGCCTCCCACATGCACCGCACCTGGAGCTTGACCTTCATGATCCCGGCCCACTCGACATAGTTGGTTTTAGTGAGGGTAGGCCACCCAACACTGGAACCAACATCCCTGACCACATTCCGGACCTCGTAGAGGCTGCGGTCCTGGTCATTGCAGCCACCATCGCGGTGCGCGCCTCCACCTGGAGCGCGGGCGTGCTCGGCTGCCCACTGCGCCGTCCGCTCCTGCCACTTTGGCGCGATCTGCGTCGGCGCCGTCGTCCACAGGCGCGGAGCTGCTGGAGCTGCCGGGGCTGCCGCGGAGTGCCTTGGCATCCGCCGGATCCTCACGGGTTGCTTCGCTGCTGCTGCTTACCTCCGCCGGGCTGCTTCTACCTCCGCTCTGCTGCTGCCACTCGCTGCAGCCAGCCTCGACACCTTGCCGCCGCCGCCGCTGCTGCTAACCGCTCGCTCACGCTCCTCTACCACGGCGCGCCGGCATCTGCCGGTGCCGCATGCTCGAGGTAGCCGTGTCTTTGAGCGACCTGCACATGGCTCGCCGCAGTGGGGCTGCGTGAAGAAGAGGTCGATGAAGATGAGCCGCCGCTCGACGATCCGGAGGAGGAAGGTAACCAGAGGCGACGGAGCATTCTTTGCTACCGACTTGGCTGCTCACGAAATGCTCGGATGCAAGTTAACGAGGCTCTGATACCACTTGTTAGACCTTTGAGCCTGAGCATTGATAGTTGTGGATGACACTAGGAGAGTTGGGACAATTTTCGTTGGTTTATTTCTCACACAATGCCATGCCAACCTGAGGGGTTGGGGATACATATTTATAGGCTGCTAGCCAACCAAGGCACATGCTAAGATGCTGCTAAGATGCCAGTCTAAGATGCTAGTCTAAGATGCTAATTGACAGTCCTTGATGGTCAAGAATAGAACTCTATCCTAACAGCTAGTCCTTGATGGTCCAGGACTTTATCCTCCTAACTGCCACAAGGACCATGTGCTGCAGTCCCACAAGGACCCTAGTACACAGACTTATCCATCTGCAAAGTCCTTGATGATCATACCAATATCCATATCTTCCAATAATTTCTACATGAAAAATGAACTTTTGCTAGAGGCATCTGTTAGATAATATATCTCTCAATCCTGATAAATGATAGTATTGTAAAACACAATACAGTTAGAACTCATAACTAAACATACATTTGCTATATGGTACACATCCACTCAATATTTAAGGTGATGGAAATGACACACCTTGAGGACTTGGCTTTTTAGGAATGGTCGAACTGGCGAACTAGCAGGAACAGCTAGAAGGATTTGATCGAAGCAGGGACTGGACCAGCAGCGGTAGAGAGAACGGCAGGGGCCGTTCACCGGCCTTCAATGTCTCTAGAGGGTGGCAGCGAATTGTTGAACACATCCGGTTTGCCATGGTGGCCTTGGATTAGGGTTTTCTGGAAACTGAATTTTGGGGAGTCGGTGAGACAGATAAGGAGAACGAGGAGGCAAGGATCCGGGGTAGGAGATCGGAGAGTGGAGGTTTGATCCTTGCAAATAACCGCCGAGGGGATTGACAACCCCCTTGATCGCGTTAGGTGCATGTATTTGTTTTTGTGTGTAGGTTATGCTAACGAGGTTTCAAGTGGTTCTCCTACTAGATTGATAACCTTGGTTCTTAATTGAGGGAAATACTTATCTCTACTGTACTGCATCATCCTCCCCTCTTCGAGGAAATCCCAACGCAGCTCACAAGTAGCACTCATGCACCACGCCCCCCTTTCATGCATCCTCACTCTCCTTTATTGTTGGGATTCGGTGAACCTTGTTATCTCTTTCCTCGTGCAGGACTGCGCATACACCGACCTCCCTTCCTCACGCAACATTCACCCCTCTCCCTCCCTCTACAACGAACCAGTTCTAGAGAAACCTAGAAAATCGCGAGAGCCGATTGAGGACAAAATTTGGCCCACCCTGACCGCCGGTAGTCTCCCACACCTCCCTTCCGCACGCCGGAAGCATCCCGTCTCCATCCCTTCCTTCCCACCAGTAGCATGCCCCGCCCCCTCGTGCAAGTGCGCACAAGCCTAGCCTCCTTACCTTTTCGACTCCTCCATGCTCGCCCTTGTCGCTGGATGTCGCTCCCATGCGTGGTGTCGCACCGATGCTGTTGCTCTCCCACTCGGTTGCCGGCGAGTCACCCGATTCTGATGGAGGCAGCGGTGGATCGCGCGTTGTGGAGAAGTAGACGAGCTGGAGAAATGTGATACAAACGAAAGAGGACAAAAACCACCGCCTCACCCTATCCCCACCAGTTGGCGCTCCTCTCCATTCGGCACGATTTCACAGTCGGATCAACAGCTGGAGCGCTAGCATTTGGGATATGTTTCTCTCTCTGCCACTACAAAGTTGCAGTGCCCCTTTTTTCCTCGCTAAATTTGCATCATATCAGCGTTCAGAACCAAAAGTAGCTCCTGTAATTGAAATTTGACCGCATTTTAATCAATTTAACCATATGAGATTGCCTTCAGTTAGCTGTGATGTAGAGCCTGTCATCTGAAAAATCTGGAAACACAGATGAAATTAGCTTCTGTATTCGAACTTTGAGCACATTTCAAACTATCTCCAAGAGGAATAAAATAGGAAATGGAATTCAGTTGGAGCATAGTATCTTCCACTTGACGTTGGGTCCACAAGTCCAGTGGCCGACCGAACAATATCTCCGGGGCGTCTGGTACCTCGCCCCGCCTCGCCTCACCGCGCACCTCCGCCGCCATGGCCGCCGCCGCCGCCGCCGCCGCACGATGCCTCCTGCTCCGGGCGTCGCCCCCGACGGACCCCGGGAAGGCCCCTTCCTCCGTCCACGCCTCCTCCAGCGCCACCCCGCTCCCTCTCCGCGCGGCCGCCTCCCCGAGCTCAGCCCGCCGTCTCCGGCCGATGCCGCTCCGGTGCTCCTCCCCGCCATCGGGAGGCCCCGCCGAGCCGGGGCTCGCCGTGCTCCTCGAAGTCGAAGGGTCAGGACCCCCCCAAAATCCTGCCTTTTTGCTGATTGGCTCTTGGGTTCTAACACTCCTTGGATCCCCAAAAAGTGTCACCTGCTCTGCTTCTGTATCACAGATTAGTAGTAGTTTGCTACATATTGATTCAGTTGCTGTAGCTGCAGATATTGCTGTTGCTCATCTAGTCATCTGGCTACAGGGATAGAGCATGAATTATGGGATAGAACTGCTCTGTAAATGTACAAAAATGCAGGAATTATCCTGATTGAAGACTAGTTTCTGGTACTGCTGTAGCCGCAGAGATTGCTGTTATCCATCTAGTCATCTGGCTACAGGGATAGAGTAGGAATCATGGGATAGAGCTGCTCTGTAAATGTAGAGAAATGCAGGAGTTACCAGTTCTCCTGAGGCTAGAAGTCGACGACGTATCTTGTTACTGTGATTGCGGTATTACATCGATTTAAAACGCGGCATGTTTCATTCTTTGTGCAAATACCACTAGCAATTTCTCATTAGCTTTATTCTTCTGAGGAAATGTGTTGCCTGTAGGGTTCACCTATTCAAGGCAGCTAAACAGTTTGTTGTATTCCGGTACTAACTTTGGCTGTATTCCGGTACTGACTTTGGCTATTATCGTGCCATCTAGTAGTAACTTGTTTGTTGTTGTTACCTGATGAGTACTGATAACTCTGTTTCTCCCTTTTGTGCTTTTTGATTGAATACTATGTTTCTATCTTCCTCCAGAGTTCTTGCAGATGTCTACCGCTTCGGCTACCGCCAGGCTTTCAATGTAGGTGCGGACAATGTAAATATACATCTTTGCTTAACGCCCTTACCAAGTACCGTTCAGTTTGTTTGATACTTCATTTTCTCTAGTCTATGCCATGCCAACATTTAAGTGGAAAACATGAAATGAGTAGACAATGTGGCAGCATTAGTGTGCAGTATTTGCCTATTCAATAAGTGTTCTCTATAAAATCAAACCTGTATGACTAGGAGTTTAACACAATAGAGATCTTGCAAGTGCAAGTTTGTGTCGTTCTTACTGGCCATCTTGTTTTAACACTATCCAACTTTTTTTTTCATCAGCATTTCAAAATCTTGGCTTGGATTGTGCGAATTGGACAGAGCCAATATATGCTGATTTAGTGAGGTTCGTATTGAATTCTTCAGCCTCATACAACCTGAGTATCACAGGTTGAGCATTGACATCACTAATTTCAATATTCCCCTCTTCTTTTTGTTCCATCCTGTGGCTTCTAGTGATTATTATCCGCTCCTTTATAAACATCTTTGGACTAGGCTGCATGTGAATTTGTTCCCATTTTATCCATATCTTTATTTATTTTCCTAAACTTTCATAGTTTTCTAGGAAATCTAGTGGTGACGAGGAAAGGATGCTGGTGCTGTTCTTTGACAGGGTACCCTCTGTTTTTTCTCCCAACTTCCTACTTGGTTAAATAGGACTATTTATTTATTTATTTATTTCTCCTGTACAACATAACTGCTCATATTGTAACATAGTGTTGTGGACCTGACTAATTACATTTTCTGATGGATGGAAACATTGGAAATAAATGCATGCTCATCTCCACCCTTTCTCCCAATTTGATGCAGATTGGCTGGCCTACATCTCTGCCAACTAGTGAGAAAGGGTCATTTACAAAAAGTGTTCTTCGTGAGAAGGTAGATATATACTTTTACCAACCATTCTTTAGCAGCTTTACTCAATGCATGTTCTTTGTGAGAAGGTAGATATATGTTTTACCAACCATTCTTTAGCAGCTTTACTCTATGCATTATTATCTAGAAATATCACCAGCCTGGTATTATAATTTTGATCATAGGCTACTATCTTGATTCCAACTAAAATTTGCAAATTTGATTCACCTCGTTTCACGTTCAGAACTAACTGTATTCAGTCAATATCATCATTCTCATGGGTATATCATCCTTAGTTCTGCTAAGGAAGGTGGGTAGCTAACTGATATTTACAAGTTACAACTGGGACTCCGGAAGTCACCGGTTTGTATATTACCCTTAAAACAGGGTTAAAGTACTTATTTCCTGTTCAATGCACTCAGTTTTATGTTTGCTTTCTAATTTACGATTGATCTTGAATATATATGAGTTTAATTTTACACCCGAGTCCAAAATGGCTAAAGGGTTTCTATCCTTCCGTGATCTAATTTACAGTTTGATTTTCAACCAATTTGCAAATTTAGTTTTACACCCCAGACTAAAAGGCTAATAGGTTTATTCTTCTCATAGTTGAAAGCTTTGGAAAAGCTCTCTGCTTCTGATGACTTACCACTGCGTCCCGGAGTTGAGAAGTATGTTTACTGTTTTGTGTATCTATATTTGTTGCAAACCCTTCTAGAGAAAGAGTTCCAAGAGAGTTTGAGTTGTGATTGATGAGCACTTTCAGGATATCACAAATTAACTGTAAGAAGCCATGAGCTCTTTTTCCGCGTTGCGAAATTTCCGTGAATTATGGGTCATTGGATAAATAAATTGCATCGTATGTGAGGAGTTTGCTGTTATATGCAATAAGGGATGGTAGTCATAACACATATATTCAAACATCTCTGGATGTTCTTACCCATTCAGCATGCTTTAATGTCAATAAATAATTTCTGTTCCTACTACTATGTTATATATTCATTTGTGCAGTTATGTCTCTTTTATTTGCCCTGTCCCCTGTGTTTGCTCTATGAATGACTCTATCCTGGACATTAAGTTACCTGATGTATGATATTTTGTATGAAAATCTTCCGAAGGTTCATCGATGATGCCCTTAGTGAGGGTGTGCCTGTAGCCATATTGGCAACATATGGCAGAAATGGAGAGAAGATTTCAAGGTTTGGTTTACTGTTTAATTGCTCTTATTTGTTATCTCTCTTTTTTGGGGAGAATTGTTTTGCATGTCAACACTTGCATTTATTTCAAAATAAGCTTGGCACTGTGTTCATGGTAATGACATCGAGTAAACACTGTATGTGGATTTCTTTTCGCACTGCAGATCAATAGTTGAGAAGTTAGGCCCTGAGAGAACGTCAAAAATAAACATTGTTGGAAAAGAGGAGGTTGAAAGAAGCCTTTATGGGCAGCTTGTTCTTGGTGAAGGAGTTGCCTCCAGTTTAGATGAACAACTTACCAAGGAAGTACAAAAGGCTGGTGAGCATTACTAATTAGGGCAATTGCATTCCGGTTCATATTTAATAGTGCTAGTGTCGTCCGAACTTATTTCCACATGCTGGGTTGTGACAGCTTCTGCAGAGAAACAGAGGATAGCAGAAGAGGTTGCATCACTTCTAAAACTCAGTGTTGACATTAACACGGCATCTAAAAGGTTATTACTATCGGTGGATTAAGCATTATTTTCTTGCGCTGGAGTAATATATCTGGAATTCACTGTTCAATCACGACTCTCAGTTCCGAGAAGATAATAGCCACGCTGCGAGCTGGGGCCGAATATGTGGGATGCGACGTGCAAAACTGCATCCTTGTAGCGGGTAGCCAACCCAGCGTCATCGCAGCTGAGCGCATTGGCATGCCGTGCATAGTTGTCCGAAGCAGGTGACTGATTTCGTCTTCACTATGCTTAGTCAGTACTGAATTATGTTGCTTGTTATCTTACTTCTGTCTGCCCTTCCCAGCCTAACCGCGAGAGCAGAATTTCACTCCGCGAAGGCCGTCATGGATGGATTCGGTGACACGGACCTGACAGTATCGAAACTACTGAGTAAGAGGTGGTCTTAATACCGTTGCGAACTAGGCATTGGATGTGAGTTCCCTGCCATCAGTCTGTAACCGACCGACTGCGTGATGATTTGAACCGTCGCTTGATCTAAACCTGAGCTAGCAAAACGAGGCGTTATGTAATGCTGAGCTTGCGGCAGAAAGTTACAATAAGCACCCGCCGCTTCGTTGTGTTTTTGTTGTTATTGTACCGGTGAAGTGTTGAACATTTGTACTATTACTCGATCGATTGTTCTGCGTCTTTATATATACATCTGACTGAGTCCTTGCCATCTACCTTACTTATTGCATCATGATAGCTGAGGATCTTGATCATTTCCCCGTATATTTATACCGAGTTCCCCCTCTAGCATTGTTGGTCTATGTCGTCAGCCTGAGCATTTCGTTGTATATTACATTGCCATTCGCCGTGTCGCTGTTTGATTGCTTGTAGACATGGAAGGCATTGGGAAGTATGCAACAACATCAAACCTGGTGAACACGAGACAGATATGGCCTTCAGGCATCATTTCAGTACGAGAAACGTTGTCTGCAGTGCCATGGACGCCGTGCAGTAAGAGATGAGGCTACCACAAACCATGGTGGCGTTCTACCTTTGCTGCATCATCTACTATACCTAAACTAGTTTGCAAATGAGGCACTCGATAGCAAGTTGTCAGTTATGTGTTTGTAGCCGGCCGATTCACTGGCAACTCCCAAACACAGTCCTTATGTAAACACAAGCTTGGTGCAGAGAACTAGCTACTAGCATATTCTGGTGTGTTGCTTTGCGCTTTTAGGGATGTCTACAAAAGCATTGAGCTATTAATCGGAAGGATTAGTTGTCCGTTGTAAGTTTATCACTTACTGACGCAACATTCTATGCCAATGCTTTTAGTGTTTTTACTGCAACCAAAATTTACCAGACTATTCAAGTAGTTAGTTCACTCATATCTAATACATCATGCTATGTTCTTGAAAATATAATGTGTTTATTCTACACACAAGTTGATGGGCAAACAGTTGCCCAAGCATGCAATCCATCTGCTATTCCGATTGTTCAAAATCATTTCGACATATGGACCATCTTATTTTATGGAAAACCATCCTTGCAAAGTCATTGGTCAATTTATTATCCCTAATGAATAATGGAAAACGCTCCATTGAAATTATTAAGAAGTTTGTTTGCTATTTTTTTTGGAAACTCAACTACATTCTAAAGAATTAAGGGAAATTTATGCCAATGACTTTAGACTAGCAAATATTGCGTTCACTCTGGAACTGTGAGAATTTCTCAATGACTTAAGGAAAACTTAACTTGTTTACTCTGGAATTATGAAAATCTCATCGTTACTAATTAAATAAATTAAACAGGTAAATTGATATTTCTGAAAACAAGAATGCCTTGACCAAACTTAGAACACAAACCAAAAAAGGCCACATTTCATCTATTACACAGATCATGTGGGTGTGCTAGTTCTATTGGTATGCCAAACCTGCGTCAGGTTGTACGCAGGCGAATTCATCAAAGTGTGTGTTACCACAAAAGCACTGCCGGAAGCAATTCGAAAGTGATCATATGTGTTGAAGCATGTGAAAGTGGCAGTATCTTTGAGGGTTTAATGGCAGAAGACCTTAATATTTATGTTACAACAGCAGCAAATGCAGTAGAAAGTAGATGGAGAGCATACTGCCCTGGGACAAATACACCGCCTCCTCCTGAATACATGACCTGTTTAGGTGACGCCCGCCGTAAGAAACTCGCAAACTTAGGAAACCAAAAGAAAATAGACCCAACGTAAAGAGGAAGAGAAACTTGATAAGGAGCTCACAAGGGCCTCTTTTGGATCTGGGCGTGGTGACACAAGAAATGCCTAGGGAGGTGCTTAGGGAGGTGCTTAAAATAGGAAATGCCTAGGGAGGTGCTTAAAAAAATAAACCGAGTTTTCTGAAGCACCGGTGCCTATTTCTACAGGAGAGACGCTCAGTTAAACCTCTATCCTATACAAATAAGTACCGGTGCTTAAGAAAAGTCTGATATATTTCTTTAAGCACCTGCATTGTACAAACCCTAATCTCCTTGCGGTCGGGGTTGCATGCGCGTGGGTCGTGCTTTTAAAACAGTTGGTTCGATCGTGTGGGACGTGAGCCTTGCGGGACGGGAGGATAGAGATGGATGAAGGCGCTGGCCACGCGGCATAAAAAGGAACTATGCATTTTTTTTATTTTTTTATACCAATATAAAAAGACCCAAAGAGGCAGATTCAATTAATCTCGGCCATCAAATCAGGTCAATCCAACGACCTAGACTACTTCACTGTCGAGCGCTCAACACGTTTAACGTGCAGTTAATTTCATGTCAAATATAGTGCTAATCACATAATAACACACAAATAATATCCTACTTAATATCCGCATGCATTTAATATCTTTTAAATTAACGTGCATTGCACGTACACATTGACTAGTAAATAGATAAAGTAGAGAAAGCTACACGAACAATGAAACAAAACTGTAGTTCTTTTTTGAGGGAAAACATCCGATCTATTCATCTTCAATTATGACAGTACAACAAACACCAGAAATAGTAAAAATTATATGCAGATCCGTAGACCACCTAACGATGACTACAAGCGCTGAAGCGAGCCCAAGGCATGCCGCCGTCATCGTCCCTCTCTCACTGGATCAGGGAAAAACTTGTTGTAGTAGATAGTCGGGAAGTCGCCGTACAGCGGAAATTGATCCGGACGGATCGCCTCGTCACATGCCGCGGTTATCTCTTGATCTCAAATGTGGTCTACAGCTTGGCTTTGTATACCTGTTGGATAAAACGAGATCAAACGAGACGCGAGAGACACGATTTTTTCGTGGAAACCTTTACGGGAGAAAATCACGGACGCACGAAGGCGCAATCACTATGATGGAGGAATATTACAAGCACAAGACGACAGACCGTCTTAGGTGCGACTACATTGAGTATATATATGAGGGCAATATAGACATAAGAGTCCTTGAAGGACAAGTAAGCGAGTTGTACTTGTACGCGTCAGCGTCTACGATGACTTCGTAAATCTCAAGATGATATGCCGATTCAGTCCCTCGGAGGTGCTCATAGGGATAGGGTGTGTGTGCGCGCGTTCATAGGGGTGAGTGTATGCACGTGTATATGAGTGTTCAATAAAATGTCCACACCTGAAATGGATGGAGGGGAATAGAAATATTGCCAAATGGGCAACGATGAGTCAAAACTCAGCACCGAAACTGTGTCTGGCATGCCGAGGGACGAAACATACCCGGTTTGAAGAGTTGAGGGTGCATGATTTCTGGCATAGCGGTCGAGCAACGAAAATCAAACAAGTCGAAGGGTTGAAGGATCAAAAAATGGACTTTTCTTTGTTGGAAAAATGAGACAGAAATAAGCCCTCGTGGATAGCTTGTTCTTGGTGAAGGAGTCAACTCCAGTTTCGATGAACAACTTACCAAGGAAGTACAAAAGGCCGGTGAGCATTACTAATTACAACAATTGCATTATTGTTCCTAGTTAATAGGGCTTGTGCCATCCAAACTTATTTCCATATGCTAGGTTGTGACAGCTTCTGCAGAGAAACAGAGGTAGCAGAAGAGGTTGTCGTAATCCCGCTCGGGTCGCCCCCTGCTCGGGCGACTCGGGCTCCCCAACCCTAGCCGCCGCCGGGGCCTAGCCCATCCTCCTCCACTCCTCCCGTCGCCGCTGGAGGACGCCGTCGGCTTGCGCCCGGAGGCCGACGGCGGTGGCAGGGGCTCTTCCTCCCTCCCGCGTCTCAGGGGTGGCGGGACCCCAACATGCGTGGAGGTGTGGCCGATCTAGAAGCGACGGCGTTGGCTTCGACGGCGGCGGCGGTCGGCCCTGCCTCGGGCCACGGGCGGCTGCTGTGGCGGCTGGCCTGGATCGGGCGGTGGCGCGATGCGGTCTTCGGCGGCATGTCATCTGGCTTTAGATCGGCGGTGGCGTCGAGGGCCTGGTGGATTGCTTGGCGGCACCCATGGTAGATCTGTTCTGGCCAGTGTAGCCAGTGGTGGTGGTCATCTTCTTCGTCGGCGGTGGCCGGCTAGAAGCTTGGTGATCGGATCTCGAGATCCATCATCTAGTCCCGGCTGCGAGTTGGGGAGACATGGTTGCCGGTGAAAACCGAGCCGACGGCAGGCGATGGCGGCGTTCTACGTCGTTACCTTGATGAAAGCATCGTCGTGTAACTACTGTCGACCCACTCGTGCTGCTCCGGGGGAAACCCTAGAATCTAGTGTTTCAGATCGGACGATGGCGGCACTGCGGTGTCGTTTCTCTCTTGGGAGCATCATTTGTGGAGCAGCGCTGGAAGTCAAAGGCAGGAGGTGGAGCGGCTTCGTCTTGCACAGAGCTTCGGTGGAGATGTCAAGTCATGCCTGACCGACAGGTGCTACGCTTGGTCATGCCTGGTCGGCAGGTGCTACGCACGACAGATCCTCCAAGGACTTCAAGCTGTGTTGGCTGGTGATACTTGGCAGCATGGCGCTGAGATGTATCAGTGGCGACCGCGACGTGTTCAGCTGTTTGCGCTCAGGGATGAGGTGCCGTTGGGCGCCGTGGTGACGTCGACGTTAGCTGGACCGAGCAAGGTTGATGCATCGATCAGAGCTCGAAGATGGAGCGGTGGCAGTTGGCGGCGGTAGCCTCGAGAACACGCCGGACCGGTGTGTGCCCCGCACCCGGCAAGTGGCTAGGTTGGGGTCTCGGTCTTAGATGTTAGGCTTGGCTGCGATGTCTGTTTGGTATTAGGCCCGAGCTATGTGCCTTTCATCAACTGGATAGGTGTAGCGACAGTTTGTTTCTTAGACGGCGGCTTTAGTCTTACTGTTGTATTGATTTTGTAACGTCTTGTAAGAATAATTAATAAAGTTGCCGTATGCATCGCCCAGATGCAGAGACCCGGGGTCATCCTCCTTTTCTAAAAAAAATCACCATTGTCAGTTCCGAGAAGATAATAGCCACACTGTGAGCTGGGGCCGAATATGTTGGATGCGATATGAAAAACTGCATCCTTGTAGCGGGTAGCCAACCCAACGTCATCACAGCGGAGCACATTGGCATGTCGTGCATAGTTGTGCGAAGCAAGTGGCTGGTTTCATCTTCGATATGCTTAGCCAATACTGAATTATGTTGCTTGTTATCTTACTTCTGTCTTCCCTTCCCAGCCTAACCGCGAGAGCAGAATTTCACCCCGCGAAGGCCGTCGTGGATGGATTCGGTGACACGGACCTAACAGTATCAAAACTACTGAGTAAGAGGTGGTCCTAATACCTTTGTAAACTAGGCATATTGTGATGATTGGAACACGACTTAATGTAGTCTTGAGATACCAAAATAAGGAATTATGTAATTCTACGCCTGCAGCACAGAGTTACAATAGGCACCAACAACTTTGTGTTGTTTTTGTTGTTATTGTACTTGCAAAGTATTGAACCTCTCAACTATTACTCACTTGAGTTTGCTATGTGTGTGACTCAGCGCCTTATATATACACGTCTTATTTAGTCCTCACCATCGGCCTTACTTATTGCGTCATGATGGCCGATGATCTGGTTCATTCCCCCTTATATTTATGCTGAGTACCTCCTCTGGCATTGTTGGTCTATGTCGTCATCCAAGCATTTCGTTGTATAATGCCACTTACTTTGTAGTTGTTCCTCTTCTCGTATTTTTGGTCCATGTCGTCAACTTTGAACGCTTTGGTGTTTATTGCCATTTTCGCCTTGTCACTGTTTGATTACATGTAGACATGGAAGTCATTGGGAAGTTTACAAAGACATCCAGACTTGTAGACACAAGCCAGATATGGCCCTCAGGCATCATTTCAGTACACGAAACATTGTTTGCACACAAACTGCTACCAGGCTTGATGAGCCTACTTTGTGCAGTTCTAACACACCAGGCCAAGTTAGCATTGTATAGATCGCTCTCGACAAGCTGTCTCAAGTAAATAAAATTCGAGCCCAATGCCAACAATCTAACATTCTTGCATCATTGTACCCAAGCGTATTTCTTGATGTCTAGGTATACAAAATAGTTTGACGCTGGTGAACAAATTTGGTTATCCTGAGTCTGGGTGTCATTGTTATCTTCTTGATATTAGAACTTCGCCCTTTCTCGGACAAATTGACTTTGCTGTCAATATTCATTCATACTACATTATGCAGCCATCTTTGTTGTAATCTTACTTCTGTTTGCTCCAAATTCATGGATGGATTTCGCAACCAGAATGATGATGAGAATGAACTAGATACCTCTCCCCTCTCCACCCGCGATGCCCCCATGTGGCGACGAGGAGGAACCCTTGTCTGTTGCCGCCTACCCCCTCCTCCTCCCTCACCACCGGTGAAGCCTGGATTACGGTGGCGGCAGGGCCACCTCATCTCCCCTCTCAGTGATTTTGGTGCGGGCCTAGCCTCCTGGGATAGGATGATGCTGTGAGTCAGTTGCAGCGATGCTGCTATGTGTTGGTGTGGTGTTTGCGCGGTGGCCAGACAAGCTGGGTGGTTGCTGGGTGAGCCGGGTGTGGCAGCGGTCTGCAAGCACGGAAGCGGCCATATCTGCACCCTGGCGATGCATGTTGATGATAGCTTGGTACATGGTCGGCCGTCTCTGCAGTGGCCACTAGAGGCGGCGACGTGGTGGTGCTGCGGTGTACTCCCCTCTGTTGTGGTTTGGGCAGATCTAGGGTGGTGGTCGCGGCTTTCCCCTGTGAGGGTCTGATGGAGGCAAGTTCTAAGGGTTCACGACGGCCACTCAATGCACGGTGCGTCGACGGAAGGTTTGATCCGGGAAGGGATGCAGGGGCCTCATGGACTTCCCATTGCTGAAATCTGGAGATGCCAAGTCGGTCGTGAAGCAGGTCCTAGTCCACGGTGGGTCGTCCGTGGTGGCCGCAGCGTGGCTGGCGACCGCTAGCGCCCTTCCCCTGCTCATATCAAGGTCCTGTCGATTGCCATGCGAGGTGATGATTCTAAGTGACTGATTTGCAGCGCTCCAAAACTCCGAACAAATTTTGAAAACACAAATAAATTTTGTACATTTTCGGGAAAGAATGAAATGTTTTTTTGAAACCTGAACAAAAAAATTTGTACATTTTTTAAAAGCCGAAGAAAGTATTGAATATATTGAACTTTTTTTAAATTGCGATTTTTCTAAAACTAAAATAAAAGAAAGAAAGAAACAAAAAAACGAAAATGAAAAAACATGAAAAAAAGAAACATATAATAGTCGCCCTCTTGCACATACAAGACACTAGCGCTGTTAAGCTCCAGTGACTAGCAACACATCTCCACGAGTAAGATGTCTGAGGTTCGATTCCTCGCTCTCTTGGGTTTTCTTGGGGGATTTTCTCTGTTGGAAGCATCCGTCATGGGCTGGCCCATGAATGATCGATGGGTGTGCGAGAGGCTGACACTTTGCCACAGAATGTGGCGAATAGGGTTTTCCTAGGCCATGTCCCAACAAAGGGCCTACTTTTGGTTATAGAAAAAGGAGCCTTCTGTCCCTTCACATAAGGGCAATGTCTCTGCATGGTGGCGGTGATAGAGGTGCAGTATGGAATGTCAGGGCGGCGACCATGGTGGTGGGGGCTGCAAGGCTCATGAGAGGAGCTCGCGCCTCAGGTGTGGTCCTGTGGCCATGGCTGTGCGGGCAGCATGGTGCCCAGTGTCCAATGATTGATGGTGGTCTTGGAGGTGGGAGTGCATGCTGATGTGTAATCCATTTCTGGCTTGGAGCAGACCGACGGCGACGGTGGCCGTGGGCGTCGTTTCCCTTCACAATGGTGTCGTCCAGTGCCGGAGGTAGGGGGTGGACAGGGTGGGCCACGACCCACCCTGAAATTGGGAAACATCCTATATGGTACTGCAACTGAAAGGCTGAAAAATATAAGAAAAAATAAATTTATACTTACAGCTATACTCTTGGCACACCCTGGCCCAGTGGGTTCGGTTCGCACTGGTGTCGTCACGATTACTCTCCTCCTCCGGATTTCTGCAGCAGAAACCATGATCCTTTTGTATATCGGGTGGTAGCGGCACTCCGGCACTGTACCCTTCTTGAAGCCGCCGTCTTGACGCCCACGGTTCGTCAGGCATATCTTGTTCTCTTCATGACGCCTCTTTCACGGTGGAGAACTCCAACCGCTTGAAGCGGGCTCTCATTGACTTGTTCTTGGCTTGGGTGTGTTGGAGTGGTGTAGCTGTTCTTGTGCACTGTTGTATCCTTCCATGGATGTGTGTGTTGTGGTGTCGAGGTATTTGTTTCAATTAACAAATAAAAGGTGTTTGTCATGCCTTGGGTGCGTGTATGGTGTTGGCCTGTTTTAAATTATTAGCTCTATTTAATCCTATCGCTACACCGACACCCAGGTGAGGACAGAAATTCGTCGTCATTTCACGCAAGCAACAACGTTGGCACAAGAAGTAGGTGGAATTTGTGTTTCTATGAAATTCACCAGACTAAAAATAATATGTCTATGGTTGTGGTCTATATGACAGGGGCCTAGATCAGGATTCCTCCAAACCATTCATGCAACGGTAGACTATCTCATGTGTAGTACAAATCACATGATAAGTGATCTAGGATAAGTTATTGGTTTTGGAAGTCATACTTACCAGGATCCAGAATCGCCATGATATCCAACCCATGTTATCGCACACAATCATTGATGTGTTTAAGTTTATTCAAGTAAGAAAGACCTCGTGCTATTCCAAAACATGCCTCTCATGTGACAACTCATCCTTAGCGAGGTTCAGACCTGGTGGTTCCTTTGCCTTCTTGGGTGTTTTTTTGCCTCTCATGTGACAACTCAGGACCTATTTTAGGTATGTGATTTTGATTTTTATGAATACATTGTGAAGTCACAAAACATGTACTCAGGTCTTGCATCATCCAATCCAACCTTGGTAATGGTACCAAGAAAGTGGGAGAGAAGTGGATCTTCATATGTGGCATCCTCTTCCTTCTCCTTTGTTTTTGGTATTAGGCAGGGTACTCAGGACATTCTGGAGAAACTTTTAAGCGGTCGATATCCATATGTTTGAGCACCCCATCCGACACATTCACTTTGTTATTCTTTCCTAAATAGAAACCGACGTTCTTTAAGCTAGAAAAAATTCGAGTATCAAAAATAGGAAAGAAAAGATTTCACGGATATGAAATACCTCGTATAGTCCAAATTACGTGCAGCTAGACACCGCATCCCCTTTTCCATTGTGTGCTCATCCACGGAATATCAGCCTGAATATCAAATGAGGAAGTAATGTCGCTGACCCCGGAACTTTTTTTTTGTTTTCATCTCGGCTATTTTCGAATGATTGAAGGATGGCATGGATCTACCACCCATTTTAGTAGTTGAGGCGCTACGAGCTTGCATCTCTCACATCCCCAAAGGTAAGAATTGGTGGATCGGGTCGAACACTTAATCCCATCATCAACTGTCAATAGCTAGGACCATGGTTGGGACCATCATCATGGTGTTCCTCCTAAAGCACAAACCGAAATTCGTAGCCACTAAGCCTCACACAAACCCTAACAGAGACCGAAGCGACCCCATCATCATCATCCCTTTTGAATGATGGGAACGTAGTAATTTCAAAAAATTTCCTACGCACACGCAAGATCATGGCGATGCATAGCAACGAGAGGGGAGAGTGTTGTCTACGTACCCTCGTAGACCGAAGCGGAAGCGTTGACGCAACGTAGAGGAAGTAGTCGTACGTCTTCCCGGTTCAACCGATCCAAGCACCGCATTCGCACCTCCGAGTTCTTGACACACGTACAACTCGATGACGCACCCCGAACTCCGATCCAGCAGAGGTACGGGGAGGAGTTCCGTCAGCACGACGGCGTGGTGACGATCTTGATGTTCAACTATCGCAGGGCTTCGCCTAAGCACCGCTATAATATGACCGAGGTGTAATATCGTGGAGGGGGGCACCGCACACGGCTAAGGAACGATCACGATGATCAACTTGTGTGTCTATGGGGTGCCCCTGCCCCCGTATATAAAGGAGTGGAGGAGGGGAGGGCCGGACCTCTCTATGGCGCGCCCTAGGGGAGTCCTACTCCCACCGGGAGTAGGATTCCCCCTTTCCTAGTCCAACTAGGAGACCTTCCAAGTAGTAGGAGTAGGAGACAAGGAAGGGGAAGAGAGAGGGGAAGGAAGGAGGGGGTGCGGCCCCTCCCCCTAGTCCAATTTGGACTAGGCCATGGGGGGGCGCGCGGCCTGCCCTAGGCAGCCCCTCTCTCTTTCCCGTATGGCCCAATAAGGCCCAATACTTCTCCCCGGCGTATTCCCGTAACTCTCCGGTACTCCGATAAATACCCGAATCACTCGGAACCTTTCCGAACTCCGAATATAGTCGTCCAATATATCGATCTTTACGTCTCGACCATTTCAAGACTCCTCGTCATGTCCCCGATCTCATTCGGGACTCCGAACTCCTTCGGTACATCAAAACTCATAAACTCATAATAAAAACTGTCATCGAAACCTTAAGCGTGCGGACCCTACAGTTCGAGAACAATGTAGACATGACCGAGACACGTCTCCGGTCAATAACCAATAGCGGGACCTGGATGCCCATATTGGTTCCTACATATTCTACGAAGATCTTTATCGGTCAGACCGCATAACAACATACGTTGTTCCCTTTGTCATCGGTATGTTACTTGCCCGAGATTCGATCGTCGGTATCCAATACCTAGTTCAATCTCGTTACCGGCAAGTCTCTTTACTCGTTCCGTAATACATCATCTCGCAACTAACTCATTAGTTGCAATGCTTGCAAGGCTTAAATGATGTGCATTACCGAGAGGACCCAGAGATACCTTTCCGACATTCGGAGTGACAAATCCTAATCTCGAAATACGCCAACCCAACAAGTACCTTTGGAGACACCTGTAGAGCACCTTTATAATCACCCAGTTACGTTGTGACGTTTGGTAGCACACAAAGTGTTCCTCCGGTAAATGGGAGTTGCATAATCTCATAGTCATAGGAACATGTATAAGTCATGAAGAAAGCAATAGCAACATACTAAACGATCGGGTGCTAAGCTAACGGAATGGGTCATGTCAATCAGATCATTCAGCTAATGATGTGATCTCATTAATCAAATAACAACTCTTTGTTCATGTTTAGGAAACATAACCATCTTTGATTAACAAGCTAGTCAAGTAGAGGCATACTAGTGACACTCTGTTTGTCTATATATTCACACATGTATTATGTTTCCGGTTAATACAATTCTAGCATGAATAATAAACATTTATCATGATATAAGGAAAATAAATAATAACTTTATTATTGCCTCTAGGGTATATTTCCTTCAGTCTCCCACTTGCACTAGAGTCAATAATCTAGATCACATCACCATGTAATTAACATCGATAGTTCACATCATCATGTGGTTAACACCCATAGTTCACATCGCCATGTGACCAACACCCAAAGGGTTTACTAGATTCAATAATCTAGTTCACATCGCTATGTGATTAACACCCAAAGAGTACAAAGGTATGATCATGTTTTGCTCGTGAGAGAAGTTTAGTCAACAGGTCTGTCACATACAGAGCCGTATGTATTTTGCAAATATTCTATGTCTACAATGCTCTGCACGGAGCTACTCTAGCTAATTGCTCCCACTTTCAATATGTATCTAGATCGAGACTTAAAGTCATCCAGATCGGTGTCAAAACTTGCATCGACGTAACCCTTTACGACAAACCTTTTTTCACTTCCATAATCGAGAAACATATCCTTATTCCACTAAGGATAATTTTGACCGCTGTCCAGTGATCTACTCCTAGATCACTATTGTACTCCCTTGCCAAACTCAGTGTAGGGTATACAATAGATCCGGTACACAGTATGGCATACTTTATAGAACATTATGGCCAAGGCATAGGGAATGACTTTCATTCTCTTTCTATCTTCTGCCGTGGTCGGGTTTTGAGTCTTACTCAATTTCACACCTTGTAACACAGGCAAGAACTCTTTCTTTGACTGTTCCATTTTGAACTACTTCAAAATCTTGTCAAGGTATGTACTCATTGAAAAAACTTATGAAGCGTCTTGATCTATCTCTATAGATCTTGATGCTCAATATGTAAGCAGCTTCACAGAGGTCTTTCTTTAAAAAAAACTCCTTTCAAACACTCCTTTATGCTTTGCAGAATAATTCTACATTATTTCCGATCTACAATATGTCATTCACATATACTTATCAGAAATGCTGTAGTGCTCCCACTCACTTTCTAGTAAATACAGGCTTCACTGCAAGTCTGTATAAACTATATGCTTTGATCAACTTATCAAAGCGTATATTCCAACTCCGAGATGCTTGCACCAGTCCATAGATGAATCGCTGGAGCTTGCACATTTTGTTAGCACCTTTAGGATTGACAAAACCTTCTGGTTGCATCATATACAACTCTTCTTTAATAAATCCATTAAGAAATGTAGTTTTGACATCCTTTTGCCAGATTTCAAAAAATGTGGCAATTGCTAACATGATTCGGACAGACTTTTAAGCATCGATACGAGTGAAAAAATCTCATTGTATTCAACATCTTGAACTTTGTCAAAAACCTTTTTCGACAAGTCTAGCTTTGTAGATAGTAACACTACTATCAGCGTCCGTCTTCCCCTTGAAGATCCATTTATTTTCTATGGCTTGCCGATCATCGGGCAAATCCACCAAAGTCCACACTTTGTTCTCATACATGGATCTCATCTCAGATTTCATGGCCTCAAGCCATTTCGCGGAATCTGGCCTCATCATCGCTTCCTCATAGTTTGTAGGTTTGTCATGGTCAAGTAACACGACCTCCAGAACAGGATTACCGTACCACTCTGGTGCGGATCTCACTCTGTTTTACGTACGAGGTTCGGTAGTAACTTGATCTGAAGTTACACGATCATCATCATTAGCTTCCTCACTAATTGGTATAGTAGTCACAAGAACAGATTTCTGTGATGAACTATTTTCCAATAAGGGAACAGGTACAGTTACCTCATCAAGTTCTACTTTCCTCCCACTCACTTCTTTCGAGAGAAACTCCTTCTCTAGAAAGGATCCATTATTAGCAACGAATGTTTTGCCTTCGGATCTGTGATAGAAGGTGTACCCAACAATTTCCTTTGGGTATTCTATGAAGACGCACTTCTCCGATTTGGGTTTGAGCTTATCAGGATGAAACTTTTTCATATAAGCATCACAACCTCAAACTTTAAGAAACGACAACTTGGGTTTCTTGCTAAACCACAGTTTATATGGTGTCGTCTCAACGGATTTAGATGGTGCCCTTTTGACGTGAATGCAGCTGTCTCTAATGCATAACCCCAAAACAATAGTGGTAAATTAGTAAGAGACATCATATATCGCACCATATCCAATAAAGTGCGGTTACGATGTTCGGACACACCATAACGTTGTGGTGTTCCAGGTGGCGTGAGCTGTGAAACTATTCCACTTTGTTTTAATTGAAGACCAAACTCGTAACTCAAATATTCGTCTCCACGATCAGATCGCACAAACTTTATTTTCTTGTTACGACGATTTTTCCACTTCACTCTGAAATTCTTTGAACCTTTCAACTATTTCAGACTTATGTTTCATCAAGTAGATACCCATATCTGCTCAAATCATCTTGTGAAGGTCAGAAAATAACGATACTTGCCACGAGCCTTCATACTCATTGGTCTGCATACATCAGTATGTATTATTTCCAATAAGTCAGTAGCTCGTTCCATTGTTCCGGAGAACGGAGTTTTAGTCATCTTGCCCAATAGGCACGGTTCGCAAGCATCAAATGATTCATAACCAAGTGATTCCGAAAATCCATCTTTATGGAGTTTCTTCATGCGCTTTACACCGATATGACCCAAACGGCAGTGCCACAAATAAGTTGCACTATCATTATTAACTTTGCATCCTTTGGCATCAATATTATGAATATGTGTATCACTACGATCAAGATCCAACAAACTATTTTCATTGGGTGTATAACCATCGAAGGTCTTATTCATGTAAACAGAATAACAATTATTCTTTAACTTCAAATGAATAACCGTATCGCAATAAACATGATCAAATCATATTCATGCTCAACGCAAACGCTAAATAACATTTATTTAGGTTTAACACTAATCCCGAAAGTACAGGGAGTGTGTGATGATGATCATATCAATCTTGGAACTACTTCCAACACTCATCGTGACTTTCCCTTCAACTAGTCTCTGTTTATTCTGTAACTCCTGTTTCGAGTTACTAATCTTAGCAACCGAACAAGTATCAAATACTCAGGGGCTACTATAAACACTAGTAAGGCACACATCAATAACATGTATATCAAATATACCTTTGTTCACTTTGCCATCCTTCTTATCCGCCAAATACTTGGGGTAATTCTGCTTCCAGTGACCAGTCCCTTTGCAGTAGAAGCACTTAGTCTCAGGCTTAGGTCCATACTTGGGCTTCTTCACTCGAGCAGCAACTTGCTTGCCGTTCTTCTTGAAGTTCCCTTCTATCCCTTTGCCCTTTTCTTGAAACTAGTGGTCTTGTTAACCATCAACACTTGATGTTCTTTCTTGATTTCTACCTTCATCGATTTCATCATCATGAAAAACTCGGGAATCATTTTCATCATCCCTTGCATACTATAGTTCATCATGAAGTTCTACTAACTTGGTGATGGTGACTAGAGAATTCTGTCAATCACTATCTTATCTGGAAGATTAACTCCCACTTGATTCAAGCGATTGTAGTACCCAGACAATCTGAGCACATGCTCACTAGTTGTGCGATTCTCCTCCATCTTTTAGCTATAGAACTTGTTGGAGACTTCATATCTCTCAACTCGGTATTTGCTTGAAATATTAACTTCAATTCTGGAACATCTCATATGGTCCATGACGCTCAAAACGCCTTTGAAGTCCCGATTCTAAGCCGTTAAGCATGGTGCACTAAACTATAAAGTAGTCATCATATTGAGCTAGCCAAACGCTCATAACGCCCGCATCCGCTCTCGCAACAGTCTGTCACCTAGCGTGCATTAAGGACATAATCCTTCAGGCAGCAATGAGGATAAACCTCAGATCACGGATCCAATCCGCATCATTGCTACTAACATCTTTCAACACAATTTTCTCTAGGAACATATCAAAATAAACATATGAAAGCAACAACGCGAGCTATTGATCTACAACATATTTTGCAAAATACTACCAGGACTAAGTTCATGATAAATTTAAGTTCAATTAATCATATTACTTAAGAACTCCCACTTAGACAGACATCTCTCTAGTCATCTAAGTGATCACGTGATCCAAATCAACTAAACCATAACCGATCATCACGTGAGATTGAGTAGTTTTCAATGGTGAACATCACTATATTGATCATATCTACTCTATGATTCACGCTCGACCTTTCGGTCTCCGTGCTCCGAGGCCATATCTGCATATGCTAGGCTCGTCAAGTTTAACCTGAGTATTCCGCGTGTGCAAAACTGGCTTGCACCCGGTGTAGATGGACGTAGAGCTTATCACACCCGATCATCACGTGGTGTCCGGCACGATTTAACTTTGGCAACGGCGCATACTCAGGGAGAACACTTCTTGATAATTAGTGAGAGATCATCTTAAAATGCTACCGTCAATCAAAGCAAGAATAAGATGTATAATAGATAAACATCATATGCAATCAAAATATGTGACATGATATGGCCATGATCATCTTGCGCCTTTGATCTCCATCTCCAAAGTACTGCCATGATCTCTATCGTCACCGGCATGACACCATGATCTTCATCATCTTGATCTATATCAATGTGTCATCACATGGTTGTCTCACCAACTATTGCTCTTGCAACTATTTCTATCGTATAGCGATAAAGTAAAGCAATTATTTGGCACTTGCATCTTATGCAACAAAGAGACATCCATAGGGCTTCTGCCAGTTGCCGATAACTTCAACAAAACATGATCATCTCATACAACAACTTATATCTTATCACGTCTTGACCATATCACATCACAACATGCCCTGCAAAAACAAGTTAGACGTCCTCTACTTTATTGTTGCAAGTTTTACGTGGCTGCTACGGGCTGAGCAAGAACCGTTCTTACCTACACATCAAAACCACAACGATAGTTCGTCAAGTTGGTGCTGTTTTAACCTTCGTAAGGACCGGGCGTAGCCACACTCGGTTCAACTAAAGTTGGAGAAACTGACACCCGCTAGTCACCTGTGTGCAAAACACGGCGGTAAAACCAGTCTCGCGTAAGCGTACGCGTAATGTCGGTCCGGGCCGGTTCATCCAACAATACTGCCGAACCAAAGTATGACTTGCTGGTAAGCAGTATGACTTATATCGCCCACAACTCACTTGTGTTCTACTCGTGCATATAACATCAAACCATAAAACCTAGGCTCGGATGTCACTAATGGGAACGTAGTAATTTCAAAAAAATTCCTACGCAGATGCAAGATCATGGTGATGCATAGCAACGAGAGGGGAGAGTGTTGTCTACGTACCCTCGTAGACCGAAGCGGAAGCGTTGACGCAACGTAGAGGAAGTAGTCGTACGTCTTCCCGGTTCAACCGATCCAAGCACCGTTACTCCGGCACCTCCGAGTTCTTGACACATGTACAGCTCGATGACGCACCCCGAACTCCGATCCAGCAGAGGTACGGGGAGGAGTTCCATCAGCACGACGGCGTGGTGACGATCTTGATGTCTAACTGTCGCAGGGCTTCGCCTAAGCACCGCTACAATATGACCGAGCTGTAATATCATGGAGGGGGGCACCGCACACGGCTAAGGAACGATCACGATGATCAACTTGTGTGCCTATGGGGTGCCCCCTGCCCCCGTATATAAAGGAGTGGAGGAGGGGAGGGCCGGCCCTCTCTATGGCGCGCCCTAGGGGAGTCCTACTCCCACTGGGAGTAAGATTCCCCCTTTCCTAGTCCAACTAGGAGACCTTCCAAGTAGTAGGAGTACGATACAAGGAAGGGGAAGAGAGAGGGGAAGGAAGAAGGGGGTGCGGCCCCTCCCCCTAGTCCAATTCGGACTAGGCCATGGGGGGGCGCGCGGCCTGCCCTAGGCAGCCCCTCTCTCTTTCCCGTATGGCCCAATAAGGCCCAATACTTCTCCCCGGCGAATTCTCGTAACTCTTCGGTACTCCGATAAATACCCGAATCACTCGGAACCTTTCCGAACTCCGGATATAGTCGTCCAATATATCGATCTTTACGTCTCGACCATTTCGAGACTCCTCGTCATGTCCCCGATCTCATCCGGGACTCCGAACTCCTTCGGTACATCAAAACTCATAAACTCATAATAAAAACTGTCATCGAAACCTTAAGCGTGCGGACCCTACGGTTCGAGAACAATGTAGACATGACCGAGACACGTCTCCGGTCAATAACCAATAGCGGGACCTGGATGCCCATATTGGTTCCTACATATTCTACGAAGATCTATATCGGTCAGACCGCATAACAACATACGTTGTTCCCTTTGTCATCGGTATGTTACTTGCCCGAGATTCGATTGTTGGTATCCAATACCTAGTTCAGTCTCGTTACCGGCAAGTCTCTTTACTCGTTCCGTAATACATCATCTCGCAACTAACTCATTAGTTGCAATGCTTGCAAGGCTTAAATGATGTGCATTACCGAGAGGGCCCAGAGATACCTCTCCGACATTCGGAGTGACAAATCCTAATCTCGAAATACGCCAACCCAACAAGTACCTTTGGAGACACCTGTAGAGCACCTTTATAATCATCCAGATTCGTTGCTAGACGCTTGGTAGCACACAAAGTGTTCCTCCGTAAACGGAGTTGCATAATCTCATAGTCATAGGAACATGTATAAGTCATGAAGAAAGCAATAGCAACATACTAAACGATCGGGTGCTAAGCTAACGGAATGGGTCATGTCAATCAGATCATTCAACTAATGATGTGATCTCATTAATCAAATAACAACTCTTTGTTCATGGTTAGGAAACATAACCATCTTTGATTAACAAGCTAGTCAAGTAGAGGCATACTAGTGACACTCTGTTTGTCTATATATTCACACATGTATTATGTTTCCGGTTAATACAATTCTAGCATGAATAATAAACATTTATCATGATATAAGGAAATAAATAATAACTTTATTATTGCCTCTAGGGCATATTTCCTTCATTGAACAAGTTTAATTTTAGCAGAACCACTTGGATGTGCACAATTCCATGGCGATGCAAGCAAATGAAGTCAACATTTTGGGTTGCGCCGATGACTGATCCCACTACCCACAAACAAATAAAGTGGTGGAGTGGCGCTGGAACTCCAAAAGGCATGCACCCCAAATAGGCTTCAACGGGGTGTATTGTGGTCGGACCTCGGAATCGGATTTCCAATCACTGATAGCAATTTTCAACATTGTGAGCTTTCGTCTACTTGTTGACTCTACCAGTTAAAAAAATACATTTAGCTCTACGTAGGCACAACATACTCCTCCAAAGAAATAATAGACACATTGCTCAGCTCAGGGCTTCCAGCCACCACCATGGTCGCAAACACCAGCGTCGAGGGTGTGGTAGTTAGCACACAAACCGCGCGCTGATGGTTGCACGTCAAACCCCCGGCGCATGCACGTCCACGAGCGGTCTAGCTCGATGGCAAATCATTTTGCTGACGGTGAGCACAGTGAGTCGGATGGGACAAACATGAATGGGCAACGGAAATAAAGCTGCAATCACAAAAATCAGAGGAGACAGAGGGTCTCCCTGCCTCACACCATTTTTACAAAGGAATTGTTTACGAGGTACTCCATTAAGCAGGGCAGATGAAAAACCAGATCCATAAATCATTTTAATCCAGTGAATCCATTTCTGGCCAAATCCTTTAGCTTGCAGAATCTCAATGATGGTGTTATGGTTCAACATGTCAAATGCTTTCTCAAAATCCAGCTTGAGAAGTATGATTTCCTTTCTGCTTTGCTGACATTGGTGGATATATTCATAGGACCAAGCCAGGCAATCTTGTATACATCTGTGATTAAGGAAACCATATTGATTTTTGTGAACCATACTGAGAATGTGCTTCTGTAGTCAGTTTTCCAACAGTTTTATTACGATCTTGAGAGTACAGTTCAACAATGAGATAGGTCTGAAATCTGCTGGATTAGCTGCATGGTCCTTCTTTGGGATGAGGGTAATGTAGGAGTAGTTGATACTTTGAATATTAACCTAGCCTAAGTGAAAGTCTGCAATCAGCTTATAAAAATCAGGTGCAATGATATCCCATCAGTTTTTTCAGAAATGCAGCATTGAAACCATCTGGCGGTGAGCATAGTGAGTCGGATGGGACAAACATGAATGGGCAATGGAAATATAAAGCTAGGGTTGGGAGCAGAGAAATTATATACGATGGCATATGTATCCATAACCCTGCTCTTTTTCTTTAAAAACTAATCTATGGCATTTGTGGGTAATTATTTTGAATTTTACTGTCCATGGACTGTTTCAAAGGTTTGTAGGTTGTGATTAGCTCTATGACTTATTTATCTATTTTCTGGTAAGCTCGTCGTCTACTTATAAAATATACTAAAATGTATATAATAAAATGTACAACCTTTGAACGGTTGGAGATGTATGATCTGCAACCGCCAATTTTCCACCCGGCCAGGAACTTATTGATTCATTCACTTTGGACTTTATTTGAAATAATTATCTAGCTTCTGTCATAGTTACTATGGTTGTGGGGTTCCATGTGCCATACGGATTTTTGGTTGAACTGATGGTTGGCGCAACCGACATGCAATGCATCTAATAATTCTTCATAGTACTTGTCATGCAATCCACCAATATATATTTGCCCTAGAACCTTCACGTGAATGGTGTTGATGTCCATGTTAGAAGGGAGAGAGAGGATATGTGGAATAGTTTTCTTTGTATTGCTTGAGCCTCGTGGGCCTATATATAGGAGTACAATCATCTACTTGCACTAGTAGAAAAAGGGTCAAACGTGAAGCACATTAGTGCCGGTTTGTATTAGAGCCGGCACAAATATATACCTTAGTGCCGGTTCCAACTTAGCCGAGCCGCTCTCATTAGTACCGGTTCGTGGCTAACCTTTAGCACCGGTTCGTGCCACGAACCGGTACTAATGAGAGTGGTGGCAGGATGTTGTCAGTCTGGGCCCCTCCAAGATTTTAGTACCGGTTCGTGCCACGAACCGGTACTATAGGTCCTCCTGCATATAAACCCTTCGTCCAGCTCGCTCTGTTCTTCCCCCTTTCCCCTCTCCTCTCCTCTCTGTTCTTCCTCGTCTCCCCTCGAGCTCATCACACATTTTGCCCAAAATTTGTCAAGATTTGAAGGCCCCCATCCATTCAAGTGATCACAAAGGTTAGCAACTTTGTCCTTTCATCTCTCATTGCTAGATTAGCTCTTGCAATGCTTTATATAGTTATTAATTTGTGAGTTTAGTAATTTGGGAGGAAATATATATATGTGCTAGTATCTGATTTATATGCAATTTGAGGTCAAAAATAACACTTAGTTTGCATATGTAGGTGTGGTTTACTTAGTGCCTTCTAAATCTCAACAGAATCAGCGCCGATCGCCCAAGACTGTCTCTGTCAGCCGGCACCACCTTGTGGTGAGCCTCTTGTTCATGAAATTTTATATAAAAATTGATGTTTGTGTGATTTGGATATATAGTTACTCGTATAATAATTATCTTACCCGTCGTTGTTTGTTATACATAGTGCCATGGTTTTGATATCCGCCCCGTCGGCCCTCGTCCTTGTTATGATTCGGATGTGGTATATTCTCTTTTAAAACTATTTGTTGCATTTCGTGTTTATGACAAATTATGCCCATCAAGTTGACAGATATTTTTATCTAGGAGGTATGTGAACCGGAAATTCCAACCGACCCTATTGTCGAGAGGTTAAATTTAGTTGAAAGAGAAAACGAGTACTTGAAAGAAAAATTGAAAAGAATTGAGGGGGAGAAGATGGAATTGGAGTTGTATGTTGTCGATGTCGTCGATGATCACAAGATCAAGATGGAGAAAATGCGCTTGAAGATTAGAAAGATTAGAAAATATGCCATCGATAGTGAGGCTTGGTATCATTATGCTGTTGGATCAATTGTTACCTTAGTTGCGATCTTGATCGCATTTGTTGTTGCATTTAAATGCTTTAGCTAGAGAGTTATTTGTTTGTTGCATTTAAGTATTGTATGAACTTTATGTATGAACTTGTATTAATTTGGTCTATTCGGTGTTGTGTAATGAAGATGAGCCGACAATGGATGTACGATGACCGATGCTCTCCCCAGTTAGTTGAGGGCGTGCATACTTTTCTGCTTGCGGCTGAGGCAAACAAGCGGGCGGATGGTTTTATGCCTTGTCCATGTGCTGGCTGTAAGAATGGTCGCAATTACTCTACGCCAAGAACCATTCACGCCCACTGCTTGAGTCCGGTTTCATGCCCCACTATAATGTTTGGACCAAGCACGGAGAAAGAGGGTTATGATGGAAGACAATGAAGAAGAAGAGGACGACGACAGCTATCCCGCCATGGGTTCCCTGAATACGATGATACAACAATGGGGAAGAAGCTGAGCCGGTAATGCGGGAAGAAGCTGAGCCGGCAATGCGGGAAGAAGCTGAAGAAGAAGCATCAGATGAGCCCGTTGATGATCTAGGTCGGGCCATTGCCGATGCAAAGAGAAACTACGCAAGTGATTTGGAGAAGAAGAAGTTGCAGCGCATGTTAGAGGATCACAAAAAATTGTTTACTCGAATTGCGTAGGTGACAAGAAAAAGCTGGGCACCACACTGGAATAGCTGCAATGGAAGGCAGAGAATGGTGTATCTGACAAGGGATTTGGAAAGTTGCTGGTAATGATAAAGGATATGCTTCCAAAGGACAACGAATTTCCCGAGAGTACGTACGAAGCAAAGAAGGTTGTCTGCCCTCTAGGGTTAGAGGTGCATAAGATACATGCATGCCCTCATGATTGCATCCTCTACCGCGGTGAGTACGAGGATTTGAAGCTTGCCCGGTATGTGGTGCATTGCGCTATATGATCAGCCGCGATGAGCCTGGTGATGTCGAGGGCGAGCGCCCCAGGAAGAAGATTCCTGCCAAGGTGATGTGGTATTCTCCTATAATACCATGGTTGAAACGTTTGTTCCAAAACAAAGAGCATGCCAAGGCGATGCGATGGCACAGAGAAGACCGTAAGAAAGACGGAAAGTTGAGAGTACCCGCTGACGGGTCGCAGTGGAGAAAAATCGAAAAAAGTACGGGAAGGAGTTTGCAGATGACGCAAGGAGCGTATGGTTTGGTCTAAGCGCGGATGTCATTAATCCTTTTGGGGAGCAGAGCAGCAACCATAGCACCTGTCCTGTGACTCTATGTTTTTATAACCTTCCTCCTTGGTTGTGCATGAAGCGGAAGTTCATTATGATGCCAGTGCTCATGCAAGGCCCTAAGCAACCCGGCAACGACATTGATGTGTACCTAAGGCCATTAGTTGAAGAACTCTTACAACTGTGGAATGGAACAGGTGTACGTGCGTGGGATGAGCACATGGGGGAAGAATATGACCTAAAGGCATTGCTGTTCGTGACCATCAATGATTGGCCTGCTCTCAGTAACCTTTTAGGACAGACAAACAAGGGATACCGCAGATGCACGCACTGTTTGGATGATACCGACAGTATATATTTGAATAGTTGTAAGAAGAATGTGTACCTGGGACATCGTCGATTTCTTCCGAGCAGGCATCCCGTAAGAAAGAAAGGCAAGCATTTCAAAGGTGAGGCGGATCACCGGACGAAGCCTCGCCACCGTACTGGTGCTGATGTACATGATATGGTCAAGGATTTGAAGGTGATATTTGGAAAGGGTCCTGGCGGATAACCTGTTCCGAAGGACGCTGATGGACGCGCACCCATGTGGAAGAAGAAATCTATATTTTGGGACCTGCCATATTGGAAGACCTAGAGGTCCGCTCTGCAATCAACGTGATGCACGTGACGAAGAATGTTTGCGTGACCCTGCTTGGCTTCTTGGGCATGTATGGGAAGACAAAAGATACACCTGAGGCATGGGAGGACCAGCAACGTATGCACGGAGAAGACGGCAACATCAGGGTCATGCAAGCTACGCTCTTACCAAAGAAGAGAAGGAAATCTTCTTTGAATGCCTTTCCAAGATAAAGGTACCGTCGGCTTCGTCAATATAAAGGGAATAATAAACATGGCAGAGAAAAAGTTCCAGAACCTAAAGTCTCATGACTGCCATGTGATTATGACGCAACTACTTCCGGTTGCATTGAGGGGGTTTCTACCGGAAAACGTTCGATTAGCCATTGTGAAGCTATGTGCATTTATCAATGCAATCTCTCAGAAGGTAATCGATCCAGAAATCATACCAAGGTTACAGCATGATTTGGTGCAATGTCTTGTCAGTTTCGAGTTGGTGTTCCCACCATCCTTCTTCAACATCATGACGCACGTCCTAGTTCACCTATGCGAAGAGATTAACGTTTTGGGTCCTGTATTTCTACACAATATGTTCCCTTTGAGAGGTTCATGGAGTCTTAAAGAAATATGTTCATAACCGTGCTAGGCCGTAAGGAAGCATCTCCAAGGGCCATCAAAATGAGGAGGTCATTGAGTTTTGTATTGACTTTATTCTGACCTTAAGCCGATTGGTGTTCCTGAATCGCGCATAAGGGCGCATCGATGGAAAAGGCATGCTAGGAGGGGAACAAATAATATGTATGGACGGACATTCTCTCACCGAAGCACACTACACAGCTTCTACTGAATTCCACCTTGGTGGCTCCGTATATGGATGAACACAAGAATTTGCTACGCCCAAACACCCGGGCGGTCTCGATGACCGGATTACACGTGAACAAACCAGAGTTTCGCCACTGGTTGCGTATACGCACCATGCATGACACCTCCATTGAAGATGACCTGTACTTGCTGTCCCAGTTACCATCTTCGAATATAATGACTTTCAAAGGGTACGAGATAAATGGTAATACATTTTACACGATCGCCCAAGATAAGAAGAGCACCAACCAAAACAGTGGTATCCGCTTTGATGCAGAAACCAAGACGGGATAGGAAATATATTATGGTTATATACAGGACATATGGGAACTTGACTATCGACGTGGTTTAAAGGTCCCTTTGTTTCGGTGCAAATGGGTCAATATGACACGAGGCGGGGTAACGGAAGACCCGCAGTACGGAATGACAACAGTGGATCTCAACAATCTTATGATGCGCGACGAACCATTCGTCCTAGCCAATGATGTGGCACATGTTTTCTATGTGAAGGACATGTCTACCAAGCCAAGAAAAAGAAAAGATAAGGAAGCGAATGCATCGTACGATGAGCCAAAGCGCACATAGTTCTTTACGGGAAGAGAAACATCGTGGGAGTGGATGACAAGACAGACAAGTCGAAGATTATGAAAAGTTTGATGAAATTGCTCCATTCACAAAGTGAATATTGACCCGAGCATCCCGTTAAATGATGAAGATTTTCCATGGTTACAGCGCAAAAGGGACACACGCTGAAGAAAAAGTTTCACACCCAAAGATCTAGGATGTGATCGGCTTCACTATCATCACTTTCTTCTGTGTTTCACACCCGTGAGGGAATGTCTATAATAGTTAGGGTAGTTATGTGTTTTGGCATTTGAAACGCCAAGAAATTTTATGTGCAAACAAATTCTTTTCATGCATTTACTGATTTTTTTCCAAATAAATGACCCTGAAATTGAAAAGCATTTCAAATGAACTCAGAAAAGGTTGAAAGTTGGCATGGTATCATAATTTCATACAAATAGCATGTGCAAGAAAGTAGAGAGGGTTACGGCAAAAACTGGATGCACTTCGTGTACAAAATGGACAATCTCTTTCGAAGTATCAGGGTTTCCGACGAAAACTGAACTGTTACAAAGGCATTTCATTTTTTAAATAACCTAAGCATTACTAAATTGAATATAATGATAAAACACACTAATATTAAACATAAGAAAAAAGAATCACTGAAAAAACTTTTTTCAAAGTTAAGTTATTCACAAACTAGTGATTCACACTAATTTCAAATAATTCAAAATTTAAACTATTCAAATTTGAAAACTACGGGCACTAACAGAAAGTTTGTAATTTTTTGTACATATATCAAAAATATTCACAAAGAAACTCTAAATACACAAAAAACAACAAAAAATAAATAAAGCAAAAGAAATAAAAAATAATGCAGAAAAGAAAAAAATTATAAAAAAATGTTGCGGCGCTACCCGGTGGGCCTGCCAGACCTAGGGTGTGCAAATGTCGATGGGTCCCACTTGTCATGATCATCTCTCAAATTGGTCCCACATATCGAAATGTACAAATTTGATGATTATTTTCATAAGTGGACCCATTGGTCAAGTTTCCATTTCACAAGTTTTCAGATCACATACATAATCAAAAGAACACATAAATTTCATCAAATATACCACTAAATAAATCTATTACAATCTTTACAACACATATATGCTACAATATGCTACTCTTCACTAAGTAGAACTTGATGACTTCACACTTCACAGCTTCACACTTGCTTCACACTTCACACTTGAGCATCGTAAAGAGGAACAACCACAAATCAGGACAAGGAAACTCACATTATCAAATCAACACACAGACTTGTAGCAAAACAGCAACATAATACATTATAACGAGAGCATCATGCTGGAAAGAAACAGCACAAAAACATGTGGATATCTCATGTGAGCATCATGCTATGGTTTTATTAAACTATGATACAACAAATGAATACAATATCTTCAATGCAAATTATGGTACTTGTAGCAAAATAGTTTGAGACAACAACTACACAATACATTATAACAAGAGTAAGCTTCAATCAAACATTGACAGATTGCTGCTAGTGCATACTACTATGATTCACACTAGAGCAAATTTTCGAAGAACAAATAATGAAAAGCGTGCAAATGCTCAAGAACTAGTACTTGCTGTACCAGAATAGGTACTTGCATCTTGAAGTTTTCGGAAGAACAAATAAGCTGAAGCGATTATTCATGAACATGCGTATTAAAGAAACAAGAACGAGAAAATTTTCAGTAGCACTTGTCATTGGAATTCAAAAGCACTTGTCATGTGGTCTAACTCAGCGATCATCCAAATATGTTGCAGAATAAAAAATCTACAAGGTGAATAGTAGGAGCTGAGTTTTCAAAGAATGATACATCGAAAGCATAAAGTAGATATTCTACGGGTTCAGCAGACAAGCTAAGCAAGTCACCAATGGACCAAAACCCTGTAAGTTACATTCAGCAGGTGAATGATGATAACATGACTTCAAGCGATACCTTGGGTCAATTTTGCATTCGAGTAATATGACATTCAAACTTTTAATCTGAAAACCATGCATTGTCTGTGATACAAAGTGGTGCTATAAAACACGCGGTGTTATGTTCGGTGCAAGCGGTGAAAATCTGGCATCATTCATCATCACACCGTATGGTGCTGCAAGTAAACTATGTGTTTGGTTTATTAAGCAGTGTTATGTTCAGGTGTAAGCAGACTAAAAATCTGCGGGCAAATCATGTTAAGAAAGGTACTTTATGGTTGGGTCGCGGCAAGGAGAGAGGTCGAGTAGGCTCCTGAAACTCCTCCATGGATGGCACGGGACCTTAAACAATGAAAAGACAACGATAAGTGTGATGTCTAAGGTACATTCCAGCAAACACGTAGTAGATGCAAGGATGACCAAGAGCCAACACATTCTGCTGGTATACTTAACTTGGGTTTAGTACCCGTGCAGTGGCGCTACCGGTGGGCCTGCCAGACCTAGGGTGTGCAAATGCAGGCCCAGAGGGGCCAGCAGGCTCACAGGGCAGCGCACCCTAGTTAGGCCCAGAAGCCTGCTATATAGAGGAGTTCGAAAGGGCAGCCGCGGCTGGTGTCGGGAATATACCTCATGTGTAAACCGCCGAAGTTTAAACCGCCGGATCGACGACTCATCGTAACCCGCCCGAGCTTGGCGGTTCACGGATACCCGCCTGTCTTGGCGGTTCATTCAGAATCTGCGGGCGGGTCAGATGGATGACGAGGCCCATGGCCCAGAAGGCGTTCACGTTTAATGGTGGGCCGGTTTATGAGGAAAGCATAAGGACTATTCTCCTACAAAGGAAGCAAGACTAGGACTCCACTTGTAATAGAGTAATCCTAATCCAACTAGGACTAGTCATGTAAACCGCCCCTTCAACATATATAAGGAGGGGCAGGGCTCCCCAAAGAGGGACGGGTTAGAAGCAATAATCTCTAGGGCTAGACACAAAGAGGAGAGCCGGTTTACGGCGACTCCCTCGTGATGATAATGAGATCTAGCCTCAAACAGCATGTAGGGTTTTTACCGGATGATGTTTCCCGGGGCCCGAAGCTGTCTAAATCCCTGTCTTGTGTTGCGTCTCTCGATTCCGCTCAACCCCTCTCAAGGTACCACATAGATGCGTTGGCCTCGCGACTAAGTCCTGACACTAAGGACATCTGCCGTGACAAATCCACGACAGTTGGCGCCCACCGTGGGGCCTGCGCACGGTGGTTTTGAGTTCTTGAAGGGATCTTTTCTAGGGTTTGAGAAGTTCGGAATTTTTCAGATGAAGAATCAGTTTTAAGGATCTGCATCGTATCCGTGACAAGCAGCTGGAACAACATATGCGAGATTTGATGAAAGAAAGATTACGGTTGTGTGGTGCGAGCCTGCCGCGACCGGACGATCCATCTGATCCGGATCAATTTTCAAAGGCCCCGAAGACTAACAGCAATTGTTATTGAGTTGCTGAGTCTGAGAGGAGAATTTTTTTTATGATAAAAGGGTCAGGGATCCATCAGTCGAAGGGGGCGTTGAGCTGGACCAGAGTTTCCTGTTGCAGCCGTTTTTTTTTCGATCCGCCGAGTTGTGACTATTTTCCGCCGAGTTGCCTCCGCCGTGTATGTACATCACATCAAGATGAAGTTGATTCGTTACAAAATCATCTGAAGCCAAATCGGTTTTCTTTTGATCAACTCTGATTGCTACAAGGAATATACTGGAAGATTAATTCAAGGATTAAAGAAGAAAAAGCTACTACGTGGGATTAGCACGTGAATACCAAGGAAAAAGGAAGTACAGCCGCGGTACGTACATAGACACAGACTCGGTTTCGCCTCGTTGGTTGACGGCGACACGGCCTCAAGTCACCAGTCCGCCGCCGTTGTGGTTCGCCGCGTCGCCAGTACGCCCACCTCCGTCTGTGAGCCGGCCCACCCCCGACCGGCTGCGCCCCGCGCTACTACCTTTTGCATTGGCGCGGTCAGCCCCCGCACCTCCACGGCCAAGTCGCCGCCGCCTCATGCTCGTCCCGCTGCGGCCATGCACGCGCGTGCTTGAGCCGTCCCGCTGCGGCCACGGCCGTGGGTGCTTGAGACGCCCGCCGTGGAACGTCACTACCTCAAGCCACTGCCAGCGGTCAGTGCCGAGCCGCCGTGGCCTCGCCTGCGAGCCGCTCCGGTCTTGTTCAGCCTCCGCCGTGGCCTCGCCTGCAAACCGCCGTTGCTGTTTACGTACAAATTGCAAATCCCGAGAATCAAGCTACGGGATCGCCTCTGCTAATTCCTCCGCAAGAAGAAAAGCAATTCATCTACCAAGTGCTAATTGAGTGCTCACGTTAAAAGACCAATTAAAGTATTACTTTGGTATTATACTATTCGTCACATGGAGCTACAGTATGGCCACTAATTGCTATGTGAGCCACCTGGCCTCGAGCTTCCAGTTGCCGCTCCTAGTCTCAACCGTGGTCAAGCCGCTTGGAGCTACTGCTGCCGCCAAGGTCCATGGTTTCCATCACGTGCTCGAGTCGCCACCCGTGCAGTTTAATCTACATCAACCCGCCGGAGCCGCCAGAGCTATATTGAGTCGCTGATCTGCCTGAGCCACCTCTGTTGCGATAAACGGATCATCCGTCGTCCAAACAAATCAGGTGATATCCATCCAAGTTTGTTTTATTAGCACATATTGTTTTATCAAAGAACAATTTGTCTTTGCTGCAATGTTTTTATGCAGGATAATTATTTATGACAAAGGTATTGTTATACCGCGGACATGGAGCGCGTGCCAGCATAATTTTGCAGTGACGTTCTTCCGGGGCCATGCTGCTCAACGGATACACATGCAAATCGCCGCCCCCGCTGATTCGGTTTACATCCGTCCACGCATGCGACTGATCCATTGTCCGCGCCGGTTTACAAACATCACGGTCGGCTCAACCGTCCGCACCGGTTTACCATACTGCGGCCGGTTCACCCGTGATTAATTTCAGCTTCATACAGTTATCATCAATTTCATGGCGGGTTATTTCCGACCTAAACACATCAGGTGATATTCATCTAAAATATATTTTATTGGCACATATTATTTTTATCAAGGAGCAGTTTATCTTTGCCTTGGTCTGCAATATTGTTGATGCAGGACAGTTGTTCACTACATCAAAACGGCGTGGTTAATTCGCCCGTCCGCGCCGGTTTACAGTACCGCGGCCGGTTCATCTGTTTGAGCCACCTCTGATGTCGAGGTCATCTTTTTCGTCCGCCTCTCGTGGCCTGGTCTACGACAACACACCGGGCTGCGCCTGTCTGCATGAGCTGTTTATTGAGTATGAGCAAGTCACAGCTTGGGTAGCCCGGTTTTCTTTCAAATTGGAGGCAAATTATCATCAACCGCCGTTTGCACTGGATGATTCAATGGGCAGGCGCACGAGTCGCCGCCACTACCGTTTTGATTAACTTCAAATCGCCAGTTGGATGGAACCATTGGCCGAGTTGCTGACACGGCTCATATGGGATCATTTACAACCCGCCGCAGTCACCTCAACCTTCTGTGGATTCACATCGTGCTATCAACGCCAATGATATACAAGTTATGCCGGTTTATATCACGGTCAAATATGGAGAATCTCAAATCAACTCCTTGAGTCGCCTTGAGACTCGGGGGCTACAATGACATGACTCAGCAAATCTTGCCAGTTTCAGCGAATTTAACCCCAGGACAATGGAGGGAAAGATAACCCGGTCAATTTCCGGCTTAAAAAGTATATGACAATTACAAAATCCCGGCTCAATGAAGAAGTTCTGGGTCATCAGAAAAGATTCCGGTTTAAAATCCGGCTCAAGGGAAGCCAGTCTCACTGAAGCTCTCAAATCTGGTTTGAAAATGTCCGGTTCAGAAAAGGAATTAACGTCTTGCAAGTTTGAGTTTAAAGGCCGTCAGAAAAATTTCCGGCTTAAAAAAGAAGGATTCCGGTTCAATATCCGGCTCAAGGGGAAAATGTCTCCCACGAAGCTTTGAAGCTCTCAAATATCCGGTTCACGATCCCGGTTCAAGAAGAATTTATCTCTTGCAAAACGTTAAAAATTGCCGAAGAGGACCTGCTGCCATGATGTGCAGTTCAAACATGGGTATCCTGCCTTTATTGGCCTAACATATTGATCACATGGGGGCTTCTGCTTCATAAAGCGGGGTCTCTGTTCTTTTTTACATCATGCGTGGTTACACGGAGGTTCTGTCTTAAAGCGGCCTCCGGTTTACCCCTTGACATTTGCTTTTTATATCACTTGGGGGCTTGGTCGTGTCCGAACCAATGCAACACCTCTTGATAGGCGAAAGCCACCAGATCATTTGGGGACGCGGTCACGTCTGAACCGGCCACGCCTCTTGGTCGGCCAATAGGGCCAGAGTCATTTGGGGGCTTGGTCGAACCCGAACCAATGTCATGCCACTTGGCCGGCGTACTCGCCAAGAGTCTTTTGGGGACTGGCCGATCGGCACCATCGCTACGCCTTCGGGGAGCTTGGTTGCGTCTGACCATGGTAATGCCATCTGACCAGCTCAGTAAAGCTTTTCTTTTGCAAAAAGTTGTTGCCTTTGTTGCCATATTTTTTCATAATTGGTATTCAATTTTTTTTTGTTGCGTTTTTTAAACCGACAACGTTTTAATCCGGTTCGACTGTCAATTGACGGAACACGGTCAATTCTGAATCCGGAGATTATTTGCCCGGTCTGATTTTTTGATCTTATTATGGAGTAAACCGGTGTCCATTAACCAGGTTTGGCTTTCAACTACAAGTTGTCAGTACACGATCAAGTTATAATCCGGAGACTGTCATCTCGGTCTGGTTTGACTACGAGTCGCCAGTATTATATATGGATAATCCGGTGTCTATTACAACCCGGTACGGTTTTATCATAAACCGGCACAATATGGAAGGAGTTATCAGTACTCAAAATTTGGGTTATTACCTCTACTACAAAAAGTTGGTAAACCAACAATGTGATTCAATGTCACAGAGGCAGGTGGAATAAAGCATGATGATAAATTATCCGGTGTTTTGATAAACCGGTCTGGCTTTTGATTATAAGTCGCCAGTATATATTTGGATTGCGCCATTGGAATCATGCGCTTATAAATGATTGGGTTATATTATTCAAATAGCCAAACTTGGCTGAATTTTCATTATGATATTGGATGAATAAGGTTTCATACCGGATTATATTATATTGAATAGCCAACATGGCTGGATTTTTATGGTTATTAATATTATGATTGAGGTTTTCAAAGTCGCTTTAGCGCAATGGATATTATGTTATCAATGGATATGGCTTTTGTTCTACAATTGAAGGAATAGTCCCGAGTTGCTGCAGGCTTACAACCCGGCACTTGGGGGCTACATTATTCAAGTTGAGATTATATCAAATATGCAAGTCTCATATCGCTGCAAGCATGCACCATGATACTTGGGGGCTAATGCAAAGTCATTTTTATTGGCCTTATTGAAGACCCGACTCATCATATCATAATGAGTCGGCCCTTGGGGGCTACCAATTGCTCCTGTTAAACAATTCAAGGTACAAAGCTTTTTATTTTGAAGGGTCCACTGCTCAGTTGGTAAAGCACAAGGCTCTTAACATTGTGGACGTGAATTCAAGCCCCATGATGGGGGTTACATTATATGATGTTATTTTCATTGAAGTATATATCAAAGTCCCTGCTCATTATTGCATAATGACCCGGCCCTTGGGGGCTACACTGGTTGAAGTTTTTATGAGTATAAGACAATTACAAGTCCTGTGTTGTCAGAAGCGTGACAACCCGGCACTTGGGGGCTACATAATATGGAGTATTCAGTTTTTACTAAGTGACTGGGATGAACAACATGGATTTCTTCTTAAGTGGCAGTATTTATATTGAAGCAAGTCTTAAGCCATCACTTTGTTCTACTCAAGACTTGGGGGCTACAGGTATTATATTATTATCAAGGAAATATTTTCAAATTCTCTGTTTGAGCAAACTAGATTGACCCGGCGTCACCAATCATTATGACCCTGTGGCTGCAACCCGGTGTCATCAATAATCATAAACCGGTGTTGGCAACAATCATGAACCGGTGTCTGCAACAATCATGACCTGGAAGTATCAGTTTTTATAACCCGACAAAGGTGGTAATCATAAACCGGCAAGTTTTTTACATCTTCAAACCGGCTGAATATCAGATGAATATTTCAAGACCAATATTTCTTAAACCGGCGCTTTGGAAGCCGACTCAAGTGGATTATCCTTCACAATATTGTTCTATGAG
Source organism: Aegilops speltoides (assembly GCA_021437245.1). Classification (NCBI taxonomy): domain Eukaryota; kingdom Viridiplantae; phylum Streptophyta; class Magnoliopsida; order Poales; family Poaceae; genus Aegilops; species Aegilops speltoides. The sequence goes on from CM038145.1 coordinate 9,073,584, forward strand.
AAACCAATGTCAGAAAATTGAGTATGATGCTGGCTTATTGACCTGGATTTTCTAGAAGAAGGAAATAACAAGGATGATCAGGTGCCGGTTTACAAGAATTCTTAACCCGGAGCACAACCTATCAAATTTGTTCTGGTGTTTATTTTGCAGCATAAGTTTACCATGGATAAATCCAAGCTAAACTTGGGGGCTAATGTCGGGAATATACCCCGCGGTGTAAACCGGCCGGAAGTTTAAACCGGCCGGACTGGACGACTCACTGGTAACCCGCCCGGAGCTTGGCGGTTCACGGGATACCCGCCTGGTCTTGGCGGTTCATTCAGAATCAGCGGGCGGTCGATGGATGACGAGGCCCATGGCCCGTAGGCGATTCACGTTTAATGGTGGGCCGGTTTATGAGGAAAGCATAAGGACTATTCTCCTACAAAGGAAGCAAGACTAGGACTCCACTTGTAATAGAGTAATCCTAATCCAACTAGGACTAGTCATGTAAACCGCCCCTTCAACATATATAAGGAGGGGCAGGGCTCCCCAAAGAGGGACGGGTTAGAAGCAATAATCTCTAGGGCTAGACACAAAGAGGAGAGCCGGTTTACGGCGACTCCCTCGTGATGATAATGAGATCTAGCCTCAAACAGCATGTAGGGTTTTTACCGGATGATGTTTCCGGGGCCGGTTGTCTAAATCCCTGTCTTGTGTTGCGTCTCTCGATTCCGCTCAACCCCTCTCAAGCTACCACATAGATGCGTTGGCCTCGCGACTAAGTCCTGACACTAAGGACATCTGCCGTGACAAATCCACGACAGCTGGGTTTATTATCCAGTGCGGCTGCCCTTCGCTCGGCGAGGTGGGACTAAACTTGCCGCACCGCACCTGCGCCAGCGCACCCCTTTAGTACCGGGTCGTGGCACAAACCGGTACTAAAGGGGGGCCTTTAGTACCGGTTTGTGCCACCACCCAGTACTAAAGGGGGTCGCTTCCCGCCGCTTGGCCTGGCCAAAACAGGCCTTTAGTACTGGTTGGTGGCCCAACCGGTACTAAAGGTGCCTTCTATATATACAACAACTACGAAAATTTCAGTTTCCCTCTGTTTGTTCCTCTGTTCCGTCGTCTCCGTCGCCGTCGCCGCCCCCGTCCCCGTCGCCGCCCCCGTCCCCGTCGCCGCCCTCGTCTCCGTCGCCGTCGCCGCCCCGCCCGTCCACGTCGCGCCGTCCCGTCGCCGCCGCCAGCGTCACGCCCCGGCCCGTCACCGCCCCCGGCTGTCGCCTCGCCGTCGCCGTCGCCCCGCTGTGAGCTCTCCCCCTCTAACCCCTCTCCCTCGCCCCTGGCGGCCACCATGGGCGCCGCCCCTCCCCGAGCCGGCCCATACACACACACACAAGCATGCATGATGAACACATATATATGTATCAATGAATGTTATTTAGATTATTAGTGTTTAATTAGTTTAGATTATTTAGATTATTAGTGTTTAATTTTGTATGTTTAATTAGTTTAGATTATTTAGATTATTATTTTTTCACTATTATATATGTATGAATGCATGTTAGATGGATATAATTAGTGTCTAATTAGTATGGAAATTTTTTATATAATGTTGTTTTTCAGTTTTTAATGAATGTATAGAAGTTGTGTTTTCTGTTTTTAGCGTTAGATGCTTAATTAGTATGAAATAGTATATAGATTTTTGACATATGCAATGATAGCATAATTAGTGTTATATAGAAATGTTAGAAATTTTAATTATCAACATCCAATATTAAAAAAATGTTACTTTTTGCGGGCATATAGCTAGTATTTGTTCTCGACGATGCCCGACCCGCATCCTCGCCGTCGACCCGTCCGCGACGACGTCCAGCCGACCCATGTCCGGGACTGGGCTCCGCCGGGCTGGCACTGGGAGGTGCTGCCTGGAGGGGCGCGCCGCTTGATGAGGAACCCGGCCCCGGGTCCCGTCGTCGACCCTGATCTAGTTTGGTGGCGTTCGCGTGGGCCAGTTTTGGTGCGGAGGGACCCGGCCCCGCCGGAGGTGGTACGTCGCCGTGTCAGGGAGGAGGACGAGCACGTCCATCGCTACATGGTTGCGTTAGAGGGCGGCAGGTTCTCCAATACCTGGAAGTTTCTTCGGGGATCCCACTTCAGCTATGATCCTGTGGGGGTTCCTTCTCTTTGGGTGTCCACCGCCCGCGCCGCAGGAACCGCGAGTGTCCTTGATTCTTCTGTAGTATTCGATCTTTATTAGCTACCTAGCCAGCGAAGTACTATTCAATATTATATATTATTCGAGACGATGTATTCGAGATTATATCTAGTATTCTAGACGATGTATTCGAGATTATATCTATTATTCGAGATGATGTAATTTGAATACTAAATTGTTTTATATTTCTTTTGGATTAGTTAAATAAAAGCTATGGCAGACAATACCGACAGAGAGGGAGAACAGACCATGTTCGATATGATACGCGGGCCAGATGATGATCAGACTGAAGAAGATTATGACGGCTCTGAATTTCTAAACAACACCGGACAGGGTGATATGATATTCGATCGCGACGACCGAATTGATGAAGTCATGAACTACGATTATGACGATGATGAAGAACATGTTGATCCTGAAACAACAAAGACCGGCGAGGTATATATATTTATATAAGCAGGCATCTGGTGATCATCACATGTTTTAAATGACTTGAAGATATATTAACGAATCGATCTTTGTTCTTTCAGCCATCCGGATCGAGCAAATCTTCAGGCAAAATGACGAAACGAGGCCCGAACAAAAAGTTGAAGCAGGGCGTAAAGTACAATATCGAGGCATGCAGCCCTACTAGCGAACCATTAGCGCCTAAGATGATAGCGGACAAGTTCGTTCGTCAGTGCGGAGTTCTTGTGAAGGACCAACTCCCGATCAAACTTCAAGAATGGAGAGAGCCAGCAAAGCCACGTCCAGATGTTACTTTTGTCGACAAGAATCAAAAAGATCTGCTTTGGGATACTCTCATGGAACATTTCACCCTACCAGATCATTTCACAAAAGCAGATGTGCAGAAAGTCAAGGACGCTGCTCTTAGGAAGATGGCGGTTGCATTCAAGAACCACAATAATCGTGAATGGAACAAGTACGTCAAGGGAGGAAGGAAGACTCCAGTATTCAAGGGAACACTAGAGAACCAACGTGCTCATTGGGACGATTTCGTGAAATTCAAGGATTCAGAATTAGCTAAGGAACGGTCGAGAATAAACAAGAAGAATGCCGAAAAAAGGATAAGTTCCATAAGTGGGGCGGTGGCTATCGCGGTGGCAATGCCTAAGTGGGATAAGTCCGAGAAAGAGATGGAGGATGCAGGTGTCACTCCGGTTACTAAGAGCTGGCCCCAGTCGGGACTTGGTTCTATGCGCATGGGGGAGTTGGACCCGAGATGTGCAATGTTTCGACGAGGGCAAGTCTGAAGGGAGCCGACGATGCGATACTTGTTGCAATAGAAGAGGCACGATCGGGGGTGTTCCAGCCCAACAGAGAGAACGACGAGCTTACACATGCCCTGGGAAATCTTGAACACCCGGGAAGAACACGAGGCAAGGGCGCTATTCCGTGGTATGAGGGGTTTTCAGAATGGAACACCGACTACAGAACCCGTGCGAGAAAGAAGATTGCGGAGGAGAAGAAGAGGAAGATGGAGGAGGAGCAGAGGAAGCAGGACTATGAACGCCTTCAAGGCCTAGAAGCAAGTCAAGCGGAATTGGCAGTCAAATTCCAGCGGTAGCAGGAGCAGATCGACTCACTTACCCAGCAAAGGGGGTCTCAGCAGCTGCAGCAGCTAGCGGATGATCCAGCATTGGATAGCACCGGCCCATCCATGCCGAGAAGCACCGTGGGTTCCGTCCCGGACGACTTATTGCTGGGTAGATACCCCGTGGATGACATCACAGAGAACACTAACTGCGAGCTACACGTCAAAATGAAGAACATATCCATGAAGGTGGCGGACGGCGTTGGTTTTACAAATCCCCGAGGCAACCTTCCATTGCAACCCGATTCCAGCGGGCTATGCTCGTGTCTTGGTTGATGAGGTGGTGGACCCACCATATTCGGAGCTACAGCTTGACATTCCTGGAGGTGACGGCGAGCGCTTTCTCGGAGAGGCCAAACATCATATCATCCTATGGAAAAAGGATTGCATCATCTTTCGAAGGCCACCGACACCGCGTCAGCCGACTCCTCGTCGAAGTCCGCCACCGAGTCAGCAGACTCCCGCTCCTTCAAGTCCAACAAGTCCGGCAAAGTGTCAGGCCACTCCTCCTCCAAGTCCGGCAAAGTGTTAGGCCACTCCTCCTCCTCCAAGTCCGCCACAACGTCAGACGTCCACTCCTCCTCCAAGTCCGGCACAACCTCAGGCCACTCCTCCTCGTCCAACTCAGCCCCATCAGCCATCTCCGCCGCCTCAGCAATCGCAGAAGAGACACCCCGCAGCTATGGTGCGTAGCGGTACGAGTCGAGGTAGTACAGGAAGTACAGGCGGAGGCAAGCGATATAAATATGGTCCAAGCCTCACGCTTCTTCCGCAGAGGTCTTATGACAGGTCCGAGGAAGAAATCGCAGCCATATAGAAGGCCGAGGTGGAAGCCCATTTTGCACCGAAACCGCCACTGCCGCCAAGGGAGAATGTGCCTGAGGAAACGATTGAACACTTCATTCGTATGGCTCAACCACCAGCTCCCAAGCCTGTTGACACAGACTATGAGCGCAACATCAGGAAGTTAAATCAAGCACGTCTACAAAGGGAGGCGAGCACGTCTACATCGGGATCGAGCAAACAAGAAGCAGCTGTCAAAAAATGCGGGAAAACCATTCCCCAGCTGGGAGAACAGGCAGCGCAATTGATCCCCTCGCTTGTTGTGCCAACAACACGTGACAGTAGGCGCGCCCAATATTATTGTGGGCAAACAGTGCACGTTCCCGAGGTGGGCAATGTGGTAATAACGGAGGAGCATATTATGCAGGCTGAAGTTCTCAACATCACTGTTGGACAACTCCTCGAGATCGAGCCCATGCCTTTGCTTAGAGAGGATGAAATAAAACGAAAATATGTCCGGGGCCAACCTTTGGTCGCACCAGACAAGGTCAAGAACCTCCCAACGAGAATGTATGAATTGCATCAATGGTACATGAACATTACCAAGATTTCAGATCGATTGTCCCTCATGGTGAATGTCAAGGAGGAGCATTACTTCCATGAGAAAGCTGTGTCCGTTGAGTATACTGAACTGTTTCAGTTATACAATCAAGACGCACTCGACATATCTATCGTCAGTTGCTATTATCTCGTAAGTGATTTCTTTCTATAATTTAAGTCTCAAGCTAGCTGTAGTGATCCTTTTGATCAATCATTACCTGTAATTATCCTCACTATATTCTTTTCTGTGGTATTATGCAGGATGAAGATGTATGAAATGAGAAAAGGTGGACGCTTTGGCATTGGGTTCATTGACACAAACACCGTTAATGAATACACATGGCTAATAAATCCACGTCAGCAAAAGAACGTAGAGGACAACATGCTAGAGTTCTTGAAGCGCCTCAAATACAATGAAGATATACTACTTCCTTACAACTTCTAGTGAGTCACACTGTCTTGTACTACAAATTCTCTGTTTTTGCCTACTAGCTAGCTACATGTTTTTGCTTACATATGCCCGCTTAATTAAGACATGCAAACGTGTGTGCATACAGATTTCACTGGGTCTTGTGTATCATTAAAGTTGACGCCGGAACAGTTGAAGTACTGGACTCACTACTCTCAGAAAAAACTGACTATAACATCTTGTATGGGATAGTCAACAGGTAATTTCAATCATTATTAACTATATATCTCGGCCTATTTAGTTCGTCATTTCATGATATGAACTATTTAATAACCCCTTTATTCATTTTCTTTGTCGGCGGGCAGGGCTTGGGCAAGGTTTATCAGCGTCACGGAAGGCGAATGGAAAAAAGCTTAAATGGTTTCGACCCAAGGTAAGCAATTAAGTAGTACTAGCTAGCTAGCTGCCATCTCTTTAATTATCATGCTTGATTAATTATTATCTAATCAAATTCCATTCTCGTAAAGGCCCTGAAGCAGGCGCAGGGGACTGATCTATGTGCATTCTGCGTTTGCGAGAACATTCGCATGATGGCGTCCGAAAGGAGCAGATCTCAAAGACAGGAATGGGTACGCTTGTCAGAACACTATTCACAATTTTTACACCATTATTGATATCTAGTCACACAACTAATACACATGCATATTGATCTCCTTCTTAACAGTTCAAAGAGGTGCGGGAGAAGCTCCTAGAAACGGAGCGTAGAAGCACTTCAAGAGGAAATAGCGGATTTTTATCGACCAGGTCATAAATCCAAGGAGAATTCTATTACCGCTACCGCCCCATGAAAACCACTTCCAATTGTCATCGTGCTCAAGGCACCAATTAGGCTAATGCCACTGGCTCAAAGGCAACATGCATATGTAGGAGAAATTGTATATAGCTATACATGTGTGTATGTGTGAATTAATTAATATGGTGGTTTGTGAGACATTGATGATATATATATGCATGATTGGTTCTACTAGAAATTATATATATATATATATATATATATATATATATATATATATATATATAACGTGTACAATGTGTAGTATCGTAAAATACCAGCAAACGAAAAAGATAAATGAAAAAGAAATCATAAAACTAAAAACCCCCCAAACATTATAGTACCGGTTGGTCTTACCAACCGGTACTAAAGGGCTCCAGGCCCCCGGAGCTGGCTCGTGCCACGTAGTTGCCCTTTAGCACCGGTTCGTGCTGAACCGGTACTAAAGGGGGGGGGCTTTAGTGACCACAATTTAGTGCCGGTTATGGAACCGGCACTAAAGGGCCTTACGAACCGGTGCTATTGCCCGGCTCTGCACTAGTGTTGGAGTACAAGACAAGCCAGAACAAATCCTAGTCTATCTCATCTTTCCTAATAAACATTATACTCAACATCCCCCCGCAGTCACAACGGTAGCGACGCAGACGGTAAGACTGGAGAAGAATCCGAAGGCAAGCCGATGGACACCCCCCACAGTCGGAACGGTCGACGCATCGCGGAGTCGTGGCTGGAGTGAAAACCGACGAGGTTGCTCAAGCAGGCGGTAGCCCTTTGTGCCGTTGTCGAGGTAGCCGAGAGCGTGCGTGGTGGAGCCATGGTCGAGGTAGCCGTGCGAAGAATGCCGTGGTCGATGTTGAGTCGGGGTGGCCGGTGTCGAGGAAGTCGCCGTGGAGCCGCAGGCGCAAGGTGGCACTGAGTTAGTCATGGGCGCAGTGGTGTCGAAGTAGTGGTGCGCCGGGAAGAAGATGTTGTTGTTGACGACGTGTCACGGCGGGTTTGCCAAGCCCGGGGACACATCGTGGACCAAGGCACGCATCGGTGTTGCCAGCACCGGGCATGCGTAGACAGACGAAGACGAAGTTGACGAAGTGCCGCACCAGGCTTGCCAGGCCCGGGGACACGTCATGGACGAAGGCACGCATAGACAAGGGACCTGCACGAGCTGTACGCCATGTCGGACAAGTAGCAGGGGCCAGCAGAGAAGAACTCGACGACGATTGCGGCGTCCATCGGCGCGGGGCCGATGTCACCGATGGTGGTCGGAGTAGACGAAGTGGTCGGGGTAGATGACGGCGACGTTGGCGACGGGCTGGCGCTTGGATGAAGACGAAGGGGGTGGACGGGCGGCGGCGGCTACGAAGGTAGCGGCAGCGGTGGCCAAAGAAGAGCGGTGGCGGCGGCCTGACGGCGGCGGCGGTGGCTAGGTTAGGAGTGCGGCGGTGGTGCTCGAAGTAGGCGAAGAACCCTGACAGCGTGACAAAGACCGGCGCGGAGGGTGGTGTTCCCGCGCCAAGGGAGACAGCGCGACACATACCACGGGAGGACGACGCGCGGTGAAGGCAGAGTGGACCGCGGCGGTACGGCCCAAAGAGGCGACGCATCGGCGGCAGGCGGGTCGGGGCGACGACGGGAAGACCTCGGGGCGGCGGCGGGGACCGCGGGCCGCGACGCTGCGGCCCGAAGGGGCGACTCAACGGCGGTTCGCGAGTCGGTGCAACCGCGGGGACGACGGCGTGGACCGCGTTCCACGCTCGCTACAGCCCGACGGGGCGATGCAGTGGCGGCGCGAGGGTCGATGCAGCCATGGGACGGCCTAGAGCGGACGCCCTCGGGGCGGCGGGGATCGCGCGGCACTCTGCACTACGGCGGCGGGGCGACGCAGCGGTGACGCGGGTCGGTGCAGCCGGGAGAAGAACCACGGGGCGGCGGCGCTGCGGCCCGACGGGGCGGCGCAACAGCAGCCCAATGCTCTATCGGTGGAGAGGCGCGCTGAACTCGGGGACGATCTTCACGGGACATGCGGAGGCGCGCGTAACCGACGGGCCAGGTCGGTCGCGCGGCGAGATGAGGCGGATCATGGTGGCGAGCGGGTGATCAAGCCGATCGCGCGCGAAGTCGGGGATGCCGCTCGGTGGTGGCGTGGTGGCGGCGGAGTCCGAGATGAAGCCGGCGGCGGCGGGAGGCAGGGCGACTATGGTTGGCCGCAGCATGGCGCGAGGCAGCCGGGTCGGGGTGATGTAGGGGTCCCGGTCGGAGCAGGGCGGTGACGGCCGGTGTAGATCGACGGGCGGGCCGTCGCGCGAACGGCGGCGGTGAGGGGCCACCGCATGACGCGAGGCCGCCGGGTCGGGGCGACCGGCGGGCCGACGCACGAGGCCGCCGCGTCGAGGCGACCGACGGGCAGATGCGCGGACGACGCACGAGACCGCCGGGTCGGTGAAGAAGCCGGCCAATCGCTCCGGTGTTGGAGTAGAGACGCACGGGGTCGACGGCGGCGGTGGGCGACGCAAACCGGATCACATGGACCGGAAAACTAAAAAGTAGACGCCGATCAAAGAGACCGGCGAGAAAGAGAAAACCCGGATCAAAGGATCGGGGAAAAAAGACTCTCTAGGGCAGCCGGCCAACACGGCCGGCAGACGAACCCTAGGTATGGGCGGCGCGGCCCCCGGCGGCGGTCATGGAGGCCGACCGCCCCGGGGACGGCGCGTAGGTGCGGAAGCGGCGGCGGCTAGGGTTTAAGATGAACTTGCGATAGATACCATGTTAGAAGGGAGAGAGAGGATATGTGGAATAGTTTTTTTTTATTGCTTGAGCCTCGTGGCATATATATAGGAGTACAATCATCTACTTGAGTACAAGACAAGTCAGAACAAATTCTAGTCTCTCTCGTATTTCCTAATAAATATTATACTCAACAGTCCACGACATTATTGTCTTTCCGGCAAACACACTCCAAAAAACAACAGCTACCCAGCTCTCCTATTACACGAACTCCAAATATGCAGCACATGACACATATTCTAGTGCATAAATCATCTACTTGCGAGCATGGGAGGCATCAGGAAACTTCATGTAGCGCCGTGATTGGCCAGAGATACGGGGTGCAGGAGATACAGGCATGATACTATCAACAGCTGATGCTACTCCCGCTGAGCCCGCCTAGTGATCGAGGAGTTTTTTTCCTTCGAAACGACTGATCAAGGAGTTAAGCCATGAAAATTTTGTAGAATTACTACCTCCGTCCAGGTTTACAGGTAACACATGGACCAAGGCAGGAATCAGACACTAAGGATACTCATACCGGGGAGTATCATATACTCGTATCATGGATATGATAGCATTTAACATGATATGGTATCTATTTCTTTAACCCTCTCTCTCTTCCTTAATTCTTTGCCACGTCAGTATGTTTGCTATTCTCGAGTGCATGATACCGGTTTTGATACCACAACTATGGCCAGCCTAACGACACAACATTTTCTAGTAATTCGGCGCAGACAGTTATTGCATGTAAAACTTTGGTTTCCACCCCCAAATTCCACACGCATGCGTGCATGCAGATGTAGTCCCGAAAAATTGGTATTTTCTCTCTCCCATGATCTGGTGTGGACAACACCCCAATCAGAGCAAAGCTAATAGAATAGCGTGCTGCCGGCTCTATACTAGTGCCAGGTTAGGCTGGTCACAATGGGCAAGAACATAAGCTAGTAACTTACACACTTTCCTAGGCTATGTTACTACCTCCATAGTGGGTAGGAACATTTAAGTAGTGTCATGCAACGATGTATTTATTAGGTTATAGACTCATTGTTTCTTGGAGTGTGTGATGTTTCGGTAACTTAGCTAGTTACCACAAGCACCTCTCTCTTCATTAAATATGTGCCACATAAGCAAAGTTGTATTGGAGTGTGTGATGTTACTCCTAAGTTCCTCCCTATTGTGACCAGCCTTAGCCATATAGCTAACGCATATAATAAACGGGCTGTAGGTTAGCTATTGCCTTTAATGTTTGCATGGAGAGAGATGCAAGGAAATGCACAGTGATTGGCTGGTTGCATGCTCTGCCCTGGTTGCCAGCTGCATTCTCGCTCAAATGCATTGGAGCTTGTGTTAACGCCCGGCGATAGATGAAGCGCCAGCTCTATTCTCTCTCCCGTTTTCTCTCTCCTCCAAATAAGATTTTGCTGATGTGGAACGCCTTACAGCTAGCTGACTAGGACCTATTATACTTGCTCTCGACAAGCTCCCTCTCGTATGGATTGGCCCACATATTTTAACTAAAGGCCGTGGATTAAGAGAGGAATTAGCTCCACGTTCGAGATGTACAGAACATGGCGTGTTCGATCGAGGCAGCGGCCTTCTAAAGGCATAGTCCCTCCGTCTGGTGAAAAGTGTATATATAGAAATTTTAGGGCAAATTATAGAGTGGAGTAAAAAATGCATTGGACAGGTGCAAGCCACCATCTCTCCTCTTTAATTACCCAACCCCCAATGAGCTAATTGCATGAAGAAATTAAGGAGACAATGTGTAGGATGTTATTGGTCTTGATTACCAAGTGATGAGGGAGAAACCATTTTTTCTATTTTAAAGTGCATTGCGAAGATAAAAGTACACTCTTTTATTGACAAATTTTAAAGCTAAATATAAATTCTTCATCGGACGGAGAGAGTACATGCCTAGGCCACCTACCGGGCATGTAAACCAGAACCGAGGTATATATAGTAGCATACAATAGTTAAGGGAAACTACTGGTCGTGTGTGTTAATTTTGTGGGTCGAGAATCACTTGCGTATTAATTAGCTGACAGAAGGCCAATTATGTGACACATGCATTTTGGGTGCAAGAAATTTGATGGCGTCATTAGTATACACATGCATTGAGAAGGAAATTAAATTAGGGTCCAAAACAAAAGGCAATCTGAATTGCAGCAAAGATTTCTGGCACATTGAAGAAGAGTTTCGGTGGTCAAGGAGGAATCAACGATACTCCCTCCTTTCAGGTTTATATGGCTCAAATCCGAAATCTCATCAACAAGGCAGATGGTAAGTGAAAGAATGTATCTCGTAGTAATTTACAAAACTACCCAAATTAAACCGATGCATTAATTTAGATTGGTTGCAGTGCATGTATGCTTGGCCACTAGATGAGTAGGAACATTACATCCGTTGGTGAGTTTCTTTTTAATTCTTGCATGCAAATATTTAATGCGCCTCGGAATCTCAATAGGAGATGGAGATGAGCCCTTTAAATGGAAAAAACAACAAAAAAAGATAAGCCTTATAAACCGAAAAGGAGGGAGTATCTTAGTAGGTTTGATGGAACCTTTATTATCTTAAAAAAGACTTCCGTGTCCTAATTACCATGCCCCTCCATGTCAAGTTCTGATAAGTACAATCCTGATTCAAATTTTGGATAAGTATCTGTAGCATGAAAATATAATATTAAGACATTGTCAGATGTTACTTTGACCACTAATTCATATTGAATATATGTCTAGAAGTTAATAAAATTATGATATTCTAGAAATATTGTTCAAGAAAAAGTTATACATTTGATTTCTGAATTCCTAATCAAAATAATTTAAATGATCTTCCCAGTCATAGTTTTCAAAGTTTGACTGAAAACATGTCCAAAATGTCTTGTTTTTGTTATATGAAGGGAGTATATATTTCATGGTACGGGTGTTTTCATTCTTAGACCATATAGTATACAATGAAAACACATCACTGTTCAACAATCCCAAGTCTCCCCTCGTGAGCTAAGCAACACGTGGCCACATATTAGCCATGCTTTAGCCATGTAAGAGAGAGATCAGGTTTTATTTGAATAATGAAATTACAGAGAATTGATATGTCAGGGGCGGCCATGTAGTTGGTGTTATTGTGATTTGTTTATAGGAAATTACCGAGAATTGAGTGTGTGGTGAGGTTCATGAGATCGTCCTCCCGTTCTGATCCTTGTAACAGGATTGTTCTGTTTGAGCATCATCGTATACACGAGTATATGCCGGTATAGAGGAGGCTTGGGCGGTGGGATACTTGCAATTTGCAACATCACCGTGTCTACTTGGAGGCACATAGGTGTGTGCCATGGGAACTGTTGGGGCAGAAACGGAACCACTGCTCGCCGACGATCGCCGGAGACAAAGTCGGGGGTACAGAACGAACACAGAAAATTTTCAGGCGCACAAACACCTCCGCCGCACGTACGGCTCCTGTGCATTTCCCTTGAGCACGAACTCAAGCCCCCATGTTACAATAACCAACACTCGGGTTTTATACACAGGCACACGTTAGACATGGTCTCCACGCCCCTGCCTGCTCGCGGCCACAACCTGGCTCACTCCGACCGCGTCCTCCGCGAGCGCCCTCAATGCACGCGATGCCCCTGAGCCCTCCGGGTCGCTACGCTCCCCTGGACCAGGTCCCTAACGGACACACGCACGCACGGTGTTTCCCTGCACGTCCACCCCGTGCACCACACGCACGCACACACCCCCTCAGACATGCACACACACGCGCGCCCGAGCCCTCCACGGCCGGGCCCGACGCGGCCACCGCGCGCACGTACGCGCACTGCGCCTGACCCGTCCTGAGCCGTGGCTTATTGCCTAACATTGTCCCCTCTAAGCCACGACCTCGCCGCCCATCCAGACAGGACTTCGGCTCGTCGTTGACCGCCACGGAGAACGCCCTTCTTCATCTTTGGCGACCCACGCCGTCTTCTCCGGCTCCGGCGACACACGCCGAGCAGCCTCCAGCGACAAACGCCGGAAGGATGTAGCCGAACTCGAGAACGGACTCGATCACAACGGCGACATACGTCTCCTCCCGATGTCAACCGTCGTACGCGCGCCCGACGCGTCTAGTGCGCACCCATAAAACGCAATGGTCGCGCCCGGCTCGCCGCCGCGGCTTATTGCCCTGCACTGCTGCCTCAACCGCAATGCAACACCTCCATGCCGCCACGCGCTGTGTGTCGTCGCCGCGCCTCTCCATCCACCGCACGAACGACGTCACAACAAGCCACAGCCGCGGCCGCCTCCGTGCTCACCGCGGACTCGCCACGCCACAGCCCCGAGCCGCGAGGCTCTGATACCAAATGTTGGCGCAGAAACGGAATCACTACTCATCGATGATCGCTGGAGATAAGGTCGGGGGTGGGGGGTAGACAAGGAACACAGAAAATTTTCAGGCGCACAAACACCTCCGCCGCACGTACGGCTCCTGTGCATTTCCCTTGAGCACGAACTCGAGCCCCCCTGTTACAATGACCAACACTCGGGTTTTATACCCAGGCACACGTTAGACACGATCTCCACGCCCCTGCCTGCTCGCGGAGCTCCCGACACGCCCACTCCCGTAGCCCCCCACATCCCATGCTCCACGGCCCGCGCACCCGACGCTCATGCACGCGCTCTTCGCGGCCCGGATCCAGCGCCCGACATGGTCACACCCCCGTAAACTTCGCCAACTACCACACACGCGCGCGCACAGACGCGCTGACACACACACACACACACACATAGTCACAGACGGGACGCGACACCTAAACTGCGTCCGACACGACCAGCTCGTACACACACATGCTCAGGCCACATCCACCGTGGCTTATGCCCTAACATTCACCCCCTAAAACACGGTCAACAGCAGCACCTGCTCTGGCGCCTCCGCCTTCCTTGGCCGCATGCACTCACGCCGGAAGTGCCCGCACTGGCTGCAATTGTAGCAGCGACCGCGCCGCCATCCTCCTCCGCCCGACGCCACACTGCCCGCCCCGTCGACATCGTGGTCGAGGTCGCCTCCGCCCTGTTGTCGTCGCTGCCATGCCTACCACTATGCTGCAAATGAACATCAACTGCTCATCCGCTCACTCGCCGGCCTGCGCGCGTCACCGCGAGCGCTCGTCGAACGCCTTCAGGCGCCCGAGTGCCTCCTCGAACGGCATGGTGTCGGGATCGCAAAACTGTTCGATGCCGGCCACCGCACTGTACAGGCGATCCGGCACCGTGTCTAGGAGCTTCTTGACCATCGCTGCATCGTCCAGTGTCGTCCTGAGCCCCGCATAGCACGCCTCCATGCTTCCGAGCCTACCGGCTAAGGTGTCCAACGACACCTCGTCCGCCATCCGCAACCGATCGAACTCGCCGTGAAGCGTGGACAGCCTCGGTGCCCTAACCTTAGTAGCTCCGATGAAGCACGTCTTCAGGCAGGCCCACACCTCCACCGCTGTATTCTTCGTCGATGCCTGCATCAAAGGGTCTTCGGAGAGCGCCCTGAGCAGGTAGGCATGTGTCGGCTTGTCCTTCTTTGCGACGACCGCCGCCGTACCGTCCTCCGTCGGAACCACCACCTCCCACAGCCCGGCCGCATCCAGGTTTGCCTCCACCTTGATTGGCCACGTGGTGTAGTTTTCACAAGTGAGCATGGGGACCGACATCGGCGGCGAGCTCCCTGAACCACCGGCGTACGGCACGAGCGACATTGCCGGCGATTACCTCACCGCAACGAGGCTCTGATACCAAATGTTGGGAAAGCTCCTTTCCCTAGCTCACCGCGGTGCTCTCCTCTCTCTCTCCGATAACCTCTCTGTGGCACTAACCGAACAGGAGGTAGAAGAAGAGGAGGACACGGTGGTTTTTCCTACGCTCAAACGCCCGTTGTAACAACAGCTTTTCCGCTCAAGCAACAACTCGAGCCACTGGTGTCGTGGTACTAAGTCTGATAGTAAGAGTAGGGGGTACGTATGAGGAGGCAAGGCTCTGGCTATGGCGAGGTTGTACACACGAGTTTATGAGTTCAGGCCCTTCTCGGAGGAGGAAAAAGCCCTACGTCTCGGTGCCCTGAGGCAGTCGACTGGAATATGGTGTGTGTGTGTGTGTGTGTGTGTGTGTGTGTGTGTGTGTGTGTGTGTGTGTGTGTGTGTGTGTGTGTGTGTGTGTTATAGGGGGTGCGAACCCTTGTGCTAGAGGAGGGGGTGGCTTATATAGAGTGCGCCAGGACCCCGACCGTCCCCCGTTACAGGGTTCAATGTACATTAAGATAGGGCGTTACTGGTAACACCAGCTATAAAGAGCTATTAATGATCTTTAAGACTATGGAGTGAACGCCTGACCGTTGCCATCCTGAGTGACTCTAGATCTTCTGTACTCCGAGTGGTTTTTTGTATGGTCGAGTGACTTCATCTTGGTCGAATGGAATTGGGGTATCCGAGTGAGGCGTCGAGTGGATTGCACTCCAAGGTTACTTCAGTCGGTATCTCTTGTTATACTTTGAATGTCCTTGATTCTAGGTTAGTGACCTTCGGTAGGGCGTATAGGCCAGGCCTATGACCCTACCCTAGGTCCATCGCATCGTCAACTGGCTACATACGACGGGGTGGGAGGGGTTTTATGCGTGCGCACATGTACGCCCCACGCCGCATGCCCGACGCGCCCACTCCCATAGCCTCCCATGTCCCATGATCCATGGCCCGTGCACCCGACATGCACGCACGCGCTTGTCGCGGCTTGGATCCAGCGCCCGACGTGTCACACCCCCGTACACTTCGCAACTACTAGACACACACACACACACACGCATGGACACGCTGACACACACACACAGTCACGGAATGGACGCGGCACCTGACCTATGTCCGACATGACCAGCTCGCGCACACACGCGATCTGGCCACGCCCACCGTGGCTTATGCCCTAACAGTAGTCCCTTCTAGAGAAAGAGTTCCAAGAGAGTTTGAGTTACCATTGATGAGCACTTTCAGCATATCACAAATTAACTCTAAGAAGCCATGAGCTCTTTTTCCGCCTTGCGAATTTCCATGAATTATGCCGTATTGGATAAATAAATTGCATTGTATGCGAGGTGCTTGCCATAATATGCAATAAGGGATTGTAGTCGTAACACATATACTCAAAAGTTTCAGCATGTTCTTACCCATTCAGCATGCTTTAATTAATGTAAATAGATAGTTTATGTCCCCACTACTATGTTATATTTTCATTTGTGCAGTTATTATCGTCACTTTTATGTGCCTTGTGTTTGCTCTATGAATGACTCTTTCCTTGACATTAAGTTACTTGATGTCTAATATTGTGCATGAAAATAATTTGAAGGTTCATCGATGATGCACTTAGTGAGGGTGTGCCTTTAGCCATATTGGCAACGTATGGCAGAAATGGAGAGAAGATTTCAAGGTTTTTTTACTTGCTCTTATTTGTTATATCTCTTTTTGGTGAGAATTGTTTTCCATGTCAACACTTGCATTTGTATCAAAATAAGCCTGGCACTGCGTTCATGGTAATGATATCCAGGAAACACTGTATGTGGATTTCTTTTCGTAGTGCAGATCAATAGTTGAAAAGTTAGGCCCTGAGAGAAGTAAACATCGTTGGAAAAGAGGAGGTTGAAATAAGCCTTTATGGCAGCTTGTTCTTGGTGAAGGAGTTGCCTCCAGTTTGGATGAACAACTTACCAAGGAAGTACAAAAGGCTGGTGAGCATTACTAATTTGAGCAGTTGCATTCTTGTTCATATTTAATAGTGCCAGTGTCGTCCGAACTTATTTCCTCGTGTTGGGTTGTGACAGCTTCTCCAGAGAAGCAGAGGATAGCAGGAGAGGTTGCATCACTTCTAAAAAGAGATATAACACAGCGTTGACGTTAACACAACATCCAAAAGGTTATTACTATCTGCAGATTAAGCATTATTTTCTTGCATTGGAGTAATATATCTGGAATTCACTGTTTAGTCACAACTCTCGGTTCCAAGAAGATAATAGCCACGTTGTGAGCTAGGGCCGAATATGTGGGATGCGGTGTGCAAAACTGCATCCTTGTAGCTGGTAGCCAACCCAGCGTCATCGCAGCTTAGCACATTGGCATGCCATGCATAGTTGTCCGAAGCAGGTGACTGATTTCATCTTTAGTAGTCAGTGCTGAATTATGTTGCTTGTTATCTTACTTCTGTATTCCCTTCCCAGCCTAACCGCTAGAGCAGAATTTCACTCAGGGAAGGCCGTCATGGATGGATTCGGTGACACGGACCTAACCATACCAAAACTACGGAGTAAGAGGTGGTCTTAATACCTTCATAAATTAGGCATTGGACGAGAGTTCCCTGCCATGAACCTGTGACCGACCGACTGCGTGATGATCAAAATGCGGCTTGATTTAAACCTGAGCTAGCAAAACAAGGCTTTGTAATGCCGAGCTTGCGGCAGAAAGTTACAATAAGCACCAGCTGCTTTGTGTTATTTTTGTTGTTACCCATGTGAAGTGTTGAACTTTTAAACTATTACTCGCTTGAGTCTGCTGTCTGTCCGATCCAGCGCCCTTATATATAGTCTTATTGAGTCCTTGTCATCTGCCATACTTATTGCATCATGATACTGGAGGATCTGGATCATTCCCTAGTATATTTATACCGAGTTCCTCCGCTAGCATTTTTGGTCTGAGCATTTCGATGTATGTTATATTGGCATTCGCCTTGTCGTTGTTTGATTGCTCGTAGACATGGAAGGCATTGGGAGGTATACAATGACAACAAACTTGTCGACATGAGACAGATATGTCCGTGATGCATCATTTCTTACATCATGACATGTCTTATTCAAGAGGTTGATCCAAGTTATAGGAGTATGAAAAAAAAACAATGTTAGAAGAGTGTATTGGACCAATCAAAGTGAGCTTCTGTTTATGCTATCATTTGTTTTTTGTTTAGTGTTTGTTTGTCACATGAATTACCTTGGTTTCTGCTAATAAAGTAGAATAAAGTTGAACAGTTGGGCAAGTATCACTTTTTTTTGCGGAAAATATCCGATCTATTCATCTTCAAGCATGGAAGTCGGGAAGTCGTTGTGCTAAGGCCTCATAACCGCCGCCGATGAACGGAAATGTAGATCGAAATGATCCAACCTGAAGACACGCGAACATAGAAGAACAAAGGCCGGATCTGAGCAGATCCTCCAAATACAACCACCAACCAAATCCCGTGAGATTCGTCGAAGACACACCTCCACACGCCTTTTGACGATGCTATGTGCACCATCGGGATGGAGGCTAGGCGGGGGGGGGGGGGCTTATTTCATCTTCACGGAGCCGCCGTCTCACCATCCTGACCAAGACACAAATCCTAACAAAACTCAAAGAGAAAACTAAAAACGGAGCCCTCCAACTGCAAGGGCCAAGCTAAGCTGCGCCCCCATTGCCCTAAGGTCACAGGAGAAGAGGCAGATCGGCGGCACCGCCGACAGGAGGCAGAAACCCTAATCGTTATTTTCTTGGGAGGAGAGACGAAGGGGTTCAAGGACATACACCCAATAGTCATTCATGGTATGATTCACACATTCCACCAATATATACATATTTACAAGTGCTCCTTCTCATGTATGGTACATGACACATATCATTCCACCAATACCGTTGAGCAAGAAAAGACTAGTAGAGGCAAGTAAGATGACAAGATCAACGCCCACAACAAATTTGTGTTCTACTCGTGCATTAGAGAACTACGCATAGACCTAGCTCATGATGCCACTGTTGGGGAACGTTGCAGAAAATTAAAATTTTTCCTACGGCTTCACCAAGATCCATCTATGAGTTCATCTAAGCAACGAGTAACGGGAGAGAGTTTGCATCTACATACCACTTGTAGATCGCGTGCGGAAGCTTGCAAGGTGATGATGGAGTCGTACTCGAACGTGATTCAGATCACCGATGCCAAGTGCTGAACGGACAGCACCTCCGCGTTCAACACACGTACGGGACGAGCGACGTCTCCTCCTTCTTGATCCAGCAAGGGGGAAGGAGAGGTTGAGGAAGACAGCTCCACCGGCAGCACGACGGCGTGGTGATGGTGGAGAAGCAGTACTCCGACAGGGCTTCGCCGAGCTCTTACGGAGGAGGAGATGTGTTGGGGAGGGGAGGGGCTGCGCCTTGGGAGTTGGTACAGCAGCCCCCCTCCCTCCCCCCCTTTATATAGGCCCCATGGGGGGGTGGCCGGCCCCTGGAGATCCAATCTCCAGGGGGGGCGGCGGCCAAGGGGGGTGGAGTGCCCCCAAGCCGGTGGGCGCCCCCCCTAGGGTTTCAACCCTAGGCGCGGGGTGGGCCTGGGGCGCACCAGCCCCTGTGGGCTGGTTCCTTCCCCTTTGGCCCATGGGGCCCTCCGGATAGTTGGCCCCACCGGTGGACCCGGGACCCTTCCGGTGGTCCCAGCTTTTACCGAGACCTCAAACTTTCCGATGGCGAATCACCACTTCCTATATATTATTCTTTACCTCCGGACCCTTCCGAACTCCTCGTGACGTCCGGGATCTCATCCGGACTCGAACAACATTCGTAGTCACATACTTGACTTCCTACTAACCCTAGCGCCACCGAACCTTAAGTGTGTAGACCCTACGGGTTCGGAGACACGCAGACATGACCGAGACGACTCTCGAGCAATAACCAACAGCGGGTCTGGATACCCATGTTGGCTCCCACATGCTCCTCGATGATTTCATCGGTTGAACCACGATGTCGAGGATTCGATCAAACCACGTATGCAATTCCTTTGTCAATCGGTGCGTTACTTGCCCGAGACTCGATCGTCGGTATCCCAATACCTTGTTCAGTCTCGTTACAGCAAGTCACTTTACTCATCAGTAATGCATGATCCCGTGGCCAACACCTTGGTCACATTGAGCTCATTATGATGATGCATTACCGAGTGGGCCCAGTGATACCTCTCCGTCATACGGAGTGACAAATCGATCTCGATCCGTGTCAACCCAATGAGATACTTTCGGAGATACCTGTAATGCACCTTTATAGTCACCCGATTCGTTGTGACGTTTGATACACCCAAGGCACTCCTACGGTAACCGGAGTTACACGATCTCATGGTCGAAGGAAGAGATACTTGACATTGGCAAAGCTTCTAGCAAACGAACTATACGATCTTTTATGCTATGCTTATGATTGGGTCTTGTCCATCACATCATTCTCCTAATGATGTGATCTCGTTATCAACGACATCCAATGTCCATAGTCAGGAAACCATGACTATCTATTGATCACAACGAGCTAGTCAACTAGAGGCTCACTAGGGACTCATTGGGTCTAAGTGTTCACACGTGTATTACGATTTCCGAATAATACATTTATAGCATGAACAAAAGACAATTATCATGAACATTGAAATATAATAATCCTTTTATTATTGCCACTAGGGCATATTTCCAACAGTCTCCCACTTGCACTAGAGTCACCAATCTAGTTACATTGTGATGAATCGAACACCCATAGAGTTCTGGTGTTGATCATGTTTTGCACGCGAGAGAGGTTTAGTCAACGGATCTCGCCCACACACCCGGCTCCTCTCCCACACCCAAGCTACCAATTGCCATGCGTTTTGCAGTGTACATGGCAACTGCCCTAGTGTGATTGCAAGCAGATGGTAACTCTCTTTTTTTTTACCCGAACATGTCAGTCGCCATATGTTTGGCATGGTACATGGCAAACTGCCCTAGCGTGCACGTAAGCAGATGTAACTCTTTCTTTTTTTAATGGCAACTGCCCTAGCGTGCTTGTGAGCACATGGCAACTCTCTCTTTTTACCCGAACATGTTTTTTGCCATGTCTTTTTTTGTAGTGCTACATGACAACTGCCTAGTGTTAGTAGGTGGCAACTCCTAAAGTTTTGAAATCATGGCAACTGCAGTAGACCAGACCACACATGGCAACAGCCGTAGTTGTCCAAAAAATGGCAATCTGGAACTTTGATCCGAGATGGCAACTGCAGTTGAGCAAACATGCCAACTGTAGTTGTCCGACATGGCAACCGTAGTTCAGCGACATGGCAACTGCACTTAAACGAACATGGACGAGGGTCCGGCCCATGGCAACTGCGGGGCGCGCGGTAAAGTGTCACGTGAGGCGTGCGGGACCATGAGGTACGAGGCCTGACGTACCGGACGTGTGGGCGTTATCTATTTCGCCCACACGTACGCGTGTAAGAGGGACCGGGAGGGAAAAAAAGAGGCGTGTGGACGCTAATTGTTTTACCCACACACAGACGTGTGGGTTGGTCCTCTTAGGCACCACACAGAACGTGTGGGCAGATTTCTTAATGCCCACACGTATGGCAGTTGTCGGGACCCTATTTTTTTAGTTGATGAAGATCCAGCTATCATTTGTATTGCGATGTGATTATTTTTATGCCGAGTTCAAGTTTGTCCGTACGATGATCTTGTATTCGGTGAGATTTAATCGTAATAATCTTGGTACAGCAAAGTTTTCGTTTTTTTAAAGCAGCATAGGTTTGAAGAGTGGTTAACTACCTCTTTTACTTCCCCACAAAAAAAACTACCTCTTTTACTTTGCGTCATAGAAGGCCCAGGTTCTTTTACTTTGCCGCATTTAAAAAAAATGAGCGACAACGTTGCTTTTTCGCCTGTAGTTCGTCATCGGATAGTACTCGGCGTCGAGGGACTGGGCCAACATGGTCCATGAACTTCGGGAGAACTTAGGAGAATGAGTTGACGGAATTGAGAATATTGGTGGTGACCAGACTATATATTGTTACCCAGGACCCGAAGGGGCGACGTGGCGGCAGCAGGTGGGTCGGGGTGACGGCGGGAAAACCTTGGGGCGGCAGCGGGGGCTGCGGCGCTAGAGTCTAAAGGGGCGCGCGTAGCGGCGGAGCATAGTTTGGTACAACCGCGGGGACGGCCTTGGGGTGGCGGCGGGGACCGTGTATCGCAGCACTACGACCCAAAGGGGCGATGCAGCAGCGACATGCGAGTCGATGCAGCCGCAAGGATAACCACGGGGGTGGCGGCGCTATGGCCTGATGGGGCAACGTAGCAGCAGTCTGTTGCTCGATCGATAGAGGGGCGCGCTGAACTAGGGGACGATCTTCACGGGACCTGCGGAGGCGCGCGCAACCGACGGGTCAGGTATGGTGCGCGGCATAGATGGGACGCCGCTCGGTGGATGCGGGGTGGCGGCGGAGTTCGAGATGAAACCGGCGACGACGGACGGCGTGGGATGACGTGCGGACGAGCGCGTCAGCACCGGCACCCAGGCTGCCAAAGCAGCACCAGCACCCGGGCAGCGAGGCCCGAGCGACCAATGGAGCAATGGCAACCGAGCTCGAGGCAGCCGACGAGCCTGACGCAGCCGACCCGACGCAACCGGGGACGAGGCCATCGTAGATTGATGGGCGGGCCGACGCGCGCGGGGCTGCTGTGATGGGCCGCCGCATGACACGAGGCCGCCGGGTCGGAGCGAGGCAGGAGTCCCGGTCGGAGCAGGGAGGTGCCGGCCGGCGCAGGGCCACAGGCGGGCCGACGCGCAGACGACGACTGGCCCTGACAGACCGCCTCGGTGCGCATGGCCGCCCGGTCGGAGGAGAGGCCGGCTGGTCGCATCGGGGTCGAAGTAGAGGTGCGCGGGGGTCGACGGCGGCAGCGGCGACGCAAACCGATCTTAGATCAGAAAATAAAAAAAGAAAACGCAGATCAAAGCGGCCGATGGTTGAGAGAAAAACCCAATCGAGAGATTGGGAAAAAGACTCTCTAGGGCAGCCCATCAAGACGACCGGCGGAAGAACCCTAGGTACGGGCGGCGCGGCGCCCGGCGGCGGTCATGGAGGCCAACCGCCCCGGTGACGGCGCGGAGCGGAAGCGGCGGGTGGCGGCTAGGGTTGGATCGGTTAGGCTGATATCATGTTAGAAAGAATAGAGAGATTGGGGGAATCGTTGATTTTTTGCTTGAGCCCCGTGGACATATATATAGAAGTATAATGAACAACTTGGAATACAAGATAAGTCAATCTTAGTCTATCTCATCTTTCTTAATAATCAATATACTCAACAAAAACTATTGATCTGGGGTTGTTGCGCAAGTTAGGATAAGCCAGCTACCAAAATATCGAATGGTTTTATTTTGTATCCAATTCACCCACCTTATGTCTGAAAAATTCCTTGCCATCTACCTTACTTATTGCTTAATGTTAGGTGGGAGTCTGAATTCCTTTACATTTATATTACTCCAGATTCTTTCCTTGACTTCTGCACTCTATATATACCTTTCCTGCAACACCATATATGTTAAAATGGCCGTATGCATCACTCTTGATGCAGAGGCCGAGCAGCCCCCTTTTTAGAAAAAAAAAATATGTTCTCGTATCTTCCCATGCAAGCGCTATGTTGCTACTATATAACTTGTAGGGATGCGAGGCATCGGGATGATTCCAGCAACATGTGAAAACTCATCATCAGCTAATTGCCAAGTCCAAACCTTTGGCCAGAGGTTGGTCTCGACTAATACACAAATGCAAGGTGCTGCGCAGGCCTGTGTGAGATGGGGCTTCCGAGGAGAGCTCCCTCGCATTTCCTGGTGTTAACACGTCATTCTTTTGGGTGGACGCTGGTTGAGCTTCAGTGTAGGTAGATCTCACCAATTTAGTTGCGGAGTGTCTTTCCTCAGCACAATTGTTGTCTAGTTCAGCTCAATGATGATGCACAACTGACATCTGATTCTGACCCTGCCCGTGCTTCAAATAGCTAGTGGGTGTTTCTATGCAATTTCAGACGCTGATTATGATAGTTTTTGCTGTTTTTCGTTGAGCTGACACTATTGTGAACTTATGGTCCGGTTCTAAGAACCGGGGCGGCCACTTTTTCCTAAAGAAATGAGACTTTATATTGATAATAAAGGTTTTGCCGGGGTCTATTTTTTTAGAGCGAAGGCTCAAGAAAAGCCGGCTTTGAATTAATATAGCCATCAACCGGCCAGGAGTACAAGAACAAGACCACCACACAACATCGGTCAAACGACACAAGGGGGCTGCAAGAACAGCTTACAACGCTACACCTACAACCAGCAACAAAGATTACATATGAAAAACTCCTAGGTGTGGAGAAGCCCACTACAGAAAGGCACCTAAAACGACTACGAGTGAAGGCTCGAGGATCAGGAACCGGCAAAGGAGTCAAACACAGGGCTGGAAACCAGGGACTGGAGATGACCCAACACCTGCCTCCTCTATCATCATAGGGGATCCTTTCCCCTCGCCTAGGCTCGAAGGCGCCACACCGTCGAATGTAGAGACACTCACCAGAGAGCTAGAGCAATGGTTGGTCTCCAGTCCGGGGCAGCCACGGAGCACGATCACATGTCAGAGCAGACACACATCAGCAGCACCGCAGACACCGCAGGACACCGATAGTAGAGGGTGAGCCGCCGGAAGAGTCGCTGAAATGAAGGAGCTACCAAGCCATAGAGACTCAACAGACACCAGCCGCCCACCTGCAAGCTGGTGCACACAACCCAAAGCACCAATCTTCCCCAGACGGCGCCTCCAAGGAGGACACGACGCACCTGGCGCCATTGCCGCCCATCCAGCCGGGATTCGAGCTTTTGCCCAGGAAGTTTGGCCGGGGTGGGGAGGGGAGCCCACAACGACGACTCCAGGGAGTAGAACGACACAAAATGGCGCCACCACCGCCGCACTGGAAAAAACCAAACAAGGGTTTCCCCCGGGCTCGTCCCGCACCACCAGTTTGGGGAGCACCCCGCCGGCACCGGATCTGGCTGCCAGAGGCCCCAAATTGGGCGAACCAGTGGAGGAAGACGGCAGAGAGGGGGAGCCTGACCTTCAGATCTGGAGCGTAGGAAGGATAACTTCGCCGCCCCGCGACCACTACCCGCCTGCTCCTTGCCGCCCGAGTAGCCAAGGAAGCCGGCCCGCACCTCCCGCGCATGCCGCCAGCCGGAGACATCGCTGCCTCGCCAACCAGGGCCGCCACCCTGGCTCCGAAGTCCTCTGCGAGAGCGAAGCGACAAAGACCTTGCCGCCACAGTCATCGGCAGCCGCACAGGTGCTGCCCAGCGATCGCCTCGGGTGACGGCAAGGGAGGGAGCAAGGATGGAGAGGGGCGGTGCCGAGGAAACCCTAGACGCCCTCGAGCCGCCCTTGATATCAGAGTCTATAAGAAAGCATATGCTGGAATGAACGCGACATTGATATCAGAGTGCACCGGAGTTTCGCTGAGATCTATCTGAACCACAATGTATATACTCTACGAGTATGTTGTAACGACATGAGTTCGCAGCGGTCAGCCTTTTGTTGTACACTCCTCATATTACTATTGTTACCAGAATATACAAACAGCTAAAACACAGAAAAACCAAATCCATTTTGAAACCGAATTGTTTTCTCGACAATAAAATCATGTTAATTATCGTTTACACAACCAACTTAGCATGTTGGTAAAAAAAAGTTCTTTAGAAAAGGAGGATGATCCCAGACCTCGGCATCTGAGCCATGCATTGCAACCATTTTGTTAATTATTCACAAAGACCTTATAAATTAATACATTAGTAAGTCTGAAGTCGTCATCATGGCAACATCTATTGCAACTCCTAACCACTTGATAAAAGGGTGTCGAAAGTCCGAGCCGAATACCAAAAAGACTTCTCACCAAAACCTAACATCAAAAGCTGGAGGCCCTAGCCAAACCTCTTGGTGGGTCTATGGCACACACCGGTCCGACGCATCTGAGAGGCCGCCGGCGTCGTCTTTTACCGATCCATCTTTAGAGCAGGTACTGACGCATCGACCTTAGCAGGTCCGCCGTCGACGCCACCATGACGCCAGACAACGGCACCTCCCTACACACACGTCCATCATCGTACATCCATTGCCGAGACCCTGCTGCACCATGCTGCCAAGACTCCACATTGTTGATGCATGATGTGGGATGCCACTCCACCGCTAAAACCATCCACTGGTCCCTCGAGCCAATGCACACCTCCAAGAATGACGGCCCCAATGAGGGAACGACACAAGAGTGATGGCATCATCCGATCAACTGGTCAAGGTTTTCCTCCAGAGGTGGCGAGAGGAGTTGGAAGCTTCACCTCGATGATGCCTTCATGAAGACTAGGTTTTCACCCCGGATCCGTCTCAAGAACATCCAATCGACAACCTGTGTATCTGCAAGACCATCGTCAAAGCCCTGGAGCTAGCCGCCCAGATCCGACGATCATCCATAACCGCACTGCCACCACAGTGTATCCTGACGCTCTGGCCACTGCGAAAGGGCACCACCACTGGAGCATGGAGAGAGCGCTGCCACCCCACCGCGCGCCATGCCGGAAGAGCCGTTAGGATAAATCCCAAGCACGCTCTTCACCATCACTTTACCGAACGGGATCCGGGGTCGAATCCGCCAGACCACCGGAGCACCTCCTTGGACATGGGCTTCACCGTCGGGCACCGCTCGGGGCTAGTGCCCCAAAATCCGCACTGTGCAGTGAGGCGACCACCCCGACTAGGCCATGACCCGAGGCCACCACCGCCTGCACCCGGCCCTATCTGCCAGGTCCTCCATGGTGTCCTGTGCACGCCGCCGCCACCGACCTGCCACCAGACAGCCGCGCCGCCGCCCGGAGCAAGCCGACTCGCTGCCAAGATCCAGATCAGCCATGCCTCCTCACGGGATGAGGTCCTCCCCACCTTTTCCATCATGAGTAGGGAGGGGATCCCCCGCCACAACCGTAGTCCACCGGGCTTGGCGTCCTCCGGAAGCGACGGCGGGAGAGGATGATAGACGGAGGAGCCCGGCGGCTAGGGGTCTCCCGGGGTGGGGGCGGCAAGGGGATTAGGTTCCGAGAGCGGTTTTTTGTAGCTGGGGCTACATGGTACCCTTTATCTGAGCCTTCCATTCACAATCATGTAAGAAAAAATAAATTTATACTTACAGTTATACTCTTGGCACACCCTGGCCCAGTGGGTTCGGTCAGCACTGGTGTCGTCATGATTGCTCTCCTCCTCCGGATTTCTGCAGCAGAAACCATGATCCTTTTGTATATCGGGTGGTAGCGGCGCTCCGGCACTGTACCCTTCTTGAACCGCCGTCTTGGCGCCCACAGTTCGTCAGGCATATCT
This sequence comes from Aegilops speltoides, assembly GCA_021437245.1. Lineage (NCBI taxonomy): Eukaryota > Viridiplantae > Streptophyta > Magnoliopsida > Poales > Poaceae > Aegilops > Aegilops speltoides. Next base: position 9,100,944 of record CM038145.1, read on the forward strand.
TGTTCTCTTCATGACGCCTCTATCACGGTGGAGAACTCTAACCACTTGAAGCGGGCTCTCATTGACTTGTTCTTGGCTTGGATGTGTTGGAGTGGTGTAGCTGTTCTTGTGCACTGTTGTATCCTTCCTTGGATGTGTGTGTTGTGGTGTCGAGGTATTTGTTTCAATTAAACAAATAAAAGGTGTTTGTGTCATGCCTTGGGTGCGCGTATGGTGTTGGCCTGTTTTATCGTTGGTTGTATGTTGGTCGCTGCTTTATATGTAAAGCGCGGCGAGAGTCTTTTTCAGTTAAACGTTCCAAAAGTCAAAACTATTGATATGAGGTTGCCCCAGAAAGTTTGGATAAGCTATCTACCAAAGTATCGAACGGTTTTCCTTTGCGTCCAATTTACCCACCTTATGTCGGGAGAATTCCTTGCCATCTACTTTACTTATTGCTTGACGTTAGCTGGGAGTCTGAATTAAATGTATATTATTTCAGATTCGTCCCTTGACATTTTCAGTTATATATACCTCTCCTGGCTCTTGCAACACCATATATATTCTCATATCTTCCTGTACAAGCACTATGGTGCTACTCTATCATTCGTAGGCATGTGAGGCATCGGGATGATTACAATCGCTGCTGATGACCCTCGATCGGGACATTGCCGAAAGCAGACCATTGTTCAGAGATTGGTCTCGACAAATACACCATTGCAATGTGCTTTGTAGGCCTGCACGAGATGGAGTTTTGGAGGAGAGCTCACTCGCATTGCCTTGTATTGACACGCCATGCTTGAGTTTGCACGGCGCCTGAACTCACCAACTTTTTTGAGGTGTCTTTATGCACCTCCAGTGTTTGTCTAGTTCAGCTTAATGATGAAGCGCAAGGGCAACTTTGTTGAGGAAATGAGGAGTGTCTTTATGCACCTCCAGTGTTTGTCTAGTTAACCTTAATGTTGAGGCTCAGGCCTCAAATAGGTGGTGTTTCAATACAGTTACAAACACTGATTTTGGCAGTTTTGCTGTTTTTCATTGAGCTGACACACTATTCTGAACTCGTGGTCTGGTTCTAATGAGCCGGGGCGACCACTTTTTCCTCAAAAATGAGACCTTATATATTCGTAATGAGAGTTTTGTCGAGGTCTACAAGAAAGCATATGCCAGAATGAAACGGAGCATTATTATCACATTCGACTACACAAGAGTTTCATTGAGATCGATCTGAACCACAATGTATGTACCCTACGAGTATGTTGTAACAACATGAGTTTGCAGCTGCCAGCCTTCTTTGTTGGACACTTCTCATATTACTTACGCTACCAGAATATACAAACAGCTAAAACACGGAAAAATCAAATGCATTTTGAAATCAAATTATTATTTTTCAAGAATACAATCATGCTATGTATCCTTTACACATTTCAACTTAGCTCGCTGGTAGGGTTGTTGGAAGTACACCCTTAACTACCATTTACAAACTTCTACACAAACTTCTCTCCAAATTAACCCAACTGAGGGATGATTTGTCTGGTGAACACATTCATCCAGAGGGACCAGAAGATATGGTTAGTGAGTGATAATCAAAACTGCCGCCTAGTAACCAGGACAGCAGGACCCTGGTTGTAAAGAACAATTGAAGTCGGCTTTGTTCGATGGTTTTATGAAAAAAGATCCAAAGTAATCTTCATTTGATACCGAGTTGCCTTATTTATTTTCATTTTCTGGAATAGATTGAGAGATAGAGGAGAGTTCATGTTCAATATACTATTCCTAGACTTTTTCAGAGTGCACCGTATTAAGACAAAATACTTATTTCCTGATAATATTGTACATCTGTGTACCATTCTTAGGAAAACAGCCCGAGCAGGCGAAACTTCAATATGTTCAAAGCTTTTGCACAAGGTTCTTGTTTTGATAATTGCATCCCCACAATCTTTGCAGTCCAATTTATTAAAATGTGTCTCAAAGGTTAAAAAAGTTTAAAATCAAAAAAAAGCCCAAAACATTCGGAACTCAGGTAGAACTAATCCTATCGCTACATCGACACCCAGGTGAGGACAGAAATTCCGTCGTCATTTCACGCAAGCAACAACGTTGGCACAAGAAGTATACGTAACTTATAAACACCATCAGGGATTAGTCCTAAATTGAACATTAGCCGGTTGGTATATTCACCAGCGGACGAGCCAATTCATCCCATTCATTTCCAGTGTCGTGTTTATTTTTTTGATTTGGAAAACATGGTGTACAAATGTGTTGCGTCCGCGTCATGCATGTTTTCTATATTTTTATTTTGTTTTAAATGTTGAGTTGTTGAGGGCTTCATCCACTGGGCACACCAGATGCTCAAATGCACACGTTCTCTCGTGCCTACTTGTTGGTGCGAACTTGAATACGCTCCCCATATATTATGCGGTTATTGTCATACCACTAGCCAATGCCCTCCCCTAGCCCCAAACATTTTATACATATATATCGGACATTCACCTTCATTGCAGCTTCATTACTTTTAGGCTTGAGAGACACCGGAAATATTACACTGATATCATCCTTGGCGAAGTGGAAGGATCCGACGCTACCGAGCTCATGGTCACAAAATATTCCTGAGGAAATAGACCAGGATCTGCACTCGACACATAGAGGGCGAGGCCAAATCGTGATTAACAAGGAGAAGCGAGATACTAGGGCTGCTAGCATGGGCAAAACACGTTGCTTACCTTGATAAAACTACATGGACAATGAAACCAAACTGTAGCTTTTTTTTCGGGAAAACATCTGATCTATTCATCTTCAATCATGACAGTACAACAAACATCAGAAATAGTAAAAATTATATCCAAATCCGTAGACCACCTAGCGACGACTACAGGCACTGAACCGAGCCGAAGGCGCGCCACCGTCATTGTCCCTCCCTCACTGGAGCCGAGAAAAACTTGTTGTAGTAAACAGTTGGGAAGTCTCCGTGCTAAGGCCCCATCGGACCAACACAATAGAACAACATCAGCCGCGGACGAAGAGTATCATAGATCGGAAGGATCCAACTCGAAGACACACGAACATAGACAGACGATGAACAATCCGAGCAAATCCAGCAAAGACAGATCCGACGGAGACACACCTCCACACGCCAACCGACGATGATAGATGCACCACCGGAACGGGGGCTAGGCGGGAAATTCTTACTCCATCTCAGGGAGCCACCGCCATCTCGCCTTCGTGAGAAGGACACAAACTATAAAAATCTCGAAGACACATCTAAAAACGGAGCCCTCCGACCTGCAAGGGCCTAGATCCACCGCACCCCCATACCACTGAAAACAAAACTGTAGCTAGGAACATGTTACATACGATAATGTCTCCTCCGCAAATATTTTAGACAGTTGACCATTATCAAATACACAACAAATTCTATTAGAATTCCGCCCGGAAGCTATCAGGGCCTAGAGCTTTGTTACGTTCTACTTGGAAGATCAAAACATCCATCAAATATCCAGAGAATATCATCTGTTTAGTTCTCGCCAAGGATGAGATTCCCTTCTTCGGGTGCCCCGAACAGAGAATTTGTAGTATTTTTTATATAACTTTTGAGCTCTACCCAACCTTCTAATTGGCCCTCGTTGTGTTGGAGACTAAAAATATACTTCTTTCTATGTTGACCATTGACAATCAATTGGAAGTCTAGTGTATTCGTATTTGCCTTCAAGATGAAGCTGGTTTTGGATCTTGGGATATATATCCTCTTCTAGAAAAAGATGTCGAATATTCTCATTGGATTGGTTTTTCAGTTCAATAACTTGTTGCGACAAGATGCGGGTCTATGCAATTTTGTCGAGGTCGTCTATAATGGTGGAGAGCGGTTTCTTTTCTTTTTTGTACATTCCATTGGTGTGTTTTGCCCATCCAGAGATGTATTACCTTGTGGCCTTTAATTTGAAGTTCATCTCTGAATAGGTATACAGTGAACGACAAGCCTCTCCCATACATTGCTGATTATGTTAGCACAGCCCTCTCGGTACAACCATACTCAAACTTGATAGAGTGGGAAGCAGATGGTCTCGTAGAGTTAGATTCAAGAATGATGGGCGCACGATTTGATAGTGCCTCAATGTCGGCACATAATGGTTATTAGCCTAAGTGAATTGCGTCTAGACATTCTAGCTTTCTGAATATTCAAACTGTCAATCACATAATTGAATAGGAAAGGCCGGGCAATGTCAGTCATAATTATTTTTTCTCTCTTGGAACCTAAGGATAATAAAGTGCCATCCAATAGACATTGGGTGTGGGTCATCCTTAGCGAGGTTCACCAATTCTCGAAATAAAGCAGATTTATGCTCATCTTGGACAGCCCCACAAACTGCTACCAGGCTTGATGCAAAATTATTAGCTCTATTTCGGAGGTGGAATTTGATGTGAAATTCACCAGACTAAAAAATAATATGTCTATGGTTGTGGTCTATATGACAGGCAGGATTCCTCCAAACCATTCATGCAACGGTAGACTATCTCATGTGTAGTACAAATCACATGATAAGTGATCTAGGATAAGTTATTGGAAGTCATACTTACCAGGATCCAGAATCGCCATGATATCCAACCCATGTTATCGCACACAATCATTGATGTGTTTAAGTTTATTCAAGTAAGAAAGACCTCTGCTATTCCAAAACATGCCTCTCATGTGACAACTCAGGACCTGGTGGTTCCCTTTGCCTTCTTGGGTGTTTTTTTTCCTATTTTAGGTATGTGATTTTGAGTTTTATGAATACAATGTGAAGTCACAAAACATGTACTCAGGTCTTGCATCATCCAATCCAACCTTGGTAATCGTACCAAGAAAGTGGGAGAGAAGTGGATCATCATATGTGGCATCCTCTTCCTTCTCCTTTGTTTTGGGATTAGGCAGGGTACTCAGGACAATTTGGAGGAACTTTTAAGCAGTCAATATCCATATGTTTGAGCAACCCATCCGACACATTCACTTTGTTATTCTTTCCTAAATAGACATTGACGTTCTTTAAGCTAGAAAAAATACGAATATCAAAAAAAAGGAAAGAAAAGATTTCATGGATGAAATACCTTGTATAGTCCAAACTACGTGCAGCAAGACACCGCATCGCCTTTTCCATTGTGTGCTCATCGACGGAATATCAGCCTGAATATCAAATGAGGAAGTAATGTCGCTGACCCCGGAACTTTTTTTTTGTTTTCATCTCGGCTATTTTCGAATGATTGAAGGATGGCATGGATCTACCACCCATTTTAGTAGTTGAGGCGCTACGAGCTTGCATCTCTCACATCCCCAAAGGTAAGAATTGGTGGATCGGGTCGAACACTTAATCCCATCATCAACTGTCAATAGCTAGGACCATGGTTGGGACCATCATCATGGTGTTCCTCCTAAAGCACAAACCGAAATTCGTAGCCACTAAGCCTCACACAAACCCTAACAGAGACCGAAGCGACCCCATCATCATCATCCCTTTTGAATGTGTGTGTGGGCAAGCTGCAGGTGCACTGTTCTCTTCTTTTTCTAATCGCTGGCAAATAGTAGGACCGGTGCTTGCCAGATGACAAATGTGTCACTTTCATCTGACATGCATGAATCCAAACCACTGTACACACTTTCTCCTCCGTCCCATCTCCTGCACATCATTCTTTGACCCATTAGAGAGTGTTTTTTTTCCTAGAGATATGATGTCAGATGTGAGATTTAAAGGGAGAGAGGTGCATGCAGGTGCTGTTCGTGAGAGAATAGGAAGAGAGAGGTCAGAGGTGTTGGGTGACAGTAAGAGAGAGAAAAGAAAGAGAGAGAGGCGTTGTGAACAGTGACAAGATGCTGTGTGACAGTGTCTTCGTTTTTCTCGCCCTGTCAACCTCTCTGTCTCTCTATCAACTCTGCATGCACAATGCAGCTCTTTCTCTATATTTAAATCTTGCATGCGCTAGACCCTCTCTTTGTTGGAACGCACACCGCAACAAGCCTGCAAAATTGGTCAGCTTTTGCTCAAATCTCTAGAATCATGATGTTCAGCCAACGGTGTGGATAGGAGGTACCATGGAGCTCGGCCTACAAAAAACCATGCTCAAGAAAGTTACGATAAGCAACTTTTTCTTTGTGCCATTTTTGTTGTTATTGTACTCTTGAAATATTGAACTTTCAAACTACTGTTTGATTGAGTTTGCTTTGTGTTCGATTCAGTGCCCTTATATATATGCCTAATTGAGTCCTTGCCATCTACCTTAATTATTGCATCATGAAGGCTGAGGATCCGGATCGTTTCCCCTTATATACCAAGTTCCTCCTATAGTATTGTTGGTCTATAGCATTTCGTTTGATACTGCCAATTGCTTTGTAGATGTTCCTCCTCTAGCATTTTTTAGTCTATGTTCTTAGCCCTGAACATTTCGTTGTATATTGCCATTCGCCTTGCCGCTGTTTCATTACTTGTAGACATGGAAGACATTGGGAAGTTTACAACGGCATCCAACCATCTAAACACGAGATGCAGATGACCCTGAGGCATCATTTCTGTAGTGCCAAGGACGCCATGTAGTAGGAGATGAGGCTCCGACAAACGACAGTGATGTTCAGTCTGATTAATTGGAACTTAATGGACTGCTCTGCTCTGTTATGAATCTAACCGGCTTATATTGGTGTCTGCTCTCGAAAGAGAATACGTTAAAACAAGTGAGCTAGTGGCACCTCCTGACTTTACCTCGGACACCTTCTCATAGACGAAAGGAGGGAATGCTAGAATTCCACTTATGTAACGATCATAATTATTCTAGTGCAGAACAACATAATCAATTACTGCTAGCAATGGAGGAATCGGGAAATTGCTAATGGCATGGTAAATGACTGCAGAAACGTAGTTGGCAGACTTGATAACACAATGAAAGCACAAACCGGATGAACATTCAACCATACGATTGACGGGGGCGACAGCCACAACTGGATCTAGGGTTTTATTTATGTATTTTTTATTTCCAATTTTTGATAAAGATTTCTTTTAGTTCCAATTATTGTAAGCTGAGACTTTTGGTGGCAATGTGAAATATTTTTAATTTAAAAATGTTGAAATGCGCCGGCCTTGTTGATCGCACCTACGACCCGGCACACAACGCGGGATGCTGGTGTCCGCTGGGCGACTCAACGAACGAAAAAACACACATTGCGGACGAGACTTGCCTGCTCCCTCCCCATGCTCCCATATGTGATCCCGCGTACGTGGCTTGATTTGATTTGAATAAAATAAGGCCCGAGCCCACCCCGTTAAAATCAGGGGATGATTAGATTAAAAAGGGAAAAGGAAAAAAGAACAGCCGTAGGATGAAGTGGGAACACGGATGGAAGCATGGGGGAGGAGCAGGCAAGCCGGATCCACACATTGCGTGTCCGTTTGGGTCGGCCGGTTGGAGTTGCCCTTATCAACTGATGCACTGAATCCTTTGGACTAGCTACTTGTTGCTGTGAAGTGATTGACGCGTATAGGTGCACATTTTGTATTATTGTTTTGCATGGGTGCACGTTTTGTATTGTGAGTTTCCTCCTGATGAATTTGAGTATTGCGTGTTCAATACAATGCTTATGGTCATGCCAGTCTGGCGAAGGGCGCAGAGACCACGGCCCTCCTCTCGCGACCGAGCCGCCCATGGCGGCGGCCGCGCCCAGCCTTCCTCCAGCGCCTCCTCCCTCTTCCTCTCTGCCCCGTCGCGCCTCCCTGGCCTGGCCCGGCGGCGCTGTGGCGGCGGCCCCTGGCTTTCCCCTCTCGGGCGTCCGCGGCGTGGGACGGGCGACACCGAAGTGCTTCTTTCGGCGGCGGTCCAGCCAATGGCGGGGGCTCTGGCGCGAAGCGGGCGGGCTGACGGCGGCGTCGCCGTTGGCGACGGCGGCGCGGCGGCGCGATCTGGCGGCGCCCGCTTCGGCCAGATCTGGCCCTTCGGCCCCATCTGGGCTGGGCGGGCGGCGGCGGGTGGGTCTGCCGTGGCTTCCGGAGGCGGGGAGAGCGATGGCGGCGGTGTTGGCGGCGCCATCGCCGCTTGCTTCAGCGTGGCGGCGGGCTTAGCGGGCCCGTTCGAACTGGCCGGCGGGTGGCTGGCATGCCTGCTGCTGCGTCCGGACGGCTACCGCGACGGTGCCGGAGGCTCTGGCCTCCCGCACGACGGCGGTGGAGGTGGTTCCCTCCCGTTCGGTTTCGGTGCTGCTTCTCCCTCCGCGGGGCGCTTCTCTCCGGTCCTCTTGGCCTCGTGTTGGTGTCCGCAGTGAGGCGGCGTGGGTGACGGCGCAACCGCGGTGACGCATGGTGGTGGGCGGCGATCTGGCTGGTCGGCTCCGGTCCGTTGGGCGGCGGGGATTGGAGTACGGGAGAAATCCTTCGCGGTCTGCGGCCCCGATGCGGTGACACCTGCGGGTGCCACCATTCCTTCCTGGAGGATGTCGGTGATATCCATCCCCCACCTCCCTCCGCGTCCCGGGGAAACCCTAGGACATGTCCGGGCAGCAGCGTCGTCGGCGTCGCTTTCCTTCTTGGAGGTGCTGTTTTGTACGCGGTGGTCCGGAGCCTCGGGTTGTAGTGGTGTGTCTTTGGTGGGCGTCGCAGTGGCGGGTCATCCGTGCTCTGCCGAGCTGCCGTTGTTGGCATTTGCTTCTTCTTCTTTTCTTTTGGGCTTGTTGTGCTATTCGCCCCAGCGATCTTGTATCGGTGTTGGTTGCTTTGGAATACAAAGCGGGGGGAAACCCTTTTTTCGGTATGGTCATGCCAGTCACGCGGCTTGATGTGGTTCCAACATTAGATAGAGCAGCAGAGGAGAACCCCCTCGCATTGATCGACGATGACGCACCATGCTTGAGGAATGAGGATGGACTGCAGTTGAGTTTCAGTAGTAGCTGGAACTCACCTACTATTGTGGACTGACTTTGTGTACCTCAACTGTTATCTAGTTCAGCTCATTAATGAAGTGCAAGGATAAATTTTTGGAAATATGGCCTAGAGGCAATAATAAAATGGTTATTATTATATTTCTTTGTTCATGATAATTTTCTAGTGTTCATGCTATAATTGTATTATCCGGAAATCGTAATACATATGTGAATACATAGACCACAACAAGTCCCTAGTGAGCCTCTAGTTGACTAGCTCGTTGATCAACAGATAGTCATGGTTTCCTGACTATGGATATTGGATGTCATTGATAATGGGATCACATCATTAGGAGAATGATGTGATCGACAAGACCCAATCCTAAGCATAGCACAAAGATCGTGTAGTTCGTTTCACTAGAGCTTTTCCAAATGTCAAGTATCATTTCCTTAGACCATGAGATTGTGCAACTTCCGGATACCGTAGGAGTGCTTTGGGTGTGCCAAACGTCACAACGTAACTGGGTGACTATAAAGGTGCACTACGGGTATCTCCGAAAGTGTCTTGGGTTGGCACGAATCGAGATCGGATTTGTCACTCCGTATGACGGAGAGGTATCTCTGGCCCCTTTCGGTAATGCATCATCATAATGAGCTCAATGTGACCAAGTGTCTGGTCACGGGATCATGCATTACGGTATGAGTAAAGTGACTTACCGGTAACGAGACTGAACGAGGTATTGGGATACCGACGATCGAGTCTCGGGCAAGTAACGTACCGATTGACAAAGGGAATTGTATACGGGATTGATTGAATCCTCGACATCGTAGTTCATCTGATGAGATCATCGAGGAGCAAGTGGGAGCCAACATGGGTATCCAGATCCCGCTGTTGGTTATTGACCGGAGAGGCGTCTCGGTCATGTCTGCATGTCTCCCGAACCCGTAGGGTCTACACACTTAAGGTTCGGTGACGCTAGAGTTGTAGAGATATGAGTATGCAGTAACCCGAAAGTTGTTCGGAGTCCCGGATGAGATCCCGAACGTCACGAGGAGTTACGGAATGGTCCGGAGGTGAAGAATTATATATAGGAAGTGCAGTTTCGGCCATCGGGAAAGTTTTGGGGGTCAGCGGTATTGTACCGGGACCACCGGAAGGGTCCCGGGGGTCCATCGGGTGGGGCCACCTATCCCGGAGGGCCCCGTGGGCTGAATTGGGAGGAACCAGCCCCGGTGGGCTGGTGCGCCCCCTTAGGCCCCCCGCGCCTAGGGTTGGAAACCCTAGGGTGGGGGGGCGCCTCCACTTGCCTTGGGGGGCAAGCCACCCCCTTGGCCGCCCCCCCTTGGAGATCTCATCTCCTAGGGCGGCGCCCCTGGGCCTATATAAGAGGGGAGGAGGCAGCCGCACCCCAAGTCTTGGCGCCTCCCTCTCACCTGCTACACCTCTCCCTGCCGTGATCGTGCTGCATCCACCACCACGCCGTCGTGCTGCTGGATCTTCATCAACCTCTCCTTCCCCCTTGCTGGATCAAGAAGGAGGAGACGTCTTCCCAACCGTACGTGTGTTGAACGCGGAGGTGCCGTCCGTTCGGCGCTAGGATCTTCGGTGATTTGGATCACGACGAGTACGACTCCCTCAACCCCATTCTCTTGAACGCTTCCGCACGCGATCTACAAGGGTATGTAGATGCACTCCCCTCTCTCGTTGCTAGATGACTCCATAGATTGATCTTGGTGAACGTAGGAAAATTTTCATTTTATGCAACGTTCCCCAATAGTGGCATCATGAGCTAGGTCTATGCGTAGTTACTATGCACGAGTAGAACACAAAGCAGTTGTGGGCATAGATGTTGTTAATTTTCTTGCCACTACTAGTCTTATCTTGCTTCGGCGGCATCGTGGGATGAAGCGGCCCAGACCGACCTTACACGTACGTTGAGACAGGTTCCACCGACTGACATGCACTAGTTGCATAAGGTGGCTAGCGGGTGTCTGTCTCTCCCACTTTAGTTGGAGCGGATTTGATGAAAAGGGTCCTTATGAAGGGTAAATAGAAATTGGCATATCACGTTGTGGTTTTACGTAGGTAAGAAACGTTCTTGCTAGAACACCTATAGAAGCCACGTAAAAAACTAGCAACAACAATTAGAGGACGTCTAGCTTGTTTTTGCAGCAAGTGTTTTGTGATGTGATATGGCCAAATGATGTGATGAATGATATATGTGATGTATGAGATGATCAGGTTCTTGTAATAGGAATCACGACTTGCATGTCGATGAGTATGACAACCGGCAGGAGCCATAGGAGTTGTCTTTATTTTTGTATGACCTGCGTGTCATTGAAGAACGCCATGTAAATTACTTTACTTTATTGCTAAACGCGTTAGCCATAGAAGTAGAAGTAGTCGTTGGCGTGACAACTTCATGAAGACACGATGATGGAGATCATGGTGTCATGCCGGTGACGAGATGATCATGGCGCCCCGAAGATGGAGATCAAAGGAGCAATATGATATTGGCCATATCATGTCACTATTTGATTGCATGTGATGTTTATCATGTTTTACATCTTATTTGCTTAGAACGACGGTAGCTTAAATAAGATGATCCCTCGAAATAATTTCAAGAAAAGTGTTCCCCCTAACTGTGCACCGTTGCGAAGGTTCGTTGTTTCGAAGCACCACGTGATGATCGGGTGTGATAGATCCTAACGTTCGAATACAACGGGTGTAAGCCAGATTTACACACGCAATACACTTAGGTTGACTTGACGAGCCTAGCATGTACAGACATGGCCTCGAAACACGGAAGACCAAAAGGTCGAGCATGAGTCGTATAGAAAATATGATCAACATGAAGATGTTCACCGATGTTAACTAGTCCGTCTCACGTGATGATCGGACACGGCCTAGTTGGCTCGGATCATGTTTCACTTAGATGACTAGAGGGATGTCTGTCTAAGTGGGAGTTCATTGAATAATTTGATTAGATGAACTTAATTATCATGAACTTAGTCTAAAACCTTTGCAAAATTTCTTGTAGATCAAATGGCCAACGCTCATGTCCACCTCAACTTCAACGCGTTCCTAGAGAAACCAAGTGAAAGATGATGGCAGCAACTATACTGATTTGGTCCTAACACGAGGATCATCCTCATAGCTGCCAAGAAAGATTATGTCCTAGAAGCGCCACTAGGTGAAGCACCAATCCCAGAGAACCAAGACGTTATGAATGCTTGGCAGTCTCGTGCTGATGATTACTCCCTCGTTCAGTGCGGCATGCTTTACAGCTTAGAACCGGGGCTCCAAAAGCGTTTTGAGTAACACGGAGCATATGAGATGTTCGAGGAGCTGAAAATGGTTTTCCAAGCTCATGTCCGGGTCGAGAGATATGAAGTCTTCGACAAGTTCTTCAGCTGTAAGATGGAGGAAAACAGTTCTGTTAGTGAGCACATACTCAAGATGTCTGGGTTGCACAACCGCTTGACTCAGCTGAGAGTTAATCTCCCGGATGACGCGATCATTGAAAGAATCCTCCAGTCGCTCCCACCAAGCTACAAGAGCTTTGTGATGAACTTCAATATGCAGGGGATGGAAAAGACCATTCCTGAGGTATATTCAATGCTGAAATCAGCAGAGGTAGCGATCAAAAAGGAACATCAAGTGTTGATGGTGAATAAAACCACTAAGTTCAAGAAAGGCAAGGGTAAGAAGAACTTCAAGAAGGACGGCAAGGAGTTGCCGCGCCGATAAGCCAGATTCTTGGAAGAAGTCAAACAATGGACCCAAGCACGAGATCGAGTGCTTTTATTGCAAGGAAGTGGTCATTTGAAGCGAATCGCCCCAAGTACTTAGCGCATAAGAAGGCCGGCAAAACCAAAGGTATATGTGATATACATGTAATTGATGTGTACCTTACCGATGCTCGTAGTAGCTCCCGGTATTTGATACCGGTGCGGTTGCTCATATTTGTAACTCAAAGCAGGAGCTGCGGAATAAGCCGAGACTGGCGAAGGACGAGGTGACGATGCGCGTCGGGAATGGTTCCAAGGTCGACGTGATCGCCGTCGGCACGCTACCTCTACATTTACCTACGGGATTAGTTTTAAACCTCAATAATTGTTATTTAGTGAAGGAAATATGCCCTAGAGGCAATAATAAAGTTATTATTTATTTCCTTATTTCATGATAAATGTTTATTATTCATGCTAGAATTGTATTAAACGGAAACGTAATACATGTGTGAATACATAGACAAACATAGTGTCACTAGTATGCCTCTACTTGACTAGCTCGTTTATCAGAGATGGTTATGTTTCCTAGCCATGGACAAAAGAGTTGTCATTTGATTAACGGGATCACATCATTAGGAGAATGATGTGATTGACTTGACCCATTCCGTTAGCTTAGCACTTGATCGTTTAGTATGTTGCTATTGCTTTCTTCATGACTTATACATGTTCTGTAACTATGAGATTATGCAACTCCGTTTACGGAGGAACACTTTGGTACTACCAAACGTCACAACGTAATCGGGTGATTATAAAGGAGTACTACAGGTGTCTCCGATGGTACATGTTGAGTTGGCGTATTTCGAGATTAGGTTTGTCACTCCGATTGTCGGAGAGGTATCTTTGGGCCCTCTCGGTAATGCACATCATTATAAGCCTTGCAAGCAATGTGACCAATGAGTTGGTTACGGGATGATGCATTACAAAACGAGTAAAGAGACTTGCCGGTGACGAGATTGAACTAGGTATTGGGTACCGACGATCGAATCTCGGGCAAGTAACATACCGATGACAAAGGGAACAACGTATGTTGTTATGCGGTTTGACCGATAAAGATCTTCGTAGAATATGTAGGAGCCAATATGGGCATCCAGGTCCCGCTATTGGTTATTGACCAAGAATAGTTCATGTCTATATAGTTCTCGAACCCGTAGGGTCCGCACGCTTAAGGTTTGGATGACAGTTATATTATGAGTTTATGAGTTTTGATGTACCGAAGGAGTTCGGAGTCCCGGATGAGATTGGGGACATGACGAGGAGTCTCGAAATGGTCGAGACGTAAAGATCGATATATTGGACGACTATATTCGAGTTCGGAAGGTTCCGAGTGATTCGGTATTTTTGATTGTCTGGAGAGTTACGGAATTCGCGGGGAGAAGTATTGGGCCTTGTTGGGCCTGCGGAAAGAGAGAGGGCTGCCTAGGGCAGGCCGCGCCCCTGCCCTAGTCCGAATTGGGCTAGGGAGGCCGCACCCCTCCTTCCTTCCTTCTCTCTTCCCTTCCTAGTCTCCTACTCCTAATACATGGAAGGACTCCTAGTTGGACTAGGAAAGGGAATCCTACTCCCGGTGGGAGTAGGACTCCCAGTATGCGCCATAGTAGAGGCTGGCCTCCTCCTCCTCCCTCCTTTATATCACGGGGCAGGGGCACCCCATGGACACACAGGTTGATCTACGGATCGTTCCTTAGCCGTGTGCGGTGCCCCCCTCCACCATATTCCACCTCGGTCATATCGTCGCGGAGTTTAGGCGAAGCCCTGCGCCAGTAGAACATCAACATCGTCACCACGCCGTCGTCTTGTGGAACTCATCCCCGACACTTTGCTGGATCGGAGTCCGGGGATCGTCATCGAGCTGAACGTGTGCTGAACTCGGAGGTGCCGTACGTTCGGTGCTTGGATCGGTCGGATCGTGAAGACGTACGACTACATCAACCGCGTTGTCATGGCGCTTCGCTTACGGTCTCACGAGTGCGTGGGACGAACACTCTCCCTCTCGTTGCTATATCATCACCATGATCTTGCATGTGCTTAGGAATTTTTTTGAAATTACTACGTTCCCCAATAGTGGTATCAGAGCCAGGTTTTATGCGTTGATGTTATATGCACGAGTAGAACACAAATGAGTTGTGGACGATATAAGTCATACCGCCTACCAAAGATGTCATACTTTGGTTCAGCGGTATTGTTGGATGAAGCGGCCCGGGCCGACATTACAGCGTCAGACGCTTACGCGAGACTGGTTTTACCGCCGTGCTTTGCACACGGTGACTAGCGGGTGTCGGTTTCTCCAACTTTAGTTGAACCGAGTGTGCTACGCCCGTCCTTGTGAAGGTTAAAACGGAGTCTATTTGACAAACTATCGTTGTGGTTTTGATGCGTAGGTGAGAATGGTTCTTGCTAAGCCCGTAGCAGCCACGTAAAATTTGCAACAACAAAATAGAGGACGTCTAACTTGTTTTTGCAGGGCATGTTGTGATGTGATATGGTCAAGACGTGATGAGATATAAGTTTTTGTATGAGATGATCATGTTTTGTTGAAGTTATCGGCAACTGGCAGAAGCCCTATGGTACTCTCTTTGTTGCATAAGATGCAAGTGCCAAATAATTGCTTTTATCAGATCGCTATGCGATAGCAATAGTTGCAAGAGCAATAGTTGGCGAGACGACCATGTGACGACACATTGATATAGATCAAGATGATGAAGATCATGGTGTCGTGCCGGTGACGATAAAGATCATGACAGTACTTTGGAGATGGAGATCAAAGGCGCAAGATGATCATGGCCATATCATGTCACATATTTTGATTGCATATGATGTTTATCTGTTATACATCTTATTCTTGCTTTGATTGACGGTAGCATTTTAAGATGATCTCTCACTAATTATCAAGAAGTGTTCTCCACGAGTATGCACCGTTGCGAAAGTTCTTCGTCTTTGAGACACCACGTGATGATCGGGTGTGATAGGCTCTACGTTCAAATACAACGGTGCAAAACAGTTGCACACGCGAATACTCGAGTTACACTTGACGAGCCTAGCATATCTGAGATATGGCCTCGAACACGGAGACCGAAAGGTCGGCGTGAATCATATAGTAGATATGATCAACATAGTGTTGTTCACCATTGAAAACTACTCCATCTCACGTGATGATCGGACATGGTTTAGTTGATTTGGATCACGTGATCACTTAGATGACTAGAGAGATGTCTGTCTAAGTGGGAGTTCTTAAGTAATATGATTAATTGAACTTAAATTTATCATGAACTTAGTCCTGATAGTATTTTGCAAATTATGTTGTAGATCAATAGCTTGCGTTGTTGCTTTCATATGTTTATTTTGATATGTTCCTAAGAAAAATGTATTGAAAGATGTTAGTAGCAATGATGCGGATTGGATCCGTGATCCGAGGTTTATCCTCATTCTTGCACGAAGAATTATGTCCTTGATGCACCGCTAGGTGATGACCTATTGCAGAGCGGATGCGCACGTTATGAGCGTTTGGCTAGCTCAATATGATGACTACTTGATAGTTTAAGTGCACCATGCTTAACGGCTTAGAATCGGGACTTCAAAGGCGTTTTGAGCGTCATGGACCATATGAGATGTTCCAGAGTTGAAGTTAATATTTCCAAGCAAATACCGAGTTGAGAGATATGAAGTCTCCAACAAGTTCTAAAGCTAAAAGATGGAGGGAATCGCTCAACTAGTGAGCATGTGCTCAGATTATGCAGGTACTTCAATCGCTTGAATCAAGTGGGAGTTAATCTTCCGGATAAGATAGTGATTGATGAATTCTCTAGTCACCATCACTAAGTTGCTAGAACTTCGTGATGAACTATAGTATGCAAGGGATGACGAAAACGATTCCCGAGCTCTTCGTGATGTTGAAATCAACGAAGGTAGAAATCAAGAAAGAGCATCAAGTGTTGATGATTGACAAGACCACTAGTTTCAAGGAAAAGGGCAAAGGGAAAAGATGGGGAACTTCAAGAAGAATGGCAAGCAAGTTGCTGCTCAAGTGAAGAAACCCAAGTCTGGTCCTAAGCACGAGACTAAGTGCTTCTACGCAAAGAGACTGGTCATTTGAGCGGAACTACCCCAATTGATTGGCGGATAAGAAGGATGGCAAAGTGAACATAAGTATATTTGATATACATATTATTGATGTGTACTTTACTAGTGTTTATAGTAGCCCCTGAGTATTTGATACTTGTTCGGTTGCTAATATTAGTAACTCGAAACAAGAGTTACAGAATAAACAGAGACTAGTTGAAGGGAAAGTGACGATGAGTGTTGGAAGTAGTTCCAAGATTGATATGATCATCATCGCACACTCCCTATACTTTCGGGATTAGTGTTGAACCTAAATAAATGTTATTTGGTGTTTGCGTTGAGCATGAATATGATTTGATCATGTTTATTGCAATACGGTTATTCATTTAAGTTAGAGAACAATTGTCTGTTTACATGAATAAAACCTTATATGGTCATACACACCAACGAAAATGGTTTGTTGGATCTCGATCGTAGTGATACACATATTCATAATATTGAGGCCAAAAGATGCAAAGTTAATAATGATAGTGCAACTTATTTGTGGCACTTGCCGTTTGGGTCATATCGATTGTAAAGCGCATGAAGAAACTCCATAAAGATGGATTTTCGGAATCACTTGGTTATGAATCATTTGATGCTTGCGAACCGTGCCTTTTGGGCAAGATGACTAAAACTCCGTTCTTCGGAACAATGGAACGAACTACCGACTTATTGGAAATAATACATCCTGATGTATGCGCACCAATGAGTATGAAGGCTCGTGGCAAGTATCATTATTTTCTGACCTTCACAAGATGATTTGAGCAGATATGGGTATATCTACTTGATGAAACATAAGTCTGAAATAGTTGAAAGGTTCAAAGAATTTCAGAGTGAAGTGGAAAAATCATCGTAACAAGAAAATAAAGTTTCTGCGATCTGATCACAGAGACAAATATTTGAGTTACGAGTTTGGTCTTCAATTAAAACAATGTGGAATAGTTTCACAGCTCACACCACCTGGAACACCACATCGTTATGGTGTGTCCGAACGTCGTAACCGCACTTTATTTGATATGGTGTGATCTATGATGTCTCTTATCAGTTTACCACTATCGTTTTGGGGTTATGCATTAGAGACAGCTGCATTCACGTTTAAAATAGGGCACCATCAAAATCCGTTGAGACGACACCGTATGAACTATGGTTTAGCAGTAAACCTAAGCTGTTGTTTCTTAAAGTTTGGAGTTGTGATGCTTATATGAAAAAAGGTTTTTCAACTTGATAAGCTCGAACCCAAATCGGAGAAGTGCGTCTTCATAGAATACCCAAAGGAAATTGTTGGGTACACCTTCTATCACAGATCCGAAGGCAAATTTGTTGTCTTGATAATAGATCCTTTCTAGAGAAGGAGTTTCTCTCGAAAGAAGTGAGTGGGAGGAAAGTAGAGCTTGATAAGGTAATTTGTACCTTCTCCCGAATTGGAAAATAGTTCATCACGAAATCAGTTCCATGATTCCTACACCAATTAGTGAGGAAGCTAATGATGATGATCATGAAACTTGAGATCAAGTTACTACAGAACCTCGTGGGTCTTCCAGTCACGGTCCGCACTGAGTGGTGCGGTAATCCTGTTACGAAAGTCATGTTACTAGGCCATGATAAACCTACGAACTATGAGGAAGCGATGATGAGCCCAGATTCCACGAAATGGCTTGAGGCCATAAAATCTGAGATATGATCCATGTATGAGAACAAAGTGTGGACTTTGATGGATTTGCCCGATGATCGGCAAACCATAGAAAATAAATGGATCTTCAAGAGGAAGACGGACGTTGATAGTAGTGTTACTATCTACAAAGCTAGACTTGTCGAAAAGTTTTTTGACAAAGTTCAAGGTGTTGACTACGATGAAATTTTCTCACTCGTAGCGATGATTAAGTCTGTCCAAATCATGTTAGCAATTGCCGCATTTTTATGAAATCTGGCAAATGGATAAACAAAACTACATTCCTTAATGGATTTAAAGAAGAGTTGTATATGATGCAACTAGAAGGTTTTGTCAATCCTAAAGGTGCTAACAAAATGTGCAAGCTCCAGCGATCCATCTATGGACTGGTGCAAGCATCTCGGAGTTGGAATATATGCTTTGATAAGTTGATCAAAGCATATAGTTTTATATGGACTTACGATGAAGCTGTATTTACAATAAAGTGAGTGGGAGCACTACAGACCTTTCGATTAGTATATGTGAGTGACATATTGTTGATCGAAATGATGTAGAATTTTCTACAAAGCATAAAGGAGTGTTTTAAAGGAGTTCTTTAAAAGAAAAGACCTCGATAAAAGCTACTTACATATTGAGCATCAAGATCTATTGAGATAGATCAAGACGGTTGATAAGATTTTCAATGTGTACATACCTTGGCAAGATTTTGAAATAGTTCAAAATGGAACAGTCAAAGAAAGAGTTCTTGCCTGTGTTGCACAAGGTATGAATTTGAGTAAGACTCAAATCCCGACCACAATGAGAAAATAGAAAGAGAATGAAAAGTCATTCCTATGCCTCACCATAGGTTCTATAAAGTATGCTATGCTATGTACCGGACCTATTGTATACCTTGCTCTGAATTTGGCAAGGAGTACAATAGTGATCTAGGAGTAGATCATGGACATTGGTCAAGAATATCCTTAGTAAGGACTAAGGAGATGTTTCTCGATTATGGAGGTGATAAAAGAGTTTGTTGTAAAGTTACATCGGTGCAAACTTTTACACCGATCTAGATGACTCTAAGTCTCAACCTGGATACATATTGAAAGTGGGAGCAATTAGCTAGAATAGCTCCGTGCGAGCATTGTGGACATAAAATATTTGCAAAATACATACGGATCTGAATGTGATGAGACCCGTTGACTAAGCTTCTCTCACGAGCAAAACATGATCACACCTTAGTACTCTTTGGGTGTTAATCACATAGCGATGTGAACTAGATTATTGCCTCTAGTAAACCCTTTGGATGTTGGTCACATGATGATGTGAACTATGGGTGTTAATCATATCTGAGATATGAATATTGGTGTTAAATCACATGGCGATGTGAACTAGATTATTGACTCTAGTGCAAGTGGGAGACTGAAGGAAATATGCCCTAGAGGCAATAATAAAGTTATTATTTATTTCCTTATTTCATGATAAATGTTTATTATTCATGCTAGAATTGTATTAAACGGAAACGTAATACATGTGTGAATACATAGACAAACATAGTGTCACTAGTATGCCTCTACTTGACTAGCTCGTTTATCAGAGATGGTTATGTTTCCTAGCCATGGACAAAAGAGTTGTCATTTGATTAACGCGATCACATCATTAGGAGAATGATGTGATTGACTTGACCCATTCCGTTAGCTTAGCACTTGATCGTTTAGTATGTTGCTATTGCTTTCTTCATGACTTATACATGTTCCTGTAACTATGAGATTATGCAACTCCGTTTACGGAGGAACACTTTGGTACTACCAAACGTCACAACGTAATCGGGTGATTATAAAGGAGTACTACAGGTGTCTCCGATGGTACATGTTGAGTTGGCGTATTTCAAGATTAGGTTTTGTCACTCCGATTGTCGGAGAGGTATCTCTGGCCCTCTCGGTAATGCACATCATTATAAGCCTTGCAAGCAATGTGACCAATGAGTTGGTTACGGATGATGCATTACGAGCGAGTAAAGAGACTTGCGGTGACGAGATTGAACTAGGTATTGGGTACCGACGATCGAATCTCGGGCAAGTAACATACCGATGACAAAGGGAACAACGTATGTTGTTATGCGGTTTGACCGATAAAGATCTTTGTAGAATATGTAGGAGCCAATATGGGCATCCAGGTCCCGCTATTTGTTATTGACCAAGAATAGTTCTAGGTCATGTCTACATAGTTCTCGAACCCGTAGGGTCCGCACGCTTAAGGTTTCGATGATGCTTATATTATGAGTTTATGAGTTTTGATGTACCGAAGGAGTTCGAGTCCCGGATGAGACCGGGGACATGACGAGGAGTCTCGAAATGGTCGAGACGTAAAGATCGATATATTGGACGACTATATTCGAGTTCGGAAAGGTTCCGAGTGATTCGGTATTTTTCGAGTACCGGGAGAGTTACGGAATTCGCCGGGAGAAGTATTGGGCCTTATTGGGCCTGCAGAAAGAGAGGGGCTGCCTAGGGCAGGCCGCGCCCTGCCCTAGTCCGAATTGGGCTAAGGGGAGGGGCCGCACCCTCCTTCCTTCCCTTCTCTCTTCCCTTCCTAGTCTCCTACTCCTAATACATGGAAGGACTCCTAGTTGGACTAGGAAAGGGGAATCCTACTCCCGTGGGAGTAGGACTCCCATGCCGCCATAGTAGAGGGCGGCCTCCTCCTCCCTCCCTCCTTTATATACGGGGCAGGGGCACCCCATGGACACACAAGTTGATCTACGGATCGTTCCTTAGCCGTGTCGGTGCCCCCTCCACCATATTCCACCTCGGTCATATCGTCGCAGAGTTTAGGCGGCCATGCGCCAATAGAACATCAACATCGTCACCACGCCGTCGTCTTGTGGAACTCATCCCGACACTTTGCTGGATCGAGTCCGGGATCGCCATCGAGCTGAACATGTGCTGAACTCGGAGGTGCCGTACGTTCGGTACTTGGATCGGTCGGATCATGAAGACGTACGACTACATCAACCGCGTTGTCATGACGCTTCCGCTTACGGTCTACGAGGGTACGTGGACGAACACTCTCCTCTCTCGTTGCTATATCATCACCATGATCTTGCATGTGCGTAGGAAATTTTTTGAAATTACTACGTTCCCCAACATTTAGTACCAGCTTTGAGCATGAACATTGTATCAGGATCTCGTTTAATTCGAGATGGCTACTCATTTAAATCCGAGAATAATGGTTGTTCTATTTATATGAGTGATATGTTTTATGGTCATGCCCCGCTGGTGAATGGTTTATTCTTAATGAATCTTGAGCGTAATGTTACACATATTCATAGTGTGAATACCAAAAGATGTAAAGTTGATAACGATAGTCCCACATACTTGTGGCACTGCCGCCTTGGTCACATTGGTGTCAAGCGCATGAAGAAGCTCCATGCTGATGGACTTTTAGAGTCTCTAGATTATGAATCGTTTGACACATGCGAGCCATACCTCATGGGCAAAATGACCAAGACTCCGTTCTCCGGAACAATGGAGCGAGCAACCAACTTATTTGAAATCATACATACTAATGTGTGTGGTCCAATGAGCGTTGAGGCTCGTGGAGGATATCGTTATGTTCTCACTCTCACTGATGACTTGAGTAGATATGGGTATGTCTACTTAATGAAACACAAGTCTGAGACCTTTGAAAAGTTCAAGGAATTTCAGAATGAGGTAGATAATCAACGTGACCGAAAGATAAAGTTCTTACAATCAGATCGTGGGGGAGAATATTTAAGTCACGAATTTGGTATGCACTTAAGGAAATGTGGAATCGTTGCACAACTCACGCCGCCTGGAACACCTCAGAGAAATGGTGTGTCCGAACATCGTAATCGCACTCTATTGGATATGGTGCGATCTATGATGTCACTTACCGATTTACCACTATCATTTTGGGGATACGCTCTAGAGACAGCTACATTCACTTTAAATAGGGCACCGTCTAAATCCGTTGAGACGACACCGTATGAATTATGGTTTGGGAAGAAACCTAAGCTGTCGTTTCTAAAAATTTGGGGATGCGATGCTTATGTCAAGAAACTTCAACCTGAGAAGCTCGAACCCAAGTCGGAAAAATGCGTCTTCATAGGATACCCTAAGGAAACCATTGGGTATACCTTCTACTTAAGATCCAAGGGCAAGATCTTTGTTGCTAAGAACGGGTCATTTCTGGAGAAAGAGTTTCTCTCGAAAGAATTAAGTGGGAGGAAAGTAGAGCTTGATGAAGTACTACCTCTTGTAACGGTAAGTAGCGCAACTCAGGAAGATGTTCCTGTGGTGCCTGCACCGACAAGAGAGGAGGTTAATGATGATGATCAAGATACTTCGGATCAAGCTCCTACTGAACTTTGAAGGTCCACAAGGACACGTTCTGCACCAGAGTGGTACGGCAACCCTGTCTTGGAAATCATGTTGTTAGACAACGGTGAACCTTCGAACTATGAAGAAGCGATGGCGGGCCCAGATTCCAACAAATGGCTTGAAGCCATGCAATCCAAGATAGGATCCATGTATGAAAACAAAGTGTGGACTTTGACAGACTTGCCCGATGATCTATATATACTGCGCAAGAGTACTGAAATTTTATGCACTGTGTGTGGCATCTTGAAAATGAAATTTCATGCACTGTGTGCACTGAGTAGCAGGCTGAGTTCAGTAGTGCTGATGATCTATATATACAAGGGCATCTAGTGAAACTTGGAATCTCAATTCAGAAGCGAAAACAAGGGCATCTAGTGAGAGGTGAAACTTTCGGACTAGAAACTTTATTTTTGGTCCATCTATATATACTCTGAATTATTGGTGATGATGGATGACATCTATATATACTCTGAAATTACTTTTAGGGCATCTATATATATTCAGTGATAATCGTATAAGTGAACTAATCCATTAGCATAAGTTGAAAATCAGTTTCAAAATTCAGTTTGCTATTAGTTTCAAGATTTGTTGTTAGTTTGCTGTTAGGAGTACTATAGTTTTTGCCTACTCTTAACAAGAGGCGACCCTCGTGGGCGGAGCTCATGTTTCGTCAGGCAGTGGCGGCGCTCCGGAGCCACACCCTTCCTAAAGGCGCTCTTGGAGCCCAGGTTTCATCAGGCGCAGCTTCGTCTGTTGGCAATGCCTCTTTCACAGTGGAGAACCCCGACGGCTTCGAGGGCTCTCATTATCTTGTTATTGGGCATGGAGTGTGTTGGAATGGTGTAGCTATTATTGGGCACTATTGTATCATGCCTTTTTGTATTTTGGTGACTGGTGTGGAGGTGTCTGTTTTCATGCCTTGCGTGTGTGTCTGGTGTTGGCGTGTTCTATCGTTGCTTGTATGTTTGTTTTTGCTTTATATATAAAGCGGAGCGAGAGCCTTTTTCGGTTGGGTTGGCCCGTTGGAGTTGCCCGTTTGGGTTGGGTTGGCCCGTTGGAGTTGCCCTTACTAGTTGATTCATTGAATCCTTCGGACTAGCTGCTTCTTGTTGTGACGTGATTAATGTGTCACTGGTCACAAGGGTAACTGCTCATTGCTTTCTCCGTCTAGACACACACGTATAGGTGCATGTTTTGTATTGTGAGTTTCCTCCTGATGAACTGAGTATTGCGTGTTTGCACTACTCCCTCCATCACGAAAAGGTTTTCGCATGGCACGTTTTAAAAAATCATCCTTCTTGTCCGACACAACCTGTGGTCCTCTATCTTCTCACTGCCACTGAAAAAATAGCGTGCTATAGCGTCACTAGTAGCATGTAGAGAATTGCCTCGTTAAATTAATTAGTGTACAATGTGTCGCTAATAACACGCTATAACGTTATAGCATATTAATAACATATTTTCAAGACGGCCCTATTTCATATAGCGCGCTATTTTTTTCCTACTCACTGCACGACGCTCCCCTCTACGCAGCTCCACGACGCCGCGCCGCTCCTCCACGCCTGAGCTCCCCCGCACCTCCTCTCCCTCTTCCAAGATGCTGCGCCGCTCCACTCCCTTTCACAGCTCCCCCTCTCCCTCCTCCCGGTCCTAAAAAGCACTTCCTTCCCCATCAGCAGCAGCAACGACGAGGCGGCGCTTGATCTGGAGGGCATGGCGACGACATGGGGTCGGCGCTCCTCGTTCTCGAGCTCCTCTTCTTCATCATCCACCAGCTCCTCCTCAACATCTTCGACGACTCACCTCGGCGACTCACTTGTAGCTCCTCCCTCTTCGGCGACTGGCGGCCACGCCACCCATGGCTGCTACGGAACTCGACCCCACCGTACTCGTGCAAGCGTGGCTGATGCTCATCGGCATTGAGTAAATATGCTCTTGAAATTCCCTCCCTGCCGCCGTCGTCGGCGCTCGCCGCCGGGCCTGGCCTGGGCAACGCTAGCGGCGGCGGCCCCTGCGCTTTTCCCCTCTCGGCTTCCTCTGGCGTGGGACGGAGCGGGCTGGGGGGTGTCCCTAGGCGGTGGCGGTCCGGCGTGGCGGCGGGTCCCGGCTACTGCTTGTGGCGGATGGCTAGACGGCGGCGTCGCCGTTGGTGGCGGGTAGCGCGGCGGCGCGTCTCGACAGCACCCGCCGCCGGATCTGGCCCTTCGCCCATCTGCCCGGCGGGCTGGCGGCGGGTGAAGTTCGCGCGCGACCTCGAGGCCGGGCGTGGCGGCGGCGGCGGCGGGCGGCGACGCGGATACCGAATTGCTGCAGCGTGGGCGGCGGGCTTTGCGGGCCCGTTGGTCCGGCCGCCGGGGTGGCTGGTGTGCCTCTGCTGCCGTCCGCCGGCGACCGCGACGGTCTGCCGGGCACACGTTGGCGGGGAGGTGGGTCCCTCCTGCCGGTAGCGGTGCCGCTGCTTCCGTCGTTGGCGTTTCTCTTGGTCTCTTGGCCTCGTGGTGGCGTTCGCAGTGAGGCGGCATGGGTGGTGGCGCAACCGTGATGGCGCAAGGTGGTCGACGGCGAGCTGGTTGGTTGGCTTCGATCCGGTTGGGCGGTGGGGTTTGGAGTGGGGAGAAATCCTTGCCGGATCTTCCGGCTCCGGTGCGGTGACGCCTGCGGGTGCCACCATTCCTCCCTGGAGGGTGCCGGTGGTCTTCATTCCCCTCTACCCTCCGTGTGCCGGGGGAAACCCTAGGATACGTCCGGGCAGCAGCGTCGTCGGCATCGTTTCCTTCCTGGAGGTGCTGCTTGGTACTCGGAGGATTGGAGCCTAGGATCATGATGGGTAGATTTCGGAGGGCGCAGTGGTTGTAGATCATTCGCGTCTGTCGAGCTGCCGGTGTTGGCATTGTTTCTTTTTCTTTTTCTTTGGCTTATTGTGTTGCTCGCCCCGGCGTCTGCTCTGTATCGGTGTTGGTGCTTTGGAATACAAAGCGGGGGAAACCCTTTTTCGCAAATTCTGGCCCAAGTTTCTTCTATCCCATGTGCTCTGCAAGTCTGCATTGGGTAAATATGCTCTCTATTTCTCAAAAAGCAAAGGGTAAATATGCTCTCTGAAATTTTGATCTTTAGTGTAGTCAAAACAGAAAACACTTTGTACTATTGTCAAGCGTGGCTCTGCAAGTCTGATTTGTCACTGAAAACAAGTAACTACTGAAGTCAAAACAGGGGCATCTAGTGAGAGGTGAAACTTTCGGACTAGAAACTTTATTTTTGGGCCATCTATATATACTCTGAATTATGGATGATGATGGATGACATCTATATACTCTGAAATTACTTTTAGGGCATCTCACTGGTGGAAAAAAGGCCTTTGGTCGCGGTTCGCTCGCCATTAGTCGCGGCTGCATAATCATGACCAAATAAGCGACTAAAGCCCCCACCTTTAGTCGCGGCTGCTTAAGAACCGCGACTAACGGCCCGCCCACGTGGGCGCCAGCGGCCGTCGGGCGGAGGACCTTTAGTCGCGGTTCTTCGCCAACCGCGACTAAAGGCCGCCGCAGTTTAGGGTTTAGCCCCCCTAAACCTGTTTTCTGCTTAATTTGTATTGTTTTATTTCTTTTGTGCTTTATTTTAATTTTGAAGGAGTTTCATATATTCTACGGTACTACATACATGCATATGAATGTACAATTTCAAATAAATTTGAAATTAGAACCAAAAGAATTCAAGAGGAATATACAATATATATTCAATATCATCGGATGACCATATACAATTTTGAACAAGTTTCCATACATGATTTAATCCATATAAAGTTCTACGTCCTCGTAATAGTGTTCTCCTTTAGGATGGAGGACTTCCTGCTGAACCATCCAGCTAGTTCCTCTTGAAGTGGTCGGAAGCGAGCTTCGGACTAAGCATCCACCGGAGGTTATTCCTCCGAGCATTGGTATCACTCGAACCCGCTCGAGGTGTATCTCGGATCATCTCACGAACATAGTATCCACATAGATTGGTCTCCGGTGGCTGAATATCCCCAGATTCTTAGGCTTTAACCTTTTGAATTCTAGCTCTTTTTTGAATTCACCGACCTTTGTATCTACGAACCGTCTCCAAACCCTACGTAAAAAATCAAAAAAATAACATTTTCTATTCTGCAAAAAAAATCGTGAACATTTTTACAATTCATGAATGATTTTTCAAATTCATGTCAGTTTTTTATTTCATGAAAAAAGTCAAATTCATGAACTTTTCCGATTTTGTGAAGTTTTCCAAATCCTCTCATTTTTTCAAGTTCATGAACTTTTTAAAAAACCGCGAACACTTTTTGTAAACCTGCGTACATTTTTTGAAATCTGTGAACAATTATAGAAAATCACGAACTATTTCAAATTTACAAGCCATCGTTTTAGATTTCATGAACTTTTTAAAATGTCATGAAAAATTTTTACTTAAAAAAACATCCGGATTTTCTCTTTAAGAACAACATACCTATACTATAGGGAAATAGGAGCAAAAAAATGAGCATGCGAGTGGGAGCCACCTAGTGGGTCAGGCCCATGTGGACGACACCTAGGGCGTGGTTCCCTAAGTGGCGATGAGGAATTAACTAATGGTTTGAGGGGCTCCCGCAAAGGTCACTTTTTTGGCCTATGAGCGTGATAAGTGGTGCATCCAGCCGCCGTCACGTGTCACATTCTAAGTGCTCCCTCTGGATTTTGGTTTTTAGTATTTTGTTGTATGCGTTTTGGGGTTTTAGATGGGTTATTTTAGCCTTTTGGTTTTTGCCCGATTTTTCCTAGTTTTTTTGGGGGGAGGGGGGTTATTTTTGTACGAAGCACAACTATGTTTCTTGGAAAAAAAGTATGCTTACATGAGAAGCAGAGTTGTGATCCTCATGGAAACACATATTTGTTTTTGCGAGAAGCATAACATGTGCTTCCACCAGAAGCGGTTGTGCTTTCACGAGAAGGACAACTCTGCTTCCACAAGAAGTAGAGTTTTACTTTCGCGATTTGTGCTTCTCGTAGAAGCACATGATGTGCTTTCCATGAGAAGCACATACTTTCTTCTGCAAGCAGTACGACCTATGCTTATAAAAAAATGAAAACTGCAACCGTGCTTCTGGGCTTTGGTTTTTTTCTTCCGGTTGTTTTAGTATTACTTTTTGGTTGCATTTTTCGATTTTCTTTTCCTCTGTTTTTTTTTTCTTTCGGTATCTTTTTCATGTGTTTGGTTTTTCCCTGGTTTTTTGGGGGTCTTTGAAAAAAAAAGTATAAACCTATTAATATGGCATTGAGTTTTGAAGATCATGACGCGAGTATTTCAGAGGTGAAAACGGTTCAATATTTGGGCACATGGTTCAAGAGATAAAAAATTAAAATAAACAAATCTATGAAAAAAGGGAAAACACTCGTGCTGCAACATGTGGTGCACAAACAACACGTTACTTGTTTGTTTCTCAGAAGGTGTGGGGTGACCTTTGCAAGTGGTGCCTTAAGCACGAAAGAGGATGACTCTTCGGTCTATACCTCGCTTATAGCAAGGTGAGCGTCGTGCTCACCTATCCACACAGATTATGGGCCTGGCCCAACAATGTTGTTCTTTGGAAACGACATCAGTATTTCATCTAGAGATTCATTATGTTTCTTTTTTTTTCTTTTTTCTTCATACTTTTAGATAACAACCGTGAATGCAATTTAGAGACATTTAAAACAAGATCGGCATTTTAAAAATATGTCTGTTACATTTGAGTAAATGTTTATATGATTTATAAAATTTTCACGTATTATTTTTAGGAAATCCTATCATTCCAAAAAAGATGTACTGGCATCTAAAACAAATATTCACACATTTCAAAACATGTTTGTACAATGTAAAAAAGCATGTCATTTAGAAAAAGGTTTAGCACCATGCAAAAAAAATGTTTCTATCAGTTAAAAAAATGTTCGCCTGCAGAGGTTTGGCAAGGCCAAGGCAGCGGCCAAAGTGGTACAGTGGTGGTGTTGGTCTCCAATGGTGCAGATACAAAGCACAGGGGGAGGGATGAAGTGGGGACAAAAGGGCTCTGGATGGGGTATTTGGATAGGCCAGTGATGTCAGAGTCCAATGTGGCGGATGTACGGACTTTCCCAAACCTCCACAGTTTGATTCCAATTTGCGAAAAATCGAAAGCTAGCCTGATCCGGAGAATTTTGATGACCATTTTTGAGGCCAAAAAAATGAAACACCCGGACATTTGCAGGCAATTTGGTTATCCACATTGGAGATACCCTGAGTGGGACTTGGTTAAACTAGAAAATTACTTCACACCAATGGAAATTTAAGACATAGAAAGAATCCATTGTGAACGCGACCGCCAAGAGGATTTCTGTTCATGGTATTGGTACATACCCAGGCACGAAGAGAGGATTGGTTGGACGGCATCTAGTATGGACGACGGGTGATACATGTTGTAGAACAAAGGTCCTATGACTCAGGATGCAAGCGGGGTGGGACAACCCATTGCGGCGCTTAGCCGCCCCGCAAAATAGAACTCATGCGGCTGTTGTGGTCATCCCGCGAACTCATGGTTTGGTATGGTTGTATCGTTTGGTTTGTGGGGCCACCTGATGGCATTTGTATCTTTTTGAACATTTCTGAATAATATATCGAGATGTTCTAAAGGAAAAAGTATCGGCACAGGCGATACATGTCACCACCCCGTGAGTTGTACACTTGCACCTGGCTTTCTTCGGTATAGTCGGTTTTATGCTAGAATGGAAACCGAACAACCACTGAAACACTCATGAATTCAGAGATAGAAATACATACATAAAAATGAACTAAAAAAGAATTCAATATTTCGCTTTATTCGGTTCGGGTCTGGCGAGCGGTTTAAAAGTGCCCTCCCCTACCCCCATCTTAAGAGCTCCAGTCAAACAAATGTTGTGGCCTTCAGTGATATTTACTATTACAAAAATATCTTGGCTGAAGAAAAATGATGGTTCAAGTTCAACAATGTTGAACGCTACCATGCCATTGTTTGTGAAATTTCAGGAACATTGTAACAATGCCAATCAGATATGCTGATTGAGTTTATCAGGAAGCTGAAGCCTCAACTTATGTCTAATGGCCTTTCTTTAGTAGACATCCCCTCGGCATAAATCAATTAGCTGTAAGATCCTGGATTTGCCCTCCCCATAAGTTACCTGCTCAAAAAAAGCTAAACGCATCAGTATGATATTTGCTTCTGTTTTCATCATGTCAAACGAAATTCCCACAAAGCTTCGGTGTGTTCAAAAAGAACACTTCGGTCGACCACATCGCACATTGAAGTACACTTTCCGAAAACTGTTGGTTCTTAAGAAACAGGAGGGACCAAAGTTTCTCTGATCTCATCAAGGAGCAAAAGGATGTCCCCAGCTTCCATGGTGGTATCTCGATCCTGGCAAAACCAACTGCCTGCGTCACTAAATCGTTCAGGGTGGACGGATTCGAGCTCGGCGGCTGCAACACCACGGAAACCTACTTAGATCCAGTAGCTCAGTAGCTCTGCATGAGCAGCAGCAAGTGGACAGGGATACCCAACTACTGCCGGTTCACCTTTTCAGTTCCATCTTGTTTCCAGATTGTGCCTTGTACATCTTCAAATATTTTGCAGCATGACCTCTTGACTTGGTACAGTCCGAGGAAGCAGCTTCCTCGTTCAACTGAATAGATAATAAATGTATCTTGAGATAGCAGAAAATGAGATTGAAGAGATAACAACCAAACAGGAAATAATAAGTACATCTAGAAAACCTGCTTATTAAGAGCAAAAAAGTTGGCATCGTGGTCAGAGTGCCTGAAATAAATAAATACGATACGGATGAGAACATATATAAAAGGCCGTAATTATTGCGAAAAAGATGATATGCAGACGAAAGTTCTACCTTATGAGAAAAACAATTAACATTGCAAGTTCATGAAGTACAGAGGATTTATAGATACATTATTTTTGAACTCATCAGTTTGTATGCAAAGGGGTGCCCTCTATATTTACATAAATAGATCATATCTGGAAGGAGTATTTATATGTGCGTTGGGGGGCGGGGACACCACTATAGTCACCTTACTGAAGCCTAGGGTACACTTCAGACTAACATAGACATATCCTGCTGGTGTCATCTCAGCCAGGATTCCAACTCACAACCTATGCCGAAGAAACTTCACAAACAAACTTGCAGCATGAAGATTGCTACATTGTTTGTGATTTTCACAGGAAAGCATGTGCACTCTTTTCAGAGTCTCTGAAGGTGGTCGGTTCAGCTGGCACCCCACAAAGGACAAGCCCAACATTGAAATCCAAGATGCCATGATTGGCTCAACAAGGATCGTACAAATCACACAGAAATATGAAAATATCGGGCAATTATACAGCGGATGAGATCTCTTGATCATATCCACCCACAGCTTTCAGGTCTGTTTGAGAATACCTACTTGCAGAACTGCAGAAACTGCTGCAATTTAATTAGGTACAATTTGAAAACAATTATTTAACCATAGCTAGCATCTTGTCTAAGTATGCCAATAGTAACCTATTCCTGCACTGCAACTAGAAGTTCTAAAGTTCCCATCCTGGCTCTGAAAAGAACAAACCATGCACATATTTCTATCTCTGCCATATTTTGCTACAATGATTATTTACCATATAAAATAGGCGTTAAAACACCTAAATAAGAGACATCTAATTAGCAACTGCAAGCTTGCCTTCCTTTATTCCTTCCTCTCCACAATACAACTTTAAGAAAATTGCTGAAATTAACAAAGACTACTAATATCGACTACAAATTATTATTACATTAAAGTTGGAGCACCAGACTGTTCCGTTACAGCTGCAAGCAATCTTGGCATTGGGGGCACATCAATCTCCTGTTGACCCTCGAGAACCCGGACCGCTTCACCCATTGTCGGCCGATCCAACTCATTATCTTGGATGCACCAACCTGCAACTTTGCAAACCCTTTCAGCCTCTTCCAAGTTGAAGTCACCATGTAACTGTGGATCCACCAAACTCTTCAAATCTCCGCCGTGAAGCTTGCTGATGGCTTGAACAGGGAAATATATAACATTCTGGTTACTGCTGCTGCTAGTGTTGTATGATTCTTCAGGCGAGGAATTCCTCCTTCCAGATATGACTTCCAACAGAACCATGCCGAAGCCGTAAACGTCAACTTTCGGTGTGATTGCCACTCCGGTAAGCCACTCTGGGGCAAGATAACCTGCAGTTCCTCTGAATGAAGTCAGAATTCTACTAAAATCCCTTCCTACAAATGCTGCCAGCCCAAAGTCTGCAACTTTAGGAACAAATGATGCATCCAGAAGTATGTTCTCCGGCTTAATATCGCAGTGTATGATGCACTCACGACAACTCTGATGCAAGTATGATAATCCTCTAGCAACTCCTAGGGTTATCTGATACCTGGTGTTCCAACTTAGGATGGCAGCATCAACATTGCTCTTCTTAAACAGATGACCATCAAGAGACCCATTAAACATGTGTTCATACACAAGTAATCTTTGGTTGCCTTCGCAGCAGAAACCAATCAATTTGACTAGGTTTATGTGCTGGATCAGTCCAATTGAGCTCACCTCGGCCCTGAATTGCTTCTCTCCTTGACGGTCACCATCAAGCTTTTTCACTGCTATAGTAATCGTCGAGTCACTTAACATTCCCTTGTATACAGAACCAAAACCACCACCTCCAAGCTTTTCTGAGAAGTTTTTAGTGGCACTAACTAAGTCAGTGTATCTGAAGGCTATAATTCCACCAGCACTACCTTGATTGACGTATAAAGGCAAACCACACCACTTGAATTTGTTCCTCCAAATCAGTAACAACAGCATGAGCATCAGTAACCCAAAACCAATAATACTTGCAGCAGTAACAAGTCCGACGTTTGGTTTGCTTTTATTTTTTCTGGAACTTGGCAGCAAATCTTTGGCGGCAAGGCGAAGGTAAAGAACATCTTCAGAATTATTATCAATGCCATCATTCAGATTTACACTAAACAATTCCCCGTGCCAGACAGAGCATCTGCTATTGCTATAGGAATAAGCAGTGCAGGAGCAGGAACCGAGACAAGCTTCTTCACATTTGCTCTGAGTGGTAGCAACATCTATTATTTGCGGGTTGTAGGGCAATTGAACTTGAGCAATGGGGTGGAACATGTCTGATGAACTTGTCATGTTTTTGTTGTTACCACTAGTGCTGCAATGTAACGGTGTGTTTCTGATGCATCCTCCTGTTCGATCCTCAAACTCCCAATCCTGCGGTGACTTATGGGAGAAGCTCTCCATACAGTCACAGGATGGATGTGCAATGCCATTGCAGACCGTGAAAGGTCCGCATGTAGCAGGCGGACTGCAAGGATCTGCAGGCTCGGAATATATGGTTTGCCAAGACTGGTTGGCTTGTGACCAAATATTCAGCTTGACCTGACCAGAGATATCTAGCAAGACAAACATGGAAGTTGATGATTCATCCAGTAAAGTGTATGTGTAGTACTCCTCTTGGTTGTTATCGACATATATTGGATTAATCAAACCTTTGGTCCGAGGATTCAAATCTAGTAATGACTTGAGTGTTGGTATCAAAGATGATGATCCTGTGGTTGCATAAGTCAGATACTTTACCAGGGGGTTGTTGCGGCGCATGAGAACAATCCCGCTGGTGTCTTTTAGTTCAATGCTGTATGAGCCAAAACCCGGATCAATGAGACTCTTTTTTGATATGTACTGGTGACTGAAACCAGTGACCTTGTTGCGGCCCAACTTGGCGCCAGGAAGCCCGATATCTGTTGGGTAGTCGAAGCTCTGCCACAACATCTCTTGGCTATTTACGAGTAGGGCAAGGTTTCCACTGTTCAAGAGAACAACGGAGCTAGAGGTGGTGGTGTTTATGCTACTGGTTTTCCTATTGACAATGTGAGTGGACCAAACAACGGATTCAGTTTTGGCGGCATGGTTTACGATGACAAGATTGCCATCGCTTGATATCTTGAGCTGTGTTAGGTTGACACTAGGGTTGGTGATGGGCTGATCCCTATTAGCAACCCACACGATAGTGAAAACTGGGATCTTGTTGAACCATATGCCAAGGTACCAGCTGGAGCTGGGGGAGATGGCATTGTAGGACGACTTACTGATGTTGCTTGCTGCTGGCTGGAAGAAGCCGAGGGCGAACTTGCCGTTTCTTGAGACGAGCTTGCCACCGACGGCGAGCGCTTGGCCTGCCGTGAGAGAGTCTTCATATGCAGCTGCAGAGAAGCACCAAACAGGAGTGTACAAGAGGAGAAGCCCAGGTAGGATGTAGAGGGGAGGCATGCTGAAGAAGAGTGAATAATTTAGGAGGAAGAGTGGATGTATATATAGAATGGAAGGCCAAGTGTTCAGCTGGCTGAAGCTGACGGGGAAGTCCACTTGGGGTCAATTATGTTCACATTGGGACAGAATTGCCATAAAAACAATGCAGTGCTATCATAATTGTAAGGCAGGACTTCCAATGGACCATGGTCAGGTCAATCATGAGGCCTCCATCAAGCTCACTGTTCACCACTCAGTGAGCTTCAAACCAGAAAATGTACCTCACATTAGAGAGATATCTCGAATATAACCTTTCTAAACCCGCAAAATATTTCCTTCAATGCATGTTCGAGCATTAAAAATGTAAATTCAAGGCATGTCAACACAAAAGACCAACAAAACAACAATGTTGAGCTGAACTCGGCAAACTTAAAACACAAAAAAGAGAGCTAGAGAAAGAGCACAAATTAACCAAAAGGAATGGTGCTAGTGTCAGTATCAAACTCACATCTTCAGTACTGAACATATGCCTAGACAAGCTTTGGGACCGTCCCAGGCTAGCAGAATAGGATAAGTGTACCTTAGCTTGTCTACGAGGACTTAGCATGGTCATTGGTCAAGTCAATCGAGGACTTAGCATGGTCATTGGTCAAGTCAATCACGAGGCTTCCAGCAAGCTTACCATTCACCAACCCTCATGGCAATGGCTTCAATGAGCATGACAGGCTGGCATAATAGGGGAACTGGCAACACCGAGAACAGCAAGTAATAGAACTCTGTTTTTGAGAGACAGAAAAAATCATCAATATAATGGTAGACGTAATTTGGCAATGTCGGTAAATCGTAAATAAGTAACAGCAAGGGAGCTTCCTTCTATATCTCCTACAGCTAGAAGTATATGTGTCAAGAACCCTTATGGCATGCTATTTGTTAAAAGGTCAGCCAACAAGGCAATGGCCTGAATGATCATGGCATTAACCTAAACCAGAAAAAAAGTAAGTCGCTATACGAGGGTTATATTCTACAAATACAAACTCCACATATGTACAAAAGCTCCCTCGAAAGAGAAACAAAAGTGTGACCACAGAAATACAACAAATGCCGTAAACCAGAGTTGGCAAACTTAAAGCACATATGAGCTACAGAAGTTTCAGAGTGAAGCCTTCTCTAGTTCAACCCATGTTAGACCGGCTGCTTCATCCTTTTGTTTGAGCCCCCTTGTTTAACCCCCTTATCTTTTCACCTGCGGGCATGTAAATCATGTAAACCTTTTTTATCTATATAAAAAATCACACTGGTAGGGGCTTCCCCTACGGTATTTCAGTCAAAAAAAAGGGAACGGTGGTAATAGTGGCAATATCAGAGTGCAAGACCCATCTCTTCAGGACTGATATTTAACCTCTGCCTGGACAAGCTAGCTATATATGGCACCATCCTAGGATCAATGGACCATGTTCCAACCCAGATATCAGATTCATCTATCCCTCTCATTACGTCGATCACATGCCTACTGTGAAGGCAGTTAATTCTCCCTCTCACTGAACTTGCAAGCGCGGATGGTTAATTTACAAAAGGTCAGAAGAAAGCACATAGCAGGCAAGCTTTTTTTTTTTATAGAACGGACATGTTCAGGATAAAGGAAATGTACAAGCTTTTTTATACTAGCTCGATATCTAAAAGCAGAGCACCCATACAATAGGATGCCTCCTCTTTTATATAGATCCCTGGCACATTGCTTTACAACCACTAACACGAGTGGAGCGGCAATGCGCAATCTGATACCGGCCATCACTAATGGGTTTACGTCTGATAGAAATCCTTGTGGAATATGTGAATGGAAAAGAGGGCTTCATTTTGGCACCCGCAGCGATAGCGAGGAAATTTTCTACTGTCACTCCCAAGAGCACAGCACATGCCGGTTACTTGCAGAAATACTAGCATCTTTGTAACACATGTCCAGTACATAAAGAAATACTGGCATTCTTCAAGATTCAACTGGTTGTCCAAGATTCAGACTTCTGCAGTAGCATGAGCGTATGAATCTAGCTTGAAGCAGCAGTAATTCTGATGTGGTTGGACTAACTCTGCCACGGCATGTGAGACGAGAGGAGTGGCGAAGCGAACCTGCGGAGGAGAAGGTGGTCGATGAGAGAGACGGTGGAGCTTGCCGGCGTCGAAGCGGGAGCTGAGGCGGGTCCGGGTCGTGATAGAGGTGAGGTGCGCGTCGCTTCCCATCCGCCCCGCCACGCACGGCGCCCGCATGCAGGCCGAACATCGCTCGCCGGTAATGGTGTACTCTCTTCGGCCGCCGCGGCGAGGCTGGGAGGCGACGGCGGAGGGGTGGGAGAAGACAAGAGAGAGACGAACGGGGCGATCATGAATGGGCCCGCAATGAGAGGGCCTACTGTACTGGGCCTTCCGTGGGCCACCACGGCTACTGCCTAGAAAAGGCCAATAAAAAAGTGCTCAGATGTATAAAAACACAAATTGTCTAAAAAAAGTATTCCAAAAACAATTGTTGCTCAAAAAGTTCTTTCAAAAAACAAATTTAAATGTTTAAAAACGTTTGATTTTTTAAAAATGTTCACAAGATGTATCTATAGTTTCGAAAAAATCCAAAATTCATATACACAAGGAGAACCAGAAAAAGTACTTTGAGTTTGGATTTTAATGACATTCATAAGGAAAAACAAAAAAAAAAGGATGTGGGAGCATGGGAACATTTAAGGGGTGGGAGCACCTGCGTCCGACGTCGGCGGTCTCTACGTTCCTCCAATTTCTTCTTCCCCATCCCACTCTCGCCATGGATTCCATCACGCTATTGTAGAGCAGATGACTCGTTCGTTTATGCGATTCAAAAAAATGTATGTGAACTTTTGGATAAATGTTTATACAATGTAAAACAAATATGGCGCTAAGTATAAAAAATGTTCCGTACATTAAAGAAAATCGTATTCCCTGCGATCCCATATAATTGATGCATACTTAGTACAACTTTAATACAAAGTTATACTAATTATGTGTCAATTAATATGGATCAGAGGGAGTACATGAAAATTTAAATAAATGTTCCGGCATTGGAAAGGAGCGTTTGTAACATTTAAAAAAATGTTCATGTAGTTTTAAAATAGATGTTTATTACCGTTAGAAATATTTGAATTGAAAAAATGTTGACCATGTATTCAAAAAAAGAAAAATGTACAATGTGTATTTGAAAAATGTTTAACGTTCATCAATAATTGTTTTATGTGTGTATTAGAAAATGTATATTGTGTACTAAAAAAAGTATCCATGTGTTAAAAACCAATAAAAACAAGAACCAAAGAAAAACGTAAAAGACAACAACATATAACAAAGAATAATAAGTTAAAACCAAACAAACTGGTGAAGAAACAAAGAAACCTGAACTAAAACGAAGGAAAAAAGAAAAACCAAAGATAACAATGAAGAAATAAAAACCCAAAGAAAAACAAAACAAAAACAGAAATTTGTCCCAATCAGTGAAAAACGGACAAAGAAAACTCGCACATAAAAAATGGTCCAAAACAATGAAAACTCAGACAAAAAACTGACCCAAAGAATACATTTCCATCCGTTGCATCTAAACAATTTTGCAAATAGGGCATTTGAGGTGAGTAGTGGGTTATGAGTTTGTAACCATACCTGAAAACAAAGTTCATGTGAATAAAAGTTTGTGCAGAAAACTAGCTGCAAACATAATCTCTCGCGCCGTTTTGTCTTTCGAGGTGTGCTATCAAAGCATCGAGATATCAATCTGTATGGTGGTTTTCCGTTGTTAGTTTATAACTTAGTAACGCAACATTCAACCCCAATAAATTTATCACCCTTTAGAGAAACCAAAATTCACGTGAAAAACACGATTGATGGAGGCCTTGGTATGCCAGACTAGGACGGTGGTGTCACCAATTTTGGTGGCCTATATTGCCATTTTTATGTGTTTTCAATGTTATAATATAGTAGAATGTACAACCTATGAAGAATTGGAACCGCACGATCCCCAAGTGCAATATGCCATCCA
The DNA here is from genome assembly GCA_021437245.1 of Aegilops speltoides. Classification (NCBI taxonomy): domain Eukaryota; kingdom Viridiplantae; phylum Streptophyta; class Magnoliopsida; order Poales; family Poaceae; genus Aegilops; species Aegilops speltoides. The sequence goes on from CM038145.1 coordinate 9,139,085, forward strand.
GGAACTTATCGATCAATCCACCTTGGACTTGTTTTGAGATAATTTTCTAGTTGTTGCCATAGTTACTACATAGTATGGATTTTTGGTTGAACACCTTGTGAACTAGCCACCAAATGTATTTTTGTGGGAAATAGAGAGACCTCGTTGCTAACAAGTAGGGTTATACAGAGTTAGCAAATACTAGTATGGTGGTTGGTGCAACCGACATGCAGTGTATTTAATAAATTTTCATGGTACGAATCGTACGTTTCACAAATATTTATCAGCGCTCACTCTCATGATATATGGTATGGATGTCCTCGACATATATTGGTCTTTCCCTCAAGCACACTCTCAAGAAAGAGAGACACTAAGCTTCACTTTCACAAGACATACACATGCATGTGTTAGATGATATGTTTTCCCATGCACAGTGGCACATCGATCATCTACTTGTGAGCATGAGAGGCATCAGGAAACTGGAAGTAGCACGATGAATGGCGATAGATACAAAGTTCCCTTGATATGGACGCGGTATTGTCAACAGTTGATGCTCCTGAGACTCAACCAGTTAAGGAGTTTAATAAGCCATGCAAAAGTTGTGGTTGCTACCATCGTGCACTGAATCCAGATTTCACCAAGAAGAGGAGTGTCCTGTGTGTCCATTATGTGGGCTGAGAATTGATTCTCTAATTAGTAGATCAAAGACCAGCTATATTATGCATGCATCAGGTTGCAAGAAATGCGATCAAATCGTTAGCACATACTTCTCTGTACTCACATGCACAATCATGTCTCATCGAAGTGAAGAAATGGAAGGAGCACGCATCGGATGAAAATATATCAAATTAATTTCCGGAACAAGTTCCCGCCGCTTTACAAGAGAGCTTGTGAGATTAAAGAGGAGCGAATGCTAGCATTGGTGTTGCCTCTTTTTTTGTCGAGGAAAAAAGTTTATTCCATGGTAATAGGGTTACAGTCGATAGGCAAAAGATCCTCTATACACGACGGGCCAAAGGAAAAAAAAAACTTTGGCCGAGCCTAGTTTTCGTAACCCTCCACGGCAAGTCCTCAGAGGCACAATACCGATGCAAAATTAGTATGATATATATCCGTTTCCATACCATGAAAATACAACATTGTAGACATTATATTTTTATAAAAAATGTTGTAGACATTGACGCCGCATTTAAGATAGTGATATTACTTTAACGGCTATGTTTTTCTAGCGAGAGGGAGGGGGACGAGGGGCAAACGCCAAGCCATGCACGGACGAGGGCGCAACGCCCCGGAAAGGAAAAATGACCAAGTTTTTTTTAGCAAAAAATGACCAAGTGCTTTTTTTAGGGGTTGAAATGACCAAGTGCTTATAAACGTTCTAACGAATCTTGAACCAAACGAATTCGGCCCAAGAGGCCGCCAGACTGGAGTGGACAATCCCGTGTCCAGACTCTCCCTAAAGCCCATACCGGCCGAAACCCTTGCCTCCTCCCCGACTCTATATAATTATAACCCAAACCCTAGCGCCACTGACTCCCCGCAGCAGGCATCTCCCCTCCCCTTGCGTCGGTCTGCACGAGCAAAGTCGGTAACGACCGCCTCCCCTGTTATCCCCCTTTCCGCCTCTGGAACTCCAAGCGGAGCGAAGCAACCAGTCTGCCTTCATTGCCTAGTTCTAATAGCCGTAGGTTCTTGGAGCTGTATGATATATAGTAGTAGTGGGATAGCCAGGATAGATTTGGTGTTGCTTCCGGACGAGTGTGTCGTTGCACATCGCAAAAACTGATTACCGACGGATCTCATCGCCGACGTGTATGAGACGATGCCGCAACAATCCGCCCCGCCGTCACTGTTCTATATGGGCTCGATTCTGCGATCCAGTAGGTGATGGTGGTGTACATTGCGTAGTGGTCCTACGATTCCGTTCGTTTATTCGTTAAAGTACAGTAGGCAATCTCACTGAATAGTACCGGCTATTTGATAATAAAGCTGGTAACTTGTTAGCACATTGTTCTGATTATTGTGCTACACAATGTAGGTGTTGTTATCTAACATCACAGTAGGTGATTGCTCATTGTCTGCAAAAAGACATTGTATCATCGTATCAGTGCTGAGATTAGGGTATGCGGAGCCACAGGGGCCCCACAAGCCAGCAGGTGGCCCCCCTCTAGTGGGTCTTTGCTCCAGTATTTTTTATTTATTCCATAAAAAATCTCTAAGAAGTTCCGTCCAATTCCGGGAACTTTTAGTTCTGCACAAAAAACAATATCATGGTAATTCTGTTGAAAACAGCGTCAGTCCAGGTTAGGTTCATTCAAATGATGCAAATTAGAGTTCAAAATAAGAGCAAAAGCGTTTGGAAAAGTAGATACAACGGAGGCGTATCAGTATGCTGGCCCATAACTTACTAACTACTCCACTTAATCTTTTGGACTTAATTTCATATGATTGTCCAGTGGTTCTCATATTTACTAGTTACATGTTGTTGTGAGATGATTGATGTGTCGTATGGCTTTGTAGTTGAATGCCTCATCAACTAGTCACGACATATCTTACCTAAAATATACTACAAAAAGGTACTAAATGGCACAAGATACATTTTCTCCTGCACGATGGCATATCATTTACTCATAGGCAAGGGAAGAATTGAAAAATTGCTAGTAGGGTGGAAAATGATCAAGGATATGCAATTGAAAGAATGGATGTGAATGTGACAACCATATCTCGTTGGTATCATTGGCTTAATTAGCAGCAAAATACATTATAACGAATGCATTTTCATCCACTGCATCTAAACAATTCTGCAAATAGGGCATTCAATGTGAGTATGTGGGTTATGAGTTTGTAACCATACCCAAAAACGAGAGCTCATGTAAAAGACAAGTTTATTGCAGAACGCTAGCTACAAGCGTAATCTCTCATGCCGGTTTGTGCTTCAGGTGTGCTATCAAAAGCATCGAGATATCAATCTATATGGTGTTTTTTTATGTTTGTTATCACTTAGTAACACAACAATCGGTTCTAATAGTTTAGTCACCCTTTAGTGAAACCAAAATTCGGGTGGTAAACACGATTGATGGAAGCTTTAGTATGCCAGACTAGGATGGCACATCACCATTTTTGGTGACCTATGTTTCCCTTTTTATGTCTTTTCAATTTTATAATATAGCAAAACGTATAACCTCTGAAGGATTGGAATTGCATGGTCCCCAAGTGCAATAACGATTAATCCCCAATTTTATAATATAGAAATATGTATAACCTCTGAAGGATTGGAAATACGTGATCCCCAAGTGCAATATCGATTAATACCCAATTTTATAATATAGCAAAATGTACAACCTTTGAAGGATTACAACTTATCGATAAACCCACCTTGGACTTGTTTTGAGATAATTGTCCAGTTGTTGCCATAGTTACTACTTTCTCCGCTCCATAATATAACATCTCACGTATTTGATAATAATATCTTATATTATGGGACGAGGGAGTACATATTATGGATTTTTTGTTGAACACCTTGTGCACTAGTCACCAAACATATTTTTGTGGGAAATAGTGAGATCTCGCTGCTAGCAAGTAGGTTGTACAATTAGCAAATACTAGCTGGAAGTATAGTATGGTGGTTGGTGCAACCGGCATGCAGTGCACTTAATACTTTTCATGTTACGAATCATACTCTTCACAAATATATTTATCAGCACTCGCTCCGATGATATATGGTATGGATGTCCTCGATATATTTGTCTTTCCCCCAAATACACTCTCAAGAAAGAAAGGCACTAAGCTCCACCTTCACACACGTGCATGTGCTAGACAATATGTTTTCCCATGCACAATGGCACATCGATCATCTACTTGTGGGCATGGGAGACATCAGGAAACTGGAAGTAGCACGGTGAATGGCGATAGGTACAAAGTTCACTTGATATGTACACGACATTTTCAACAGTTGATGCCGCTGAGGTTCAACTAGTTAAGGAGTTAATTAAGCCATGAAAAAGTCGTAGATGGGAACCAGATTTCACCAAGGAAGGATTGTTCCTTGGGTCCATTGCGCGGGCTGAGAATTGATTATGTGATCAGCAGATCAAAGACCAGCTATGTGACGCGTGCATCGGGGTGCAAGAAAACTACGATTGGATCGCCAGCGCATACTCTTTTGCACTCACATGCACAACCATGTTTCGTCAAAGTGAAAGAAATGGAGAGACTACAATTCATGAGATGGAAAGATTCTCCATCCGTTTCTTTTTACTCCGCATGTAATTAAGATTTCTGTCAAGTCAAACTTTGTAAAATCTGACCAAATTAATTCATATGAAAATAACACCAACGTCCACAATATTAGATCAACATCAGTAGATGTATCCTGAAACTAGTTTTCGTATTGTATATCTTTAGTATTGTGGATGTTCGTATTTCGATGCAATTTTCGTATGAAAGACCAATAATGTGTACCCTAAAAAAACCCAAGAAAGTGAGCGAAAATGGACGAATGAGAACGCACCGCCCCAGAAAGGAAAATTGACGAATCCGGCCCAAGAGGCCGCTGGGCTGGACAATCCCGTGCCCAGACTCTCCCTAAAGCCCACGCCGGCCGAAACCCTTGCCTCCTCCCCGACTCTATATAACCCAAACCCTAGCGCCACTGACTCCCCGCAGCAGGCATCTCCCCTCCCCTCCCGCCGCCGCCGCCGCCACGGCGGTCTGCACGAACGAAGTCGGTAACGACCCCCTCCCCTGCTCTCCCCGCCTTCCCGCCTCTGGAACTCCAAGCGGAGCGAAGCAGCCGGTCTGCCTTCGTCGCCTAGCTCTAATGGCCGTAGGTTCTTGGAGCTGTATGATATATACTAGTAGTCGGATAGCCAGGATAGATTTGCTGTTGCGTCCGGGCAAGTTCTTGTAGTCGCGCATCGCAAAAACTGATTACGGGCGGATCTCATCGCCGCCGCGTATGAGACGATGCCACAGCCACCCGCCCCGCCGTCGCCGTTGTATTGGGCTCGCGTCTGCGGTCCGGTAGGCGATGGTGGCGTACACTGCATAGTGGTCTCAAAATTCCGTGCATTTGTTTGTGAAAGTAGAGTTATTCGATGATAAAGTTGGTAACTTGTTAGCACATTGTTCTGATTATTGTCCTACACAACTTAGGTGCTGTCATTGTCTGCAAAGACATTGTTTCATTGGTTATTCCTGTGCGCAGCTTAGGTGTTAGGTCTTGTTATTTCGTTGTTGTCTGCAAAAGCAGTGCATGTTTCTAAGATAATTTGGTGTCCTATGGAACTAGCGTCGTTGTCTAGGTTTATATCTTGGTTCTTTTCACCTGGCTGTATTTTCTGTTGTTGGAATTTATATTTCTTTCTCGTTTCTGCTGCTGTTTCCGGGAGGGCCATTGTCGATGCAGATGAGGAGACACGAGTTTTATGGGTAATTTGCGTCTGAGGCGTCTCTGTGATGTCACACCCTTTTCACCTTGGAGATCTGATGCATCCTTGATAATATTCTCGATTCTTTGTTTTTTTAGCTATGTTTGGTTCGTTTGGGCGAGATGAGGATATAATTACATTGTTGATGGATGGTATGATGTCCAATGAATCATGTATTAGCTCTATCTGATCGTACCCATACTGGTTTTATTCCATGTCTTCAAGAAAGAAAACTCTGTTGCTTTGTTTTTGTTTTTCTTATTTACTCTCTTGAGCAGCCTCTTTTTTAAAGGAGTTGCTGATGCAGATGAGGATACACGAGTTTATGGGTAATTTGCGTCTGAGGCATTTCTGTGATGTCACACTCTTTTTCACCTTGGAGATCTGATGCATCCCTCTAACCCTTGTCTTTTGTGTTCTTTGTACTTGTATTTCAGAAATATTTTGTTTTGGGGTTTTAATTGGCGAAAGATGAGATGATGAATGAGATTAATTTCCCTATTGGTTTGATTGGCTGACATGATGGCCTAAATACTGAACCGAATCTGATCATCCTGCCTTCTCTTGTGTTCAGAAAAATGAATTTGTTTTAACCCTTTTCCTAGTTCCAAAGATATGTTGTTGTCTGTTGCAGAATGGTACCAAAAATGATTGTAGTGCAGTTTTAGAAACAAACAAACAATGTTAGATCAATTCAAATAGAAACTTTGTTTTCTAATTAAAATGGGCATAGTTGATGCATATGAGGACACATGAGTTTATGGGTAATTTGCATCTGAGGCATTTCTTTGATGTCACTCTCTTTTTCACCTTGGAGATCTGATGCATCTGTCTCACTGTTGAACTTTTCCTTGCTGGTACTTCCCTTTTAAAAAATATTTAATTTTGGGTTTAGTAGGCGAGAGGTGAGATGATGAATGAGATTAATTTCCCTATTGGTTTGATTGGCTGATATGATGGCCTCAATACTGAACCGAATCTGATCATCCCCTTGCCTCCAATAAGTCAAATCTGTTTTTGCTTGTCTTGCTTTATCATTGTTACCACTGATTTGTTCCATGGAGAGTAATTTCATCTAATCATTTTCTAATTTAATCAGTGGATGTGAGATGATGAATGATTAATTTCCCTATTGGTTTGATTGGCTGATATGATGGCCTCAATACTGAACCGAGTCTGATCCTCATCCCTGGTTTGATAAGAAAAAGTATTGTATTATTTTAGCTTTTTTTTGGTTTCTGAAATGTCGTAACTCTGCCTTGTATGTTGGTGTAAAAAATGAGTTTGATTGTTTCTTGCTGTTGGGACGAGCATGGTTGATGCAGATGAGGAGACATGAAGTTTATGGGTAATTTGCGTCTGAGGCATTTCTATGATGTCACACCCTTTTCACCTTGGAGATCTGATGCATCCAGATAATGTTCATTTATTTAGATTTTTCATTTTTGTTTCATTTATTTCTATCGTCAGTTTGATCCTATGCTCAACCTGAAATTCCAGTTACTTTCTGTGCTGCTATAATTTTTTTCTTTTGCTTTTTTATCAAGTGTAATTCAAGTCCTTGTGGTTCTTCTTGTTTAGAGCTGAACAATTGGTGGTGCAATGATTATAAAACATTCCTCGTACTGATGGGAGATCCACGTGAATGACTCCTATACACCCATAGAATCTGAGCGCCAAACAAACTATACTTCTTTTGTATCTTGTCCTGATTGATCTTGTTTTTGTGTGTTTATTTGTCCTGAGGTTTGTTTTGTATTTGGACTTTCAGATTTGTCACCTTCAGAGCTAATGTTTGATTGACATTAGTTGTGTTGTCCTGTTCCATGACACCGAACTCCTTCATAATTCATTGTTTTGAATCTTGTGTGATTTGTTAAGGATTTATTCTTGGTGCTGTTTGTTCCAATTGTGCAGTGATTATAAAACATTCCTCGTACTGATGGGAGATCCACATGAATGACTCCTATACACCCATAGAATCTGAGCACCAGTAAACCATTTGATCTTGTTCTAAGTCTTACTAGCAGCTGTTAGCTTCTTGCCTTGCAGACCATTCTGTTTTACCTCTCCAAACTGCTTTCTTCTGTTGTGAGATTCTTCAGCTGATGATTGGTTTGCTTCTGCAATTGTTTTTGTTTATTGTTGGCCAAGGATTAAACTAAATTAATAGACAAGCATATGTCTGAATTTTCTTCATGTTGAACAATCTAATCTTCTCTATGAGGCCATTATCTTACCCATTTATGTATATGTAGTTCTATTTGATGCGTTTTGTGGTTGAATGATGCTGATGATGATTAGTGTGAACCTTTCTCAATGAAATCACTCATGATTACATAACCTACTGCCTTCCTTCTGAGGCATCATCATTCCTGGAATCCTTCTTCTGTTTCCTTTGATTTCTTTTGGTTTCTCTTTTGCATTGCTTGTTTGCCTAGGTCGAATGATGATTACAAGTGCATAGTTCATATGATCAAATCATGATTACTTGAACAAAAATAGTCTTTCGCTCCTATCTGACGACCTTTCATGCTCACCCTCTTTTATGAGAATCAAAAATTGTTTTTTTTTCTGTTTTTTTTAATTGCATTTTACATGCACAATCCTACATTAATATCAAACCTAGAGGACGGTGAAGATTGATATTTGGTCTCGTTCGTCGTAACTGGCATTTATTTGCCTTGCCGACCATCCTGCTATATCACCACCCATATTCTGAGTCCTTACAACATTTACTATCTTGGTTTGACATGCTAATCCTTTTTGGTGTTTGTCCAATGATTAAACTAAACTACTTGAGAAGCAGTTTCCATTTGACTATAAATATAGTGAAGTTTTTACTTGCTTGGATTTGAGCAGTGATGAGACAATTGAATAAATATGATCATCTTGGTGTGATTATCAATCGCTACGTTCTTACTGAGCTCTTATCTTTGTATCAGTTCTTCTAATTGTTTTAGACTTTGATTGCTATTGTATAACATATACTTGGTCTTAGCAGTGATATTCCAAACCTTTGAGGATGATGATTACATTAGTCGCTCCACTCTTAGGGTCCACATTGCTGGATCTATGCTGATTGACATACTTATGAATCTGACTCTAGTTATTTCTTCCAATTGGTTCTGTTTTCTTTACATACTTGCTGGTTCTTTCCTTTGGTGATGGCAGTGACGATTTGCAAATATTCAAGCTCAACAGACCAAATCACAGGTTTTCTCTTAGGAGTTAATTTGTATGCCGAATATCCCGCTGAACTGAGCCATCCGATACCTGATTATATAATCTGCTGATCATTGTTTTTTCCTCCCGTTCCCCTTTTCTGCTTTTTTTCCTTGAGAAAGGATATTGCTCATTTCTTTATCTATTATCTTGTTTGATTTTTTTTGTTTGTTTTGGTGGACATAGGTGTGATGAGGATAACAAGCTCCCTCTTCTGAAAGCATTGACGACATTGCTGGCAGAATCGAACCAATTAAATATTGCCACCACTGAGCAACTATGCATCTTGGAACAATATTTCTTGCTGTCATTGATTCTTTGCTTCATTTAACTTCCAGTTTACTAGATTTGTTTGGATTGTGACGATGGATTGATGCGTTATCCAACACTTGATTTGAGCGTTATCTCTGTACGATGTCATCTTTGCATCTGTGCGGCCGTGCTTATTTAACCTTGGACTGAGTGGGCATTTTTGCACTGATGATATACCTTGACTTTTACCTTGACTTTTTTTATACAGCTAGAACGCAATTTTGCCTATGATGATTAGCTATGTTGGAATTACCGTCAGATACAGAATGACGATATTTTTTGCGGCTTTCTGAGGTTAAATATTGCTCAAGTCCTTTGCTTCTTATGTTGATACAACAGCCACTAATAATCACTGAAGTGGTAAGCGTCGTCCTTGGGCAGGAATCTCTGTTTGCACCTGTTTTGATTCTGCTGTGTGCTTTGCTCTGTTTTTTTCAATGTCTAATTCTCTGTATAAATTTGCATGATGCCTTGTCTCTTGCAAACACTGACTGAAGATGCTTTAACATGTACCTGAGATTGTGTTTGTTGATACAGATCTATTTATAATGCAATATGATCTGATGAACTGGGGAAATGGTATGGCAGTGATGACAAATTTAAGGCTTGTTTCTCAAAACATTCGCAGTTGCCGCCTAAGAGCTTTCGCCCAGCCAGGCTTGAGAGCTAATGCTGCTAATTCCTTCCTTGGATGTCTGAGCCTTGTTAACATCCCCATTTTGTCTTTGTTTCAGTTTTATTGGGTTGTTGTCTTTGACTGCTTGGTTCTTTGCATAGCAAATTAAGATCAGTTGAAGGCCTGTGTACATTTTGAGTTGCTTGCCAAAGTGTTTTTTTGCCAATGCTGCTACATCCTTCCTTTGGATCTCTAGAGGCAGAAACCATCATTTTGTTTAGTGATTGATTATTGAAAAGCAATGGTGAAGTGTTTGTTGCCTTCTGAAAGAATGGCAAGGAAAGAAGGGCAGACTGGGCATGGATATGGATATGCTTGTTAGAAGACCATCGATCAGATATCCTACTTGTTACCCACCATGCTTGTGTATGTTTTTTGTAGACTTTGGTGTTTGCATGGAGACTACCAGGATCCTTGTTTGGTCAGGGATGCATTTTGTATTTTTGATTGTACATTTGTAATGCTAAAGTGTCGTGGAGCTCTATTTTTCTGAAGCCTGAATTTTATCTGCCAACGTATATTCTGTATTTTTGGAAGCAAATGTAAACTGATCCCTGTGATGTGTGTTCATGATCAAGAGCCATCAATTACTACCAGAGTTCATGACATATCTCTCTCATCACGTTATCAGCTGAGAGCAGAAGGTGGATGCTGTGTTTCATGTGGCGTCCGTTGCCGGGGGTTGGGGAGCCACAGTCCTGCTGGCAGCGGCGGGCAGACCGCCTCACTAGTGCGCATCAAGGAGCACCTCACTTGTGGGCTTCAAGGGGAGGCCGCAGCAATGCTCAGAACACTCCAGCTTGCTGAATCGTATGGTATGGGCCGAGTTCTGTTGTCTCTCTCGTCAACCGCTCAAGACCAGGGATCCCTAGACGTCCTCTTCAGTGAAGCAAATTATCTCTTGCAGCTAAATTTTATTGAACACAAAATATTGTACTGCTGACAGTGAGTGTAATCGACCAGCGCATGTGATGGCTGCCCTTCGGCGGAACCTGGATCCCTGCTAGTGTGGGAGTCCGCTGTAACTGATGTCGTGGCCGCTGATTTGGTTGACCCAGAGTAATGTGGAATGCAAGATTTTCCCGATCAAAAAAGGATCGGGTGCTTCTCATGGTGGCTCCACAGCGGCGTGCCCCGGCGATTCCCCACCAATGTACGGTACGAACCCTAGACCTAATCCTCTGAATCCTTCCCAAATCCTTTCCCAATCTCCGGAATATATTTGATCTTTGGTTCAATCTATGGTCCTAAGTGGTTACGTGGTGTGATTGTACTGCTATGATTTGTACAGATTGTGGATTGTACTGCTATGGTTGGTCCAACCTACGCTATTAACTGTCTTTTGCTTGAGAGTTTGAACAACATCTCTGAATATATGGTTGATATGACAATTATCGATACCACCTAAGAAGAGAAGGACGACAGAAGAAGGGGCAAAGAAGAGCAGACATGACACTATATCCCATTGCAGTGTAAGCAATTCAACAGAGCACAACAAAAGAAAGTGCCCAAATAAAGGTCAACAAGGGCAATCATTCAGTGTTGATAAGAGACCACAAACACAAGGAGGAGAGAAAGATGAAGCTAAAAGTGAAGAGAAACATTCTTACACAGGTACAACAACATTTTGTTTCTTTATTTAGTAGTTAGCTCATTTCATTCTTGCAACTATTGCTCATACTCTGTTTATAGGAATCTGGTACAACAAGTGTTGGACATAAGAAGCAATGCACTCAAACCACCGTGCTTGAAACACTCCTTCAAGTATGTTATTCTTTCTTAATATTTCATTTCCCTGAAGTGTGTTGCGTTGGTGTTTGATGCTTCTTTGGTTGTAGGTAGGCTCAAGCATCACAGCAATCTCATGTGTCACCAGGCCCTATTCCAGAATCCACCTTCATTGCTCGCAACAGAGATGCTTTGCAGCCCACTATAGCTACCACATCCACTGGTGGCTTAAAGAAGAAGCAAAAGAAGAGGGTTACAAAGGCCAGTATCATTGAATATAAGTGAACTGGATAGAGAGCTTTTTGGATAGACAACAGTTCTATTTTGGGTAGTATTTAGATGATGCCAGCTAGGTGTTGAAGTAAACCTCATGCATGTGTTGATGTGGGTTTATCTGCACCTTCATTGGGTGTCCGCTGGGTCTTTTGACAGGGGAGCCGGACAGTTGACCTGTCTGGATGTCTTCTGCCAGTCCTGTTAAAGACATTCGGAGTTTTTAGATCCCACAAAGAGTCAAACTGTGAAAGAAATGAGTGTCCCATAAAGGATAACATAGCTTACCTCGCCGGCCGGGCGTTGCGTGCTGAATCCACGATCTTTAGTTGCGGATGCGGGGGCTTCTCCGCCCTTGAACAGCACCCTCCAGGAAGCTTCGTACGTCGTGTCGAAGAGCCGCTCGGTCCGGTGTCATCCGGATCAAACTCCACAGATTGAAGGCCCGTTGTTGGCGGTGAGAATTGGCGGATGAGCATGACTGGATCACGTTGACAAGCTTAAGCTTCTTGTTCACCAAGGTCCGGAGACAGATCGAGTCGGTCGGCTCCTCGAACTACCCCATAGCAAGCCCTTCTTTTTCCGGAGGTAAGTGCATGGGGTACCAGATCTAAACTTCGGGGCGCTACCCATTTAGGGTCACGCGGCTCGGTGATGTAGAACCACCGATTGCCATCCTTGATGGACTCCACAAAGGCGCCCTCGAGCCAAAGGCGTTGGGCATTTGCCCACGATGGCGCCTCAAGACTCCGCTTGGGCGCCCTTCACCACCTTGACTTGACATTGAAGGTCTTTAGCCACAAGCCGAGTGAGGCCGGATGCGAGGAAGGCCTCGCACCTGACGATAAACGCCGAGATGTTGAGGATGAAATTTGGCGCCAGATCGTGGAAGTCCAGTGTAGTAGTACATGAGCCCCGGACGAAGGGGTGAAGTGGGAAGCCCATCCATGGAGGAAGTGGTGAAGAAATATGACCCTCTCATTGGGCACAGGGGTGGGGATGAGCCCCTCGTCAGGCGGCCGGTCTGCGATGTCGCTGGAAATGTATCCGGCGCCATGCATGACTTCTCGATGTGCCCCTCCGTACGGAGGAGGCCATCCATTGCCTCCCAATCCGGACATGGTGGAGAAGGTTGAGGCAAGATGTGCGGACTTAGGCGCCGGAGCTCGAGTGCGCGGAGATGGATAAGCAAAGGAGGAAGAAGGCGTAGGTAAAAAAGGCGGATCCTTATCCCCTTATATATGGGCGGACGAAGACTATGCTTCCCCACCGGTCTGGTAAAACTCGCTTATCTCCCAAGCGCCGCAATCAATGGCGCGGTTGGGTTACCCACGTCCGTATTAATGGGAATCCCGGAATAAGGGGAACACGGTCTCTGCTTCGACAAGATGTGCCAAGGAAACCGCTTCGCTAAACGCGCTGAGGTGGTATAATAAAAACGATTCAAGTAAAGGCTTGGTAGTGGTGTGACGTCACACCCCAAAATACGTCAGCAGATCGAACTTGTGTACATATTATTCTTTCCACGGTGGTATGTGGAATTTATTTTGCAGAGCCGAACACTATCTTGGTGTTCACAATCTTCTATGAATTATTCGGAGGAAGAACCCGCCTTGCAATGCCGAAGACAATATCTTGCCACGGACTCGTCGTCGTTGAAGCTTTGGTTCGAGGGCTCTTGAGGAGTCTGGACTAGGGGTGTCCGGATAGCCGGACTATCATCATCGGCGGACTCCAAGACCATGAAGATACAAAATTGAAGACTTCGTCCGTGTCCGGATGGGACTTTCCTTGGCGTGGAAGGCAAGCTTGGCAATAAAGATATGTAGATCTCCTACCATTGTAACCTACTGTGTAACCCTAGCCCTCTCCGTGTCTATATAAACCGGAGGGTTTTAGTCCGTAGGACGAACAACCATTACAACAATCATACCATAGGCTAGCTTCTAGGGTTTAGCCTCCTTGATCTCGTGGTAGATCCTCTCTTGTACTACCCATATCATCAATATTAATCAAGCACGAGTAGGGTTTTACCTCCATCGAGAGGGCCCGAACCTGGGTAAAAACATCGTGTCCCTTGTCTCCTGTTACCATCCGCCTAGACGCACAGTCCGGGACCCCCTACCCGAGATCCGCCGGTTTTGACACCGACAATCCGCCTAGACGCACAGTTCGGGACCCCCTACACGAGATCCGCCGGTTTTGAAACGGACATTGGTGCTTTCGTTGAGAGTTCCTCTGTGTCGTCACCGATAGGCTTGATGGCTCCTTCGATCATCAACAACGATGCAGTCCAGGGTGAGACTTTTCTCCCGGACAGATCTTCAGATTCGGCGGCTTTGCTGCGGGCCAATTCGCTTGCAGCCATCCGGAGCAGATTGAAGCTTACGCCCGCCATCGGTCGATTTGAAGTCTGAACTTCACGGTGACATCCGCGGAGACTTGATCTTGATGGATTCGAGCCACGATCGAGCGCACCGCGACCGCCACGATGGGCATGATTTAGCTCTGCTTGCTAGACGAAGGCCACGAGGTCGCTGCACGAGTCCGCTCCGATCCTCAATTCGAGCCGATCACGTAGATCGAGGACGGGTGGCTAGACACCGCCTCGGGTCAAGCTACCTCTACGGCGATGGGCCGAATCGACCTTGTCCCTTGTGAAGCTCGTGACTCGAGATGCCGACTCCTCGCCAGACTCAACCTCCGCGCCCCTCAATCGAATCCGATTGGGCGCCGATCATTGAGTTCACCGCTGCGGACATCTTTCAACACTCACCTTTTGGCGACATCCTCGAATTCGCTAAAGTATCTCTCGTTATCGGGAGAGTCTGGCGGATCGTGGTCGGGGCGGTTGGGATCTTGCGACGAAGAAAAATTCAAAGCCCACCCACCACCCACTTTGTAGCCACCGCCGACGACCTAACCGACATGCTAGACTACGATTCCGAAGACATCGACGGTATGGACGACGATGCCGGAGACGACCAAGAACCAGCGCCTACGGGGCACTGGAAGACTACCTCGTCATACGACATATACATGGTGGACATCCCAAAGGATGGGAATGGCAAGGAGGTAATGGAGGAAGACTCCTCCAAGAAACAGCCCAAGCGCCGGCGTCAGCGGCGCCGCTCTAAATCCTGCCACAGCAAGAATAGAGATTTCGGCACCGGAGATAATAACATCCCAGAGAGTGCCGAAGACAACCCCTTCCGGCAAGATTCAGCACAGGAGGATGGAGAAGCCAGCCCTCATGAGAGAGCGGCAGACGAAGAGGTAGAGGATGATAATTACATGCCTCCCTCTGGAGACGAGGCAAGCCTCGACGACGATGAATTCGTTGTGCCCGAGGATCCCGTCGAACAAGAGCGCTTTAAACGCAGGCTTATGGCCACGGCAAACAGCCTAAAGAAAAAGCAGCAACAACTTAGAGCTGATCAAGATCTGCTAGCCGACAGATGGACTGAAGTCCTTGCGGCCGAAGAGCATGAACTCGAACGCCCCTCCAAAAGCTACCCCAAACGCAAGTTGCTCCCCCGATTAGAGGAGGAGGCACATAAACCTGCATCACCAGCGTACAATACGGATGACCGACCACCTTATGGCCGCGACAGAGAGGCCTCTAAGCCCTCCACCAGAACCGTACCCCGGCACCACTCGAAAAGTACGAAGCCACGGGGGAATGCGTCGGACTTGCGAGACATATTGGAGGATAAGGCAAGACAATCAAGATCGATCTACGGATCGCGTGGGTGCCCCATGATGCGCGACGAATACCGTCGCGCGGATCTGAAAGAACTCCAAAGGGCGAACACGATGAACAAAGCTTGCTTGAGCTACGTCGTGATATAGCCCAGTATAGAGGCGCCGCACACCCACTATGCTTCACAGATGAAGTAATGAATCATCAAATCCACGAAGGGTTTAAACCCGTGAACATTGAATCCTATGATGGCACAACAAACCCCGCGGTTTGGATCGAAGACTATCTCCTTCATATCCACATGGCCCGCGGCGACGATCTTCACGCCATCAAATACCTCCCCACTCAAGCTTAAAGGACCAGCTCGGCATTGGCTTAACAACTTGCCGCCAGAATCAATTGGGTGTTGGGAGGACACGAAGCCGCATTCCTTGACAACTTCCGGGGCACATATGTGCGACCACCGACGCCGATGACCTAAGCCACATAATTCAGCAGCCAGACGAATCGGCGATAGTTCGACACGGTTCTTAACAAAGAAAAATCAAATCGTCGATTTATGCGGATGCGAGACCCTCGCAGCCTTCAAACATAACATCCGTGACGAGTGGCTTGCCCGCACCTAGGACAGAAAAGCCGAAATCCATGGCAGCCCTCACATCACTTATGACCTGCTTCACATGGAGAGGACAGGTGGCTAGCCCGCAGAACAACCTCAAAGAAAATTTCGGCAACCGGATAACAAGGACCGCAATGGCGGTCACATCGCAACAAAACAAACGCCGCGTTAACGGCGACAACACCGAGGATACGGCGATGGCGCCGGATTCGAGGCTCCAAACCCGTCGTGGAAAAAGCCATTCAAAAGAACTACTCCGGTCCGTCCAATTTGGACCGAATACTCGACCGCTTCGTGCGGATACATGGCACCCAAAAGCCAGCTAATCACACCAACAGGATTGTTGAGTATTCAAGCGAGCGAGCAAGTTAATTGCGAAAACAATGACAAGGGCTGCATAGCGATGACGAGGAAGAGACCCGCCGCCGAACAATAGAGGATGAAGGGTTTACCCCCACAAGTGCGGACGGTGAACATGATATACGCAACCCACATACCCAAAAGGGAGCGGAAGCGTGCACTCAGGGACGTATACGCGATGGAGCCAGTCGCCCCAAAGTTCAATCCATGGTCCTCTTGCCCGATCACTTTTGATCGAAGGGACCACCCCTCCAGTATCCGCCACGGCGGATTTGCCACATTGGCTTTAGACCCAATCGTCGATGGATTTCACCTCACCAGAGTCCTGATGGACGGCGGCAGCAACTGAACACGCTTTATCGAGGATCTGATGTGCAAGATGGGCATAGACCCTCAAGGATTAAACCCACAAAGATGACCTTCAAAGGCGTCATACCGGTGTAGAGGCCAATATGACAGGCTCGATCACACCGAAGTGGTCTTGGATCCCGGATAACTTTCGAAGTGAGGAGTTAATCTTCGACATAGTCCCGTTCTGCAGCGGCTATCATGCTCTGCTCGGACGGACCGCATTTGCAAAGTTCAACATGGTGCCGCACTACGCATACCTTAAGCTCAAGATGCTAGGCCCTCGAGGAGTCATCACGATTAACGGAAACACGGAACGCTCCCTCCGAACGGAGGAACACACAGCAGCTCTCGCGGCAGAAGTACAGAGCAGCCTCTTAAGGCAATTCTCGAGTCCGGCCGTTAAGCGGCGGACATCGCTAAACGCGCCGAGTAACCTACAACAAGACCACAGCGCACGCATCGAGCATCGCGTGAGCAAGACGGCCCAACCCCGGCCCTTGCACAATATCAAGACTGGTCCTTCGCGTACATCATTACGCTCTGGAGATACCATGGCCATAGGGGAAGGGGCACGACCACCACAGCCCGCACGCGGCTTAACCGCACTAGGGGCTCCCAAGTGTGTCACTCTTTTTCTTTTTTCTTTTTTCCACAGGACTCCGTTCACCAGAGGCCCTGTCCGGCAGTAGACCTGCCGAACTCACGACGCAACAGCCAGGGAAGAAGAAAGGCTACGACGAGTATCCAGGTGGTCTCCATTACGAGCATTAAATCCGTTTCATACACCATTCCGCAGCCTACCCCTGGAGGGGGGCATGTTTAATAGTCATATCCCTTGCTTACCGCACTATTTGTATCGTTCTGCATTCATGGCAGTATTTCTCGAATAAACAATGCATCGCTTCTTGCTTATAATTGCATTTCTTTCTTATATATATGTTCATTTATGACATGTTGCATCCATACACTTTGGTACGGCTAAATACACCAGGGGCTTAAGTCCCCCACATTATGGTGTGATAAGTTCGAACACTTTCACAAGTGCGGCACCCCGAACTTATAGCATTATATGCATCGGCTCCGAATCATGTCTTGGGTCAATAGTTGGGTTTGCCCGGCTCCCATGTTTTGGTACCTTATGTTCCGTTGTATCGGCTAAGCTAGCATTTGGGAGAACCACTGCGATTGCGCCCGGTTGAGCTGGGCGGCGCCTCGATGGAGAAAGCTAAACCGACCGTCATGATACTGGCGAGAGCTGGTCATTGTTCGAGAGGTTTTTCGAGTCCCTAAAGACTTATGCCGCTTAGAGCGAGGAACCGCTTTGTCCGCCCAGCGTGATAGAGCCACGAACTCGGTCTTCCGAACACTAGGGGCTTCGCCGAAATTTAAAATTATAGAATTCTATGGCTAAGTGAGAGTGTTCAAGCATTATAAGTCCGGTTGCCTCGTTCGTTGTGTTACGCGCCTCCCTAGATGGACCCAAACATGGGAACAAGAGCGCTCAAGTTTATCCCGAACACCCCGGCACTACTGGCATGGGGGCTGAAGCCGACGACTTGCCATCTCTCAGATTTGATAAACGGCCGCACAGAAGGTAATATTTTAAATTAATAAGCGTTGCTTAGCGCATATGAACAAAGTTTTCAGCGCACAGGATAACAAAATGCGATTTTACTCAAATATTACATCTTTTGAGCACTCACCCGCAATCATGCGGGCACCCTTCAGGACACTCTTATAAAACATTTCGGGCGTGCGATATTCCTTGCCCGCCGGTGGCGCATCCGTCACAAGCTTCTCAGCGTCCATCCTGCCCGAGTGCACCTTGGCACGGGCAAGGGCCCGACGGGCACCTTCAATGCAGGAGGAGTGCTTGATGACTTCAACCCACGAACAAGCATCCACCAGCCGCCGCACCAGGCCGAAGTAGCTCCCAGGCATGGCCTCTTGGGGCCACAGCCGAACTATAAGGCCCTTCATAGCCTGTTCGGCCACCTTGTGGAGCTCGACCAGCTGCTTCAGCTGATCGCTAAGGGGCACCGGATGTCCGGCCTTAGCATACTGAGACCAGAATACCTTCTCCATTGAGCTCCCCTCCTCGGCTCTGTAGAAAGCGGCAGCATCGGACACGCCATCTGAGGCGGATCGTGAACGTTCTGGAGAGCTCCGAATCCGGGTAAGTAACAAGTAATTCACTTTAACATGCTTGCCTTGCATGAAGAATGCCTTACCCACCGCTATTTTCTTCAAATCCTCAATTTCCTGGAGGGCCTTCTGGGCTTCGGCCTTTGCGGCTTTGGCACTCTCAAGAGCCGACGCAAGCTCAGACTCTCGAGTCTTCGAGTCACGCTCCAAACTCTCGTGCTTTTCCATGAGAGCCTGGAGCTCTTGCCGTACCTCCGCCACCCGCGCCTCCTATTTCTCTCGCTCGGCTCGTTCCGCGGCCGTATTGCGTTTAGCCGCGGGCATCGCCTCCTTCAGGTTCGCCAGCTCGTTCGTGGCCCCTGTAGTACCCAAGTTATCCTTGTTTTTCCTCTTGCAACCAAATCCTTTTCTGTAAGGTACAACTTTAATACAGTGTTACTCACCTTCCTTATCCTCGAGCTGCTTCTTGGCACGGCCGAGCTCGCTCTCGGACCGTTCGAGGCTCTGCTTCAAGGTATTGACCTCCGCAGTCAGTGCGGCAGAGGTCAGCAGCGCAGCCTGCAAACCCATATTGACATATTTTTTAGACTCATGCGTATATCTTTTTAGATCCTCAGTCTGGCTTTTGTTTCCGAACACCAAACCGAGCATCAGGGGCTACTGTCTATGCGGTATTATATTACATATCTTAAAATTCTTACCTCAAAGCTTTGTTAGAAGGTCTGCTGCGAGCTTCAGTCGGCCCGCTCTTGGCGAAATGAACCTTCGAATCACTTGCACTCATGACAAGGTGTTCTTCTTTGATGGAAGCACCCTTGAGCGCCTCCAGCAAGTTATCTGGCGCCTCCGGTTGGACGGAGGCCGCCGGCGTCATAGTCTTGCCCTTCTTACGAAGGGGCCGCTCACCGGACTCCGGAACCACTGCAGGTTCCGGTGCGGTGTCCGGTGCGAAGTCCGGGAGGTTGCCCTGCGGCACCTCCGGAGCCTCCCCCTCCCGGCGGGTCCCTTCCTGGGATCCCACCTCGACGTCGTCAGCGTCACGAGGGGTGGAGGCGGTCGGAAGAGAATCCATATCCGACGTGCCCAAGGACCCGCTCGACGAAGCGGGAAGATCGTCCTTGGCCGGACTACAGGTTGTATGCGGCATTAGAAAGACACCGTGTGGCGAAAAGAAAAATTATAAATCATCCAGGAGTCCGGATACTTACGATCTTGCCAGGGGCTTGGCCCTTGAGGGCCACTCCTCGTCACCTTCGCCGATGTTGGCGGAAGCGATGCAGGGAAGGTCCTTCCTTCTTGGACCCTTCGGCCTCCCTCGTTGGGGAGGCCTTCCTCTTCTTATCTCCCCACCGGGAGAGGCCTCTTCTTCTCCTCCTCGTCTTGAGGGAGGAGTCCGCCTCGAGTCATCGGACGATGAGTCGATACCACGGCGCCGGAACTCCTTCGGGTTCCGTGGCCATCTTCTTGGCCTTCTTCTCCCAAGACCACGTAAAGTGCGGGACCAGCAGCCCGTCAAGCGGGTGTCCGCTGGGTCTTCGGAAGGGCCGGACGATTAACTGTCCGGACGCCTCTTACGCGATCTGTTAAAGGCATTGGGAGTTTAGATCCCGTGATAGAGTCAAACTATGAAAAGCAAATGTCCCATAGAGGATAACATAGCTTACCTCGCCCGGTGGACGCAGCATGTCAATCCGCGATCTTGATGGCGGATGCGGGAGCTTCGGCGCCCTTGAACAAAGACCCTCCAGGCAACCGTGCGTAGTGTCGAAGAGCTTGCTCAAGGTCGATCTTGTGCGGATCAAACTCCCACAAATTGAAGTCCCGTTCTTTGGCGGGGAGAATCCGTGACGAGCATGACCTGGATCTTCTTGTTCACCAGGTCTCGGAGACAGGATCGAGTCCGTCGGCTCCTCCAAACTACCCCAAAGCAAGCCCTTCTCTTTCCAGAGGTGAGCTGCATGGGGATGCAGATCTAAATTGGGGCCGCTGCCCGTTTAGGGTCACGCGGCTCGGTGATTTAGAACCACCCCGATTGCCACCCTTTGATGGACTCCACGAAGGCACCCTCGAGCCAAGTGACGTTGGGCATTTTGCCCACCATGGCGCCTCCGCACTCCGCTTGGCTGCCCTTCACAACCTTCGGCTTGACATTGAAGGTCTTTAGCCACAAGCCGAAGTGGGGCCGGATGCAGAGGAATGAAGGAAATATGCCCTAGAGGCAATAATAAAGTTATTATTTATTTCCTTATTTCATGATAAATGTTTATCATTCATGCTAGAATTGTATTAACCGGAAACATGATACATGTGTGAATGCATAGACAAACAATATGTCACTAGTATGCCTTTACTAGACTAGCTTGTTAATCAAAGATGGTTATGTTTCCTAACCATGAACAAAGAGTTGTTATTTGATTAACAAGGTCACATCATTAGTTGAATGATCGATTGACATGACCCATTCCATTAGCTTAGCACACGATCGCTTAGTATGTTGCTACCGCTTTTATCCATGACTTATACATGTTCCTATAACTATGAGATTATGCAACTCCGCTTACGGAGGAACACTTTGGTACTACCAAACGTCCACAACGAATCGGGTGATTATAAAGGAGTACTACAGGTGTCTCCAAAGGCGGATGTTGGGTTGGCGTATTTGAGATTAGGTTTTGTCACTCCGATTGTCTGGAGAGGTATCTCTGGGCCCTCTCGGTAATACACATCATTGAAGCCTTGCAAGCATTACAACTAATGAGTTAGCTGTGAGATGATGTATTACGAGCGAGTAAAGAGACTTGCCGTAGCGAGATTGAACTAGGTATTGGATACCGACGATCGAATCTCGGGCAAGTAACATACCGATGACAAAGGGAACAACGATGTTGTTATGCGGTCTCGACCGATAAAGATCTTCGTAGAATATGTAGGAGCCAATATGGGCATCTAGGTCCCGCTATTGGTTATTGACCGGAGACGTGTCTCGGTCATGTCTACATTGTTCTCGAACCGTAGGGTCCGCACGCTTAAGGTTTCGATGACGGTTATATTATGAGTTTATGTATTTTGATGTACCAAGAAGTTCGAGTCCGGATGTGATCACGGACATGACGAGGAGTCTCGAAATGGTCGAGACATAAAGATTGATATATTGGAAGCCTATATTTGAGTTCGAATGGTTCCGGTGAAATCGGATTTTACCGAACACCGGGGTTACTGGAACCTCCCGGGGTTATTGGGCCTTAGTGGGCCATGAGGGAGAAGAGGAAGGGCCGGCCAGGGCAGGCCGCGCGGCCCCTCCCCCCTAGTCCGAATAGGACAAGGAGAGGGGGGCGGCGCCCCCCCTTCCCTCTTTCCCTCCCCCCAATCCTATTCCAACTAGGAAGGGGGAGTCCTACTCCCGGTGGGAGTAGGACTCCTCCGGCGCGCCTCCTCCAAGGGCCGGCCGCACCCCCCCTTGCTCCTTTATATACGGGGGCAGGGGGCACCCTAGAACACACAAGTTGATCTACGGATCGTTCCTTAGCCGTGTCGGTGCCCCCTCCACCATATTCCACCTCGGTCATATCGTCACGTAGCTTAGGCGAAGCCTCGCGCCGATAGAACATCAAGATCGTCCTGCACGTCGTCTTGTGGAACTCTCCTCCTGACTCTCTTTGGATTGGAGCCCGAGGAGCGCCATCGAGCTGTCGTGTGTCAAGAACTCGGGCGCCGAGTAACGGCGCCGGATCGGTCGGATCGCGAGGAGATCGTCGACTACTTCCTCTACGCCAGATCGCTTCCGCTTCGGTCTCACGAGGGTACGTGACAACACTCTCCCTCTCGTTGCTATGCATCACCATGATCTTGCGTGTGCGTAGGAAATTTTTGAAATTACTATGTTTCCCAACAAAGGGTATCGAGCCAGGTTTTTATGGTTTGATGTTTTGCACGAGTAGAACACAAGTGAGTTGTGGGCGATACAAGTCATACTACCTACCAAAGATGTCATACTTTGGTTCAGCGGTATTGTGAGATGAAGCGGCCCGACCGACATTACGCGTGACGCTTACGCGAGACTGGTTTCACCGCCACGAGCACTCGTTGCTTAAAGGTGATTGGCGGGTGTCTGTCTCTCTCACTTTAGTTGAACCGAGTGTGGCTACGCCGGTCCTTGAGAAGGTTAAACGGAGTCTATTTGACGAAGTATCGTTGTGGTTTTGATGCGTGGGTGAGATTGGTTCTTGCTTAAGCCCGTAGCAGCCACGTAAAATTTGCAACAACAAAGTAGAGGACGCCTAACTTGTTTTTGCAGGCATGTTGTGATGTGATATGGTCAAGACGTGATGCTATATTTTATTGTATGAGATGATCATGTTTTGTAACCGGTTATCGGCAATCGCGGGAGCCATATGGTTGTCGCTTATTGTATGAAATGCAACGCATACATAATTGCTTTACTTTATCACTAAGCGGTAGCGATAGTCGAGAAGCAATAGGTGGCGTGACGACAACGATGCTACGATGGAGATCAAGGTGTCGCGCCGGTGACGATGGTGATCACGACGGTGCTTCGGAGATGGAGATCACAAGCACAAGATGATGATGGCCATATCATATCACTTATATTGATTGCATGTGATGTTTATCCTTTATGCATCTTATCTTGCTTTGATTGACGGTAGCATTATACGATGATCTCTCACTAAATTATCAAGAAGTGTTCTCCCTGAGTATGCACCGTTGCCAAAGTTCGTCATGCCCAGACACCACGTGATGATCGGGTGTGATAAGCTCTACGTCCATCTACAACGGGTGCAAGCCAGTTTTGCACACGCAGAATACTCGGGTTATACTTGACGAGCCTAGCATATGCAGATATGGCCTCAGAACACGGAGACCGAAAGGTCGAGCGTGAATCATATAGTAGATATGATCAACATAAGATGTTCACCATTGAAAACTACTCCATCTCACGTGATGATTGGTTATGGTTTAGTTGATTTGGATCACGTGATCACTTAGATGACTAGAGAGATGTCTGTCTAAGTGGGAGTTCTTTAGTAATATGATTAATTGAACTTAAATTTATCATGAACTTAGTACCTAATAGTATCTTGCTTGTCTATGTTTGATTGTAGATAGATGGCTCGTCTTTGTTGTTCCGTTGAATTTTAATGCGTTCCTTGAGAAAGCAAAGTTGAAAGATGATGGTAGCAATTACACGGATCGGGTCCGTAACTCGAGGATTATCCTCATTGCTGCACGAAAGAGTTACGTCCCGGATGCACCGCTAGGTGCCAACTCTTCTTGATGTAACCGACGACGTTAAGAACGTCTGGCGAGCAAAGCTGATGACTACTCTATAGTTCGATGTGCCATGCTTTACGGCTTAGAACCGGGACTTCAACGACGTTTGGAACGTCATGGAGCATATGAGATGTTCCAGAGTTGAAGTTAATATTCCAACAGAATGCCCGGATTGAGAGATATGAAGTCTCCAATAAGTTCTATAGCTGCAAGATGGAGGAGAATAGTTCACCAAGTGAGCACATACTCGTAATGTCCGGGTACTACAATCACTTGACACAATTGGGAGTTAATCTTTCGGATGATTGTGTCATTGATGAATTCTTCAATCACGCCACCAAGCTACAAAGGCTTCGTGATGAACTATAATATGCAAGGGTTAGTAAAGACTATACCGAGCTCTTCGCAATGCTAAAGGCTGCGGAGGTAGAAATCAAGAAGGAGCATCAAGTGTTGATGGTCAATAAGACCACTAGTTTCAAGAAGAAAGGCAAAGGGAAGAAGAAGGAACTTCAAGAAGAACAGCAAGCAAGTTGTCGCTCAGAGAAGAAACCCAAGTCCGGACCCAAACCTGAAACCGAGTGCTTCTACCGCAAGCGATCGTCATCGAAGCGGAACTGCCCCAAGTATTTGGCGGATAAGAAGGATGGCAAGGTGAACAAAGGTATATGTGATATACATGTTATTGATGTGTACCTTACTAGAGCTCGCAGAGCACTGGTATTTGATATCGGTTACATTGCTAATATTTGCAACTCAAACAGGGACTACGGATTGCTTAACACCGCAAAGGACGAGGTGACGATCGCGTGGGAAATGGTTCCAAAGTCGATGTGATCGCGGTCGGCACGCTACCTCTACATCTACCTTCGGGATTAGTTTTAGACCTAAATAATTGTTATTTGGTGCTGCGTTGAGCATGAACATTATATCTGGATCTTGTTTGATGCGAGACGGTTATTCATTTAAATCGAGAGAATAATGGTTGTTCTATTTATATGAGTAATATCTTTTATGGTCATGCACCCTTGAAGAGTGGTCTATTTTGATGAATCTCGATAGTAGTGATACACATATTCATAATGTTGAAACCAAAAGATGTAGAGTTGATAATGATAGTGCAACTTATTTGTGGCACTCGCCGCTTAGGTCATATCGATGTAAAGCGCATGAAGAAACTCCATATTGATGGACTTTTGGAGTCACTTGATTATGAATCACTTGGCACTTGCGAACCGTGCCTCATGGGCAAGATGACTAGAACCCGCTTCTCGGTACTATGGAGAGAGCAACAGATTTGTTGGAAATCATACATACTGATGTATGTGGTCCGATGAATGTTGAGGCTCGTGGCGGATATCGTTATTTTCTCACCTTCACAGATGACTTAAGCGAGATATGGGTATATCTACTTAATGAAACATAAGTCTGAAACATTTGAAAAGTTCAAAGAATTTCAGAGTGAAGTTGAAAATCATCGTAATAAGAAAATTAAATTTCTACGATCGATCGTGGAGGTGAATATTTGAGTTACGAGTTTGGTCTACATTTAAAACAATGCGGAATAGTTTCAAGAACTCACGCCACCGGAACACCACAACGTAATGGTGTGTCCGAACGTCAGAATCGCACTTTACTAGATATGGTGCGATCTATGATGTCTCTTCTGATTTACCGCTATCATTTTAGGGTTATGCTCTAGAGACGGCCGCATTCACACTTGAATAGAACACCGTCAAAATCCGTTGAGACGACACCTTATGAACTATGGTTTAGCAGAAACCAAAGTTGTCGTTTCTTAAAGTTTGGGGATGCGATGCTTATGTGAAAAAGCTTCAACCCGATAAGCTCGAACCCAAATCGAGAAATGTGTCTTCATAGGATACCCAAAGGAGACAGTTGGGTACACCTTCTATCACAGATCCGAAGGCAAGACATTTGTTGCTAAGAATGGATCCTTTCTAGAGAAGGAGTTTCTCTCGAAAGAAGTGAGTGGGAGGAAAGTAGAACTTGATGAGGTAATTGTACCTTCTCCCTTACTTGAAAGTAGTTTGTCGCAGAAACCGGTTTACGAGACATCTACACCAAGTAATGAGGAAGTTGATGATGTTGATCATGAAACTTCGATCAAGTTACTACGAACCTCGTAGATCAACGAGTAAGATCCGCACTGAGTGGTACGGTAATCCTGTTCGGAAATCATGCTACTAGATCATGATGAACCTACGAACTATGAAGAAGCGATGGTGAGCCCAGATTCGCAAAATGGCTTGAGGCCATGAAATCGAGATGGGATCCATGTATGAAAACAAAGTATGGACTTTGGTTGACTTGCCCGAGGGTAGGCAAGCAATAAAAACAAGTGGATCTTCAAGAAGAAGACCGACGCCGACGGTAATGTTATCGTCTACAAAGCTCGACTTGTCGCAAAGGGTTTCGACAAGTTCAAGGGATTGACTACGATGAGACCTTCTCACCCGTGGCGATGCTTAAGTCTGTCCGAATCATGTTAGCAATTGCCGCATTTTATGATTATGAAATTTGGCAAATGGATGTAAAGACTGCATTCTGAATGGATTTACGGAAGAAGAGTTGTATATGATGCAACCGAAGGTTTTATCGATCCAAAGGAGCTAACAAAGTGTGCAAGCTCCAAATGATCCATTTATGGACTGGTGCAAGCATCTCGGAGTTGGAATAAACGCTTTGATAATGTGATCAAAGCATTTGGGTTCATCTGAGACTTTTGGAGAAGCTTTGTATTTACAAGAAAGTGAGTGGGAGCTCAGTAGCATTTACGATATTATATGTAGATGACATATTGCTCATCGGAAATGATATAGAATTCTGGATAGCATAAAGGGATACTTGAATAAGAGTTTTTCAATGAAAGACCTCGGTGAAGCTGCTTACATATTGGGCATCAAAATCTATAGAGATAGATCAAGACGCTTAATTGACTTTCACAAAGCACATACCTTGACAAAATTTTGAAGAAGTTCAAAATGGATCAAGCAAAGAAAGGGTTCTTGCACGTGTTACAAGGTGTGAAGTTGAGTAAGACTCAATGCCCGACCACTGCAGAAGATAGAGAGAAATGAAAGATGTTCCTATGCTTGACCATAGGCTCTATCATGTATGCAATGCTGTGTACCGGACTGATGTGTGCCTTGCTATAAGCTTAGCAGGAGGTACCAAAGTAATCCAGAGTGGATCATCGGACAGCGGTCAAGAACATCCCAAATACCGAAAAGGACTAAGGATATGTTTCTCGTATATGGAGGTGACAAAGAGCTCATCGTGGCAGTTACGTTGATGCAAGCTTTGACAATGATCCGGACGATTCTAAATCGCAGACCGGATACGTATTTACACTAAACGGAGGAGCTGTCGGTTGGTGCGCTTCTAAACAAAGCGTCGTGGCGGGATCTACATGTGAAGCGGAGTACATAGCAGCTTCGGCGGCTAATGAAGGAGTCTCGGATGAAGGAGTTCATATCCGATCTAGGTGTCATACCTAGTGCATCGGGTCCAATGAAAATCTTCGTGACAATCTCGAGCAATTGCCTTAGCAAAGGAATCCAGATTTCACAAGAGGACCAAGCACATCAAGAGACGCTTCAATTCCATCCGGATTTAGTCCAGTGGGAGACATAGAGATTTGCAAAATACACACGGATCTGAATGTAGCAGACCCGTTGACTAAGCCTCTTCCACGAGCAAAACATGATCAACACCAAGACTCCATGGGTGTTAGAATCATTACTATGTAATCTAGATTATTGACTCTAGTGCAAGTGGGAGATCAAGGAAATATGCCCTAGAGGCAATAATAAAGTTATTATTTATTTCCTTATTTCATGATAAATGTTTATCATTCATGCTAGAATTGTATTAACCGGAAACATGATACATGTGTGAATGCATAGACAAACAATATGTCACTAGTATGCCTTTACTAGACTAGCTTGTTAATCAAAGATGGTTATGTTTCCTAACCATGAACAAAGAGTTGTTATTTGATTAACAAGGTCACATCATTAGTTGAATGATCGATTGACATGACCCATTCCATTAGCTTAGCACACGATCGTTTAGTATGTTGCTACCGCTTTTATCCATGACTTATACATGTTCCTATAACTATGAGATTATGCAACTCCGTTTACGGAGGAACACTTTGGTACTACCAAACGTCTAACGTAATCGGGTGATTATAAAGGAGTACTACAGGTGTCTCCAAAGGCGGATGTTGGGTTGGCGTATTTGAGATTAGGTTTTGTCACTCCGATTGTCGGAGAGGTATCTCTGGGCCCTCTCGGTAATACACATCACTTTGAAGCCTTGCAAGCATTACAACTAATGAGTTAGCTGTGAGATGATGTATTACGTGAACGAGTAAAGAGACTTGCGATAACGAGATTGAACTAGGTATTGGATACCGACGATCGAATCTCGCAAGTAACATACCGATGACAAAGGGAACAACGTATGTTGTTATGCGGTCGACCGATAAAGATCTTCGTAGAATATGTAGGAGCCAATATGGGCATCTAGGTCCCGCTATTGGTTATTGACCGGAGACGTGTCTCGGTCATGTCTACATTGTTCTCGAACCGTAGGGTCCGCACGCTTAAGGTTTCGATGACGGTTATATTATGAGTTTATGTATTTTGATGTACCGAAGAAGTTCGAGTCCGGATGTGATCACGGACATGACGAGGAGTCTCGAAATGGTCGAGACATAAAGATTGATATATTGGAAGCCTATATTTGGAGTTGGAATGGTTCCGGTGAAATCGGATTTTATCTGAACACCGGGTTACTGGAACCCTCCGGGGTTATTGGGCCTTAGTGGGCCATGAGGGAGAAGAGGAAGGGCCGGCCAGGCAGGCGCGCCCCCCCCTAGTCCGAATAGGACAAGGAGAGGGGGGCGGCGCCCCCCCTTCCCTCTTTTCCCTCCCTCCAATCCTATTCCAACTAGGAAGGGGGAGTCCTACTCCCTGGGAGTAGGACTCCTCCCGCCTCCTCCAAGGGCCGGCCGCACCCCCCTGCTCCTTTATATCTGGGGCAGGGGGCACCCTAGAACACACAAGTTGATCTACGGATCGTTCCTTAGCCGTGTCGCGTGCCCCCTCCACCATATTCCACCTCGGTCATATCGTCGCAGTAGCTTAGGCGAAGCCTGCGCGATAGAACATCAAGATCGTCACCACGCCGTCGTCGACGGAACTCTCCTCTCCTCAAGCTCTCTTGGATTGGAGCCCGAGGAGCGTCATCGAGCTGTCGTGTGTCAAGAACTCGGGGCGCCGAGTAACGGCGCCGGATCGGTCGGATCGCGAGGAGATCGTCGACTACTTCCTCTACGTTGTGATCGCTTCGCCGGGTCTCGAGGGTACGTAGACAACACTCTCCCTCTCGTTGCTATGCATCACCATGATCTTGCGTGTGCGTAGGAAATTTTTGAAATTACTATGTTTCCCAACAAAGGTATCGAGCCAGGTTTTTATGGTTTGATGTTTTGCACGAGTAGAACACAAGTGAGTTGTGGGCGATACAAGTCATACTACCTACCAAAGATGTCATACTTTGGTTCAGCGGTATTGTGAGATGAAGCGGCCCGGACCGACATTACGCGTCGCTTACGCGAGACTGGTTTCACCGCCACGAGCACTCGTTGCTTAAAGGTGATTGGCGGGTGTCTGTCTCTCTCACTTTAGTTGAACTGAGTGTGGCTACGCCCGGTCCTTGAGAAGGTTAAACGAGTCTATTTGACGAAGTATCGTTGTGGTTTTGATGCGTGGGTGAGATTGGTTCTTGCTTAAGCCCGTAGCAGCCACGTAAAATTTGCAACAACAAAGTAGAGGACGTCTAACTTGTTTTTGCGGGGCATGTTGTGATGTGATATGGTCAAGACGTGATGCTATATTTTATTGTATGAGATGATCATGTTTTGTAACCGGTTATCGGCAATCGGCAGGAGCCATATGGTTGTCGCTTATTGTATGAAATGCAACGCATACGTAATTGCTTTACTTTATCACTAAGCGGTAGCGATAGTCGAGAAGCAATAGGTGGCGTGACGACAACGATGCTACGATGGAGATCAAGGTGTCGCGCCGGTGATTTATGGTGATCACGACGGTGCTTCTTGAGATGGAGATCACAAGCACAAGATGATGATGGCCATATCATATCACTTATATTGATTGCATGTGATGTTTATCCTTTATGCATCTTATCTTGCTTTGATTGACGGTAGCATTATAAGATGATCTCTCACTAAATTATCAAGAAGTGTTCTCCCGAGTATGCACCGCTGCCAAAGTTCGTCATGCCCGGACACCACGTGATGATCGGGTGTGATAAGCTCTCGTCCATCTACAACGGGTGCAAGCCAGTTTTGCACACGAGAATACTCGGGTTATACTTGACGAGCCTAGCATATGCGAGATATGGCCTCGAACACGGAGACCGAAAGGTCGAGCGTGAATCATATAGTAGATATGATCAACATAAGATGTTCACCATTGAAAACTACTCCATCTCACGTGATGATTGGTTATGGTTTAGTTGATTTGGATCACGTGATCACTTAGATGACTAGAGAGATGTCTCCTAAGTGGGAGTTCTTTAGTAATATGATTAATTGAACTTAAATTTATCATGAACTTAGTACCTAATAGTATCTTGCTTGTCTATGTTTGATTGTAGATAGATGGCTCGTCTTTGTTGTTCCGTTGAATTTTAATGCGTTCCTTGAGAAAGCAAAGTTGAAAGATGATGGTAGCAATTACACGGATCGGGTCCGTAACTTTGAGGATTATCCTCATTGCTGCATGTAAGAGTTACGTCTGGATGCACCGCTAGGTGCAGACTCTTCTTGATGATGGCCGACGGCGTTAAGAACGTCTGGCGAGCAAAGCTGATGACTACTCTATAGTTCGATGTGCCATGCTTTACGGCTTAGAACCGGGACTTCAACGACGTTTGGAACGTCATGGAGCATATGAGATGTTCCAGAGTTGAAGTTAATATTCCAACAGTAATGCCCGGATTGAGAGATATGAAGTCTCCAATAAGTTCTATAGCTGCAAGATGGAGGAGAATAGTTCGGTCGGTGAGCACATACTCGTAATGTCCGGGTACTACAATCACTTGACACAATTGGGAGTTAATCTTTCGGATGATTGTGTCATTGATGAAATTCTTCAATCACCGCCACCAAGCTACAAAGGCTTCGTGATGAACTATAATATGCAAGGGTTAGTAAAGACTATACCGAGCTCTTCGCAATGCTAAAGGCTGCGGAGGTAGAAATCAAGAAGGAGCATCAAGTGTTGATGGTCAATAAGACCACTAGTTTCAAGAAGAAAGGCAAAGGAAGAAGAAGGAACTTCAAGAAGAACAGCAAGCAAGTTCTTTGCTCGGAGAAGAAACCCAAGTCTGGACCCAAACACAAATCGAGTGCTTCTCTCTGCGATCGGTAGTCCTTTGAAGCGGAACTGCCCCAAGTATTTGGCGGATAAGAAGGATGGCAAGGTGAACAAAGGTATATGTGATATACATGTTATTGATGTGTACCT
Organism: Aegilops speltoides; assembly: GCA_021437245.1. Taxonomy (NCBI): domain Eukaryota; kingdom Viridiplantae; phylum Streptophyta; class Magnoliopsida; order Poales; family Poaceae; genus Aegilops; species Aegilops speltoides. Next base: position 9,170,760 of record CM038145.1, read on the forward strand.
TACTAGAGCTCGCAGAGCACTGGTATTTGATATCGTTACTGTTGCTAATATTTGCAACTCAAACAGGGGACTACGGATTGCGAACACCGGCAAAGGACGAGGTGACGATGCGGCGTGGGAAATGGTTCCAAAGTCGATGTGATCGCGGTCGGCACGCTACCTCTACATCTACCTTGGGATTAGTTTTAGACCTAAATAATTGTTATTTGGTGCTGCGTTGAGCATGAACATTATATCTGGATCTTGTTTGATGCGAGACGGTTATTCATTTAAATCGAGAGAATAATGGTTGTTCTATTTATATGAGTAATATCTTTTATGGTCATGCACCCTTGAAGAGTGGTCTATTTTGATGAATCTCGATAGTAGTGATACACATATTCATAATGTTGAAACCAAAAGATGTAGAGTTGATAATGATAGTGCAACTTATTTGTGGCACTTGCCGTTTAGGTCATATCGGTGTAAAGCGCATGAAGAAACTCCATCTTGATGGACTTTTGGAGTCACTTGATTATGAATCACTTGGCACTTATGAACCGTGCCTCATGGGCAAGATGACTAGAACCCGTTCTCCGGTACTATGGAGAGAGCAACAGATTTGTTGGAAATCATACATACTGTATGTATGTGGTCCGATGAATGTTGAGGCTCGTGGCGGATATCGTTATTTTCTCACCTTCACAGATGACTTAAGCGGATATGGGTATATCTACTTAATGAAACATAAGTCTGAAACATTTGAAAAGTTCAAAGAATTTCAGAGTGAAGTTGAAAATCATCGTAATAAGAAAATTAAATTTCTACGATCCGATCGTGGAGGTGAATATTTGAGTTCTGAGTTTGGTCTACATTTAAAACAATGCGGAATAGTTTAGCAACTCACGCCACCCTAACACCACAACGTAATGGTGTGTCCGAACGTCAGAATCGCACTTTACTAGATATGGTGCGATCTATGATGTCTCTTCAGATTTACCGCTATCATTTTAGGGTTATGCTCTAGAGACGGCCGCATTCACACTGAATAGAACACCGTCAAAATCCGTTGAGACGACACCTTATGAACTATGGTTTAGCAGAAACCAAAGTTGTCGTTTCTTAAAGTTTGGGGATGCGATGCTTATGTGAAAAAGCTTCAACCCGATAAGCTCGAACCCAAATCGAGAAATGTGTCTTCATAGGATACCCAAAGGAGACAGTTGGGTACACCTTCTATCACAGATCCGAAGGCAAGACATTTGTTGCTAAGAATGGATCCTTTCTAGAGAAGGAGTTTCTCTCGAAAGAAGTGAGTGGGAGGAAAGTAGAACTTGATGAGGTAATTGTACCTTCTCCCTTACTTGAAAGTAGTTTGTCGCAGAAACCGGTTTACGAGACATCTACACCAAGTAATGAGGAAGTTGATGATGTTGATCATGAAACTTGAGATCAAGTTACTCTGAAACCTCGTAGATCAACCAGAGTAAGATCCGCACTGAGTGGTACGGTAATCCTGTTCGAAATCATGCTACTAGATCATGATGAACCTCACGAACTATGAAGAAGCGATGGTGAGCCCAGATTCCGCAAAATGGCTTGAGGCCATGAAATCGAGATGGGATCCATGTATGAAAACAAAGTATGGACTTTGGTTGACTTGCCCGAGGGTAGGCAAGCAATAAAAACAAGTGGATCTTCAAGAAGAAGACCGACGCGACGGTAATATTATCGTCTACAAAGCTCGACTTATGTCGCAAAGGGTTTTCGACAAGTTCAAGGGATTGACTACGATGAGACCTTCTCACCCGTGGCGATGCTTAAGTCTGTCCGAATCATGTTAGCAATTGCCGCATTTTATGATTATGAAATTTGGCAAATGGATGTAAAGACTGCATTCTGAATGGATTTACGGAAGAAGAGTTGTATATGATGCAACCGAAGGTTTTATCGATCCAAAGGAGCTAACAAAGTGTGCAAGCTCCAATGATCCATTTATGGACTGGTGCAAGCATCTCGGAGTTGGAATAAGCGCTTTGATAATGTGATCAAAGCATTTGGGTTCATCTGAGACTTTTGGAGAAGCTTTGTATTTACAAGAAAGTGAGTGGGAGCTCAGAGCATTTACGATATTATATGTAGATGACATATTGCTCATCGGAAATGATATAGAATTCTGGATAGCATAAAGGGATACTTGAATAAGAGTTTTTCAATGAAAGACCTCGGTGAAGCTGCCTACATATTGGGCATCAAAATCTATAGAGATAGATCAAGGCGCTTAATTGGACTTTCACAAAGCACATACCTTGACAAAATTTTGAAGAAGTTCAAAATGGATCAAGCAAAGAAAGGGTTCTTGCACGTGTTACAAGGTGTGAAGTTGAGTAAGACTCAATGCCCGACCACTGCAGAAGATAGAGAGAAATGAAAGATGCTCCTATGCTTCAGCCATAGGCTCTATCATGTATGCAATGTTGTGTACCAGACTGATGTGTGCCTTGCTATAAGCTTAGCAGGAGGTACCAAAGTAATCCAGAGTGGATCATCGGACAGCGGTCAAGAACATCTGAAATACGAAAAAGGACTAAGGATATGTTTCTCGATATGGAGGTGACAAAGAGCTCATCGTGAACAGTTACGTTGATGCAAGCTTTGACAATGATCCGGACGATTCTAAATCGCAGACCGGATCGTATTTACACTAAACGGAGGAGCTGTCGGTTGGTGCGAGTTCTAAACAAAGCGTCGTGGCGGGATCTACATGTGAAGCGGAGTACATAGCAGCTTCGAAGCGGCTAATGAAGGAGTCTCGATGAAGGAGTTCATATCCGATCTAGGTGTCATACCTAGTGCATCGGGTCCAATGAAAATCTTCTGTGACAATCTTTGAGCAATTGCCTTAGCAAAGGAATCCAGATTTCACAAGAGGACCAAGCACATCAAGAGACGCTTCAATTCCATCCGGATTTAGTCCGGTGGGAGACATAGAGATTTGCAAAATACACACGGATCTGAATGTAGCAGACCGTTGACTAAGCCTCTTCCACGAGCAAAACATGATCAACACCAAGACTCCATGGGTGTTAGAATCATTACTATGTAATCTAGATTATTGACTCTAGTGCAAGTGGGAGATCAAGGAAATATGCCCTAGAGGCAATAATAAAGTTATTATTTATTTCCTTATTTCATGATAAATGTTTATCATTCATGCTAGAATTGTATTAACCGGAAACATGATACATGTGTGAATGCATAGACAAACAATATGTCACTAGTATGCCTCTACTAGACTAGCTTGTTAATCAAAGATGGTTATGTTTCCTAACCATGAACAAAGAGTTGTTATTTGATTAACAAGGTCACATCATTAGTTGAATGATCGATTGACATGACCCATTCCATTAGCTTAGCACACGATCGTTTAGTATGTTGCTACTTGCTTTTATCCATGACTTATACATGTTCCTATAACTATGAGATTATGCAACTCCGTTTACGGAGGAACACTTTGGTACTACCAAACGTCACAACGTAATCGGGTGATTATAAAGGAGTACTACAGTGTCTCCAAAGGCGGATGTTGGGTTGGCGTATTTCGAGATTAGGTTTTGTCACTCCGATTGCTCGGAGAGGTATCTCTGGGCCCTCTCGGTAATACACATCACCAAAGCCTTGCAAGCATTACAACTAATGAGTTAGCTGTGAGATGATGTATTACGAGCGAGTAAAGAGACTTGCGTAACGAGATTGACTAGGTATTGGATACCGACGATCGAATCTCGGCAAGTAACATACCGATGACAAAGGGAACAACGTATGTTGTTATGCGGTCGACCGATAAAGATCTTCGTAGAATATGTAGGAGCCAATATGGGCATCCAGGTCCGCTATTGGTTATTGACCGGAGACGTGTCTCGGTCATGTCTACATTGTTCTCGAACCGTAGGGTCCGCACGCTTAAGGTTTCGATGGCGGTTATATTATGAGTTTATGTATTTTGATGTACCAAGAAGTTCGAGTCCGGATGTGATCACGGACATGACGAGGAGTCTCGAAATGGTCGAGACATAAAGATTGATATATTGGAAGCCTATATTTGGAGTTGAATGGTTCCGGTGAAATCGGGATTTTCTGGAACACCTGGGTTACTGGAACCCTCCCGGGGTTATTGGGCCTTAGTGGGCCATGAGGGAGAAGAGGAAGGGCCGGCCGGGGGGCCAGCCGCCTCCCCCCTAGTCCGAATAGGACAAGGAGAGGGGGGCGGCGCCCCCCCTTCCCTCTTTTCCCTCCCTCCAATCCTATTCCAACTAGGAAAAGGGGGGGAGTCCTACTCCCGGTGGGAGTAGGACTCCTCCCGCGCCTCCTCCAAGGGCCGGCCGCACCCCTTGCTCCTTTATATCTGAGGGGGGGGCACCCTAGAACACACAAGTTGATCTACGGATCGTTCCTTAGCCGTGTCGGTGCCCCCTCCACCATATTCCACCTCGGTCATATCGTCACGTAGCTTAGGCGAAGCCTGCGCCGATAGAACATCAAGATCGTCCACCACGCCGTCGTCTTGTGGAACTCTCCTCCCCGGCTCTCTTCGGATTGGAGCCCGAGGAGCGTCATCGAGCTGTCGTGTGTCAAGAACTCGGGGGCGCCGGAGTAACGGCGCTGGGATCGGTCGGATCGCGAGGAGATCGTACGACTACTTCCTCTACGTTGTGATCGCTTCCGCTTCGGTGTATGAGGGTACGTAGACAACACTCTCCCCTCTCGTTGCTATGCATCACCATTATCTTGCGTGTGCATAGGAAATTTTTTGAAATTACTACGTTTCCCAACAAGGAAGGCCTCGCACATGACGATAAACGTCGAGATATTGAGGATGAAATTTGGGGCTAGATCGTGGAAATCCAGGCCGTAGTAGTACATGAGCCCCCGGACGAAGGGGTGGAGTGGGAAGCCTAGTCCGCGGAGGAAGTGGGGAAGGAATACGACCCTCTCATGGGGCCTGGGGGTGGGGATGAGCTGCCCCTCGTTGGGTAGCCGGTGTGCGATGTCGCTGGACAGATATCCGGCACCGTGCAGTTTTTCTATGTGCCCCTCTGTAACGGAGGAGGCCATCCACTTGCCTCCCGCTCTGGACATGGCTGGAGAAGGTCGAGGTGAGATGTGCGGACTTGGGCACTGGAGCTCGAGTGCGCGGAGATGGATAAGCAAAGGAGGAAGAAGGCGTGGGTAAAGAGGTGGATCCTTATCCCTTATATATGGGCGACGAAACTATCGTCCCTACCACTGGTAAAACTTGCTTATCTCCCAAGCGCCACAATCAATGGCGCGTTGGGTTACCCACGTCCGTATTGATGGGAATCCGGAATAAGGGGAACACGATCTCGCTTCGACAAGGCGTGCCAGAAACCACTTCGCTAAACGCTACCGAGGTGGTACAAGAAAACGATTCAAGTAAAGGCTTGGTAGTGGTGTGATGTCACGCCACAAAATACGTCAGCAGATTGAACTTGTGCAAATATTATTCTCTCTACGGTGGTATGTGGAATTTATTTTACAGAGCCGGACACTATCCAGGTGTTTATTATCTTCTATGAATTATTCGGAGGAGGAACCCGCCTTGCAATGCCGAAGACAATATGCACGCCGGACTCGTCGTCGTTGAAGCCTGGTTCAGGGGCTACTGAGGGAGTCCTGGACTAGGGGGTGTCCGGATAGCCGAACTATCATCATCGGCCGGACTCCAAGACTATGAAGATACAAGATTGAAGACTTCGTCCCGTGTCCGGATGGGACTTTCCTTGGTGTGGAAGGCAAGCTTGGCAATACGGATATGTAGATCTTCTACCATTGTAACCGACTCTGTGTAACCCTAGCCCTCTCAGGTGTCTATATAAACCGGAGGGTTTTAGTCCATAGGACACAATCACAACAACAATCATACCATAGGCTAGCTTCTAGGGTTTAGCCTCCTTGATCTCGTAGTAGATCCACTCTTGTACTACCCATATCATCAATATCAATCAAGCAGGAGTAGGGTTTTACCTGCATCGAGAGGGCCCGAACCTGGGTAAAAACATCGTGTCCCTTGTCTCCTGTTACCATCCGCCTAGATGCACAGTTCGGGACCCCCTACCCGAGATCCGCCGGTTTTGACACCGACAAGCACCCCACTATGCAATGGTAGAGAAAGTAATGCAGCTAAGGTTCAAGATAGTGAGACAACCCTATTGGTCTCCAAGAAAGGTGATAAAAATGATCTTGTAGACAGTGAGAAAACCCCACAGTCCTGCGTTGATGTAGTGTTCGAGTTCTCGGCGATGAACGCCGCACAAGCTCTTGAACTTCATTGCTGAATCACTTGACTTCTTTAGTCTCACTACAAGTCGAAAGGCATCGATCACCGGTGTCTTTGCGGCAAGAAGCCAAAGGACTGAGGAAGTCCCTGCAGAATTCAGATGCGTACTTTCTTGTGCAACATCAAGCGCTGGAGGATTTAAGCGCCAAACAAGAGAAAGTTAATAAGCTTGCTAAGCATCTTGCCAGCATTATGGGTAGCCAGGATATTGTTTCTTGAACTCTTCTGAAGTGGTTTCAGTTCTGGACTTGTTTTGCTGCGGTGTTTATATGCTGATGTGATCCCTATATTTGCACTGGTGGTGAACTTTGATGCCCAGTGGATGTAGTATGTGTAATAGTCGTGATAGCCTAGCATAAGTTGCTTGCTTATTTATTTCCTTGTTGTCTTGTTTATTTGTTTGCTTGTAGTCAGTGCAGTTCTTTTTCTGCGGTTTGCTAGTGGCTGCAATAACCTATTTTTTAAAACTAGGCCACAATAACCATGGGCTAATATTTACTGTAGTGACACTGGGCCTCCTATGGGCCGTAGAAACAGTGGGCCTTCTACGGGCCGTAGAAACAATAGGCCTTCTACGGGCCGTAGAGACATTGGGCCTTCTACAGGCCGTAGAAACAATGGCCTTCTACGGGCCGTATCATCAATGGGCCTTATACGGGCCGTATGATCGATTACAAACATGGGCCAATAGCGAGCGCATTATAGCCGTAAGCGGGCTAGAGTTGGAATCGTCCGTTCATGGGCCTACCATAACGGGTCATCATTAATAGGCTGTATTTGATGGCGCTATGAAAACGCCCAATGTATTAACGGACCACAAACGGGCCGATCAGAACCACGGGCTGAATTTGGCCCACAAGAAAATATAACATGGAACCGTCGTAAGTAAACGAATGCTCGAAATGAGCCCAAGAATAAATGGGCTCGAGAAGGCCGAAGATAACATGGGTGGAAATGGCCCAACCAATAACGGGCCATTAATGGGTATAAAGTGATACACTATTCATTACGAGCCGCCACCACGGGCCATTAATGGGTCTAAAGTGATACCTTTGTTCATTGCGGGCGATTTCACCACGGGCGTTAATAGGCCAAGAGTTACATAGGGCCTCATATGGGTCGAAAGATGTCATGGGCCATACATGGGCGAAGTGGCAATTTGGAATCATATTGGATGGCCCATATGACGCCATCGGGCCTAATTCGGTAGGGCGAACGGGCCTTGGGTTAGCGGGCTGTAAATGGGCTATATGCGAACAGGCCGTTAACAGGCTTTCCATGGGCCAGCTCGTCACCTTTTGACCAAGTCAAATGGGTCGGCCTTTTCACAGGAATGGGCCTCTGTTGGGCCGTGCCACGTGTCGACGTATCATAGGCGCCTTCGTCCGATGAGTGGATGACATCTGTCCCAACAATGAGCCGACACGTGTTTCCTCCGACCAATGACGATTTTACACGGAAAATCCCCATTGGTCGGGCTGTTAACGGGTTATTGGATCCAAAACCGACTGATAGCTTAACGGCGTTCGTTACGGTGGATGCCAAGTGTCGGTCACCCTTGACAAAAGCACTTCGTGACTTGCGATTTATCGTCATGGAAGTGGACACTTCGATGATAATTTTGGTAATGTCATGGAACACTTCTCGTCGACCGCAGTATGACTATCTTGATTCTCGCTATAAATTTGTCATGGATGTACATGCATGACAAAAAACGCGACCTACTGTGACAAACACGTATCATCACGGAAGTGTATTTTTTTGTAGTGTTGTTCTCCAGAAGCTATGCAGCATCCTTGGGTAAAAGGAGCTTTAGCCGTCACGGGCAAGCTCCACAAGGAAAATATGGACCTCAAGGAACAAGTCAATAAGCTTGAGGAGGAGAATCGTATCCCGAGGGGCATCATCGCCAAGAAGATCACAACACCAACTCTAAAGAAGGAGACATAATCACATGGGTATGGGCACTCCCCTTGGCAACTGCCAAGCTTGGGGGAGGTGCCCGGTATCGTATCACCATCACACTCCTATCTTTACCTTTTTCTTAGTTTGATCCTTTTGGTAATATCTTGATCCAGTAGAATAAAGTTTTGGTATGAATTAGTTTTGAGTTTTGCTTTGTGATCCCTCTGTGTAATCGAGTCCGTGAGCTATATATAATAAAGATTAGTGTTGAGTCAAGGGCTTTGCTATCTTGCTATGATCTTGAGAAAATAGAAAGAATAAAAAGAAATAAAAGAGTTCATATTGATCTTATGGATAGTAATGACTTCACACATAAAGAGTATGAGGCATAAAAGTTGTTGAGAGTTCACAAACATAGTTTTGGTCATCGTTGCAATTAATAGGAAGTAATAAAGAAAGAGAGGTTTTCACATATAAATATACTATCTTGGACATCTTTTATGATTGTGAGAACTCATTAAAATATGACATGCTAAAGAGTTGATGTTGGACAAGGAAGACAGCGTAATGGGTTATGTTTTCTCACATCTCAGTTAAAGTATATTGTCATGGATCATCCAACATGTTGAGCTTGCCTTTCCCCCTCATGCTAGCCAAATTCCTTGCACCAAGTAGAGATACTACTTGTGCTTCCAAATATCCTTAAACCCAATTTTGCCATGAGAGTCCACCATACCTACCTATGGATTGAGTAAGATCTTTCAAGTAAGTTGTCATGTTGCAAGCAACAAAAATTGCTTTCTAAATATGTATGACTTATTAGTGCAGAGAAAATAAGCTTTATACGATCGTGTGATATGGAAGTAATAAAAGCGATGGACTGCATAATAAAGGTTCATATCACAAGTGGCAATATAAAGTGACGTTCTTTTGCATTAAGATTTTGTGCATTCAACCCTTTAAGCACATGACAACCTCTGCTTCCCTCTACAAAGGGCCTATCTTTTACATTATGAAGAGTCAAGGTGATCTTCACCTTTCCCTTTTTATTTTATCCTTTGGCAAGCACCTCGTGTTGGAAAGATCCGGATATATATATCCAATTGGATGTAAGTTAGCATGAACTATTATTGTTGACATTACCCTTGAGGTAAAACGTTGGGAGGCAACACTATAAGCCCCTATCTTTCTCTGTGTCCGACTAAAACTCCATAACCATAAGTATTGCGTGAGTGTTAGCAATTGTAGAAGACTAAATGATAGTTGAATATGTGGACTTGCTGAAAAGCTCTATTTTTGACTCTTTTCGATGTTATGATAAATTGCAATTGCTTCAATGACTGAGATTATAGTTTGTTAGTTCTCAATGAAGTTTCTGAACCATACTTGACATTGTGAATAGATTGTTACTTGAGCATAAGAAATCATATGACAAAATCTATATATGTTGCTGTTATAAGAACGATCATGATGCCCTCATGTCCGTATTTTATTTTTATCGACACCTCTATCTCTAAACATGTGGACATATTTTTCGATATCGGCTTCCGCTTGAGGACAAGCGAGGTCTAAGCTTGGGGGAGTTGATACGTCCATTTTGCATCATGCTTTTATATTGATATTTATTGCATTATGGGTTGTTATTACACATTATGTCACAATACTTATGGCTATTCTCTCTTATTTTACAAGGTTTATCATGAAGAGGGAGAATGCCGACAACTGGGATTCTGGGCTGGAAAAGGAGCAAATATTGGAAACCTATTACGCACGACTCAAAAGTCCTGAAACTCCACGAAAGTCATTTTTGGAATTAATAAGAATTATTGAGCGAAAGAAGTACGGAGGGGCCCACACCACAGCCATGAGGGTGGGGCGCCCACCTCACAGGCGCGCCTGCCTCGTGGGCCCCGGTGGCCTCCGGTGCCCATCTTACGCTATATGAAGTCTTTTACCTGGAAAAAATCATAAGCAAGCTTATGGGATTTAAACTCCGCCACCACGAGGCGGAACCTTGGCGAACCAATCTAGGGCTCCGTGAGCTGTTCTGCCGGAAACTTCCCTCGGGAGGAAATCATCACCAACGATCCTCTCATTGGGAGGGTCAATCTCCATCAACATCTTCACCAAAGACCATCTCCTCTCAAACCCTAGTTCATCTCTTGTATCAAATCTTTGTACCAAAACCTCGATTGGTACCGTTGGTTGCTAGTAGTGTTGATTACTCCTTGTAGTTGATGCTAGTTGGTTTATCCGGTGGAAGATCATATGTTCAGATCCTTAATGAATATTAACACCCCTCTGATTATGAACATGAATGTGCTTTGTGAGTAGTTACGTTTGTTCCTGAGGACATGGGTGAAGTCTTGCTATTAGTAGTCTAAACAATAGGCCTTCTACGGGCCGTAGAGACATTGGGCCTTCTACAGGCCGTAGAAACAATGGCCTTCTACGGGCCGTATCATCAATGGGCCTTATACGGGCCGTATGATCGATTGGCCAAACATGGGCCAATAGCAGGCCGCATTATAGCCGTAAACGGGCTAGAGTTGGAATCGTCCGTTCATGGGCCTACCATAACGGGTCATCATTAATAGGCTGTATTTGATGACGCTATGAAAACGGCCCAATGTATTAACGGACCACAAACGGGCCGACTGTAACCACGGGCTGAATTTGGCCCACAAGCAGAAAATAACAGTAACGCTTCGTAAGTAAACGAATGCTCGAAATGAGCCCAAGAATAAATGGGCTCTGAGAAGGCCGAAAGATAACATGGGCTGGAAATGGCCCAACTGAATAACGGGCCATTAATGGGTATAAAGTGATACACTATTCATTACGAGCCACTTTCACCACGGGCCATTAATGGGTCTAAAGTGATACCTTTGTTCATTGCGGGCCGCCACCACCACGGGCCGTTAATAGGCCAAGAGTTACATAGGGCCTCATATGGGTCGAAGATGTCATGGGCCATACATGGGCCGGTGAAAACGGGTGGAATCATATTGGATGGCCCAGATGACGCCATCGGGCCTAATTCGGTAGGGCGTAACGGGCCTTGGGTTAGCGGGCTGTAAATGGGCTATATGCGAACAGGCCGTTAACAGGCTTTCCATGGGCCAGCTCGTCACCTTTTGACCAAGTCAAATGGGTCGGCCTTTTCACAGGAATGGGCCTCTGTTGGGCCGTGCCACGTGTCGACGTATCATAGGCGCCTTCTGTCCGATGAGTGGATGACATCTGTCCCAACAATGAGCCGACACGTGTTTCCTCCAGCCAATGACGATTTTACACGTGGAAAATCCCCATTGGTCGGGGCTGTTAACGGGTTATTGGATCCAAAACCTGACCTGATAGCTTAACGGCGTTCCGTTACGGTGGATGCCAAGTGTCGGTCACCCTTGACAAAAGCACTTCTGTGACTTGCGATTTATCGTCATGGAAGTGGACACTTCTGTGATGATAATTTTGGTAATGTCATGGAACACTTCTACGTCAGCACAGGTATGACTATCTTGATTCTGTCATAAATTTGTCATGGATGTACATGCATGACAAAAAACGCGACCTACTGTGGCAAACACGTATCATCACGGAAGTGTATTTTTTTGTAGTGTTGTTCTCCAGAAGCTATGCAGCATCCTTGGGTAAAAGGAGCTTTAGCCGTCACGGGCAAGCTCCACAAGGAAAATATGGACCTCAAGGAACAAGTCAATAAGCTTGAGGAGGAGAATCGTATCCCGAGGGGCATCATCGCCAAGAAGATCACAACACCAACTCTAAAGAAGGAGACATAATCACATGGGTATGGGCACTCCCTTGGCAACCGCCAAGCTTGGGGAGGTGCCGGTGTCGTATCACCATCACACTCCTATCTTTACCTTTTCTTAGTTTGATCCTTTTGGTAATATCTTGATCCAAAGAGAATAAAGTTTTGGTATGAATTAGTTTTGAGTTTTGCTTTGTGATCCCTCCGTAATCGAGTCCGTGAGCTATATATAATAAAGATTAGTGTTGAGTCAAGGGCTTTGCTATCTTGCTATGATCTTGAGAAAATAGAAAGAATAAAAAGAAATAAAAGAGTTCATATTGATCTTATGGATAGTAATGACTTCACACATAAAGAGTATGAGGCATAAAAGTTGTTGAGAGTTCACAAACATAGTTTTGGTCATCGTTGCAATTAATAGGAAGTAATAAAGAAAGAGAGGTTTTCACATATAAATATACTATCTTGGACATCTTTTATGATTGTGAGAACTCATTAAAATATGACATGCTAAAGAGTTGATGTTGGACAAGGAAGACAGTAGAATGGGTTATGTTTTCTCACATCTCAGTTAAAGTATATTGTCATGGATCATCCAACATGTTGAGCTTGCCTTTCCCCCTCATGCTAGCCAAATTCCTTGCACCAAGTAGAGATACTACTTGTGCTTCCAAATATCCTTAAACCCAATTTTGCCATGAGAGTCCACCATACCTACCTATGGATTGAGTAAGATCTTTCAAGTAAGTTGTCATGTTGCAAGCAACAAAAATTGCTTTCTAAATATGTATGACTTATTAGTGCAGAGAAAATAAGCTTTATACGATCGTGTGATATGGAAGTAATAAAAGCGATGGACTGCATAATAAAGGTTCATATCACAAGTGGCAATATAAAGTGACGTTCTTTTGCATTAAGATTTTGTGCATTCAACCCTTTAAGCACATGACAACCTCTGCTTCCCTCTACAAAGGGCCTATCTTTTACATTATGAAGAGTCAAGGTGATCTTCACCTTTCCCTTTTTATTTTATCCTTTGGCAAGCACCTCGTGTTGGAAAGATCCTGATATATATATCCAATTGGATGTAAGTTAGCATGAACTATTATTGTTGACATTACCCTTGAGGTAAAACGTTGGGAGGCAACACTATAAGCCCCTATCTTTCTCTGTGTCCGACTAAAACTCCATAACCATAAGTATTGCGTGAGTGTTAGCAATTGTAGAAGACTAAATGATAGTTGAATATGTGGACTTGCTGAAAAGCTCTATTTTTGACTCTTTTCGATGTTATGATAAATTGCAATTGCTTCAATGACTGAGATTATAGTTTGTTAGTTCTCAATGAAGTTTCTGAACCATACTTGACATTGTGAATAGATTGTTACTTCAGCATAAGAAATCATATGACAAAATCTATATATGTTGCTTGTTATAAGAACGATCATGATGCCCTCATGTCCGTATTTTATTTTTATCGACACCTCTATCTCTAAACATGTGGACATATTTTTCGTTATCGGCTTCCGCTTGAGGACAAGCGAGGTCTAAGCTTGGGGAGTTGATACGTCCATTTTGCATCATGCTTTTATATTGATATTTATTGCATTATGGGTTGTTATTACACATTATGTCACAATACTTATGGCTATTCTCTCTTATTTTACAAGGTTTATCATGAAGAGGAGAATGCCGAGCAAGCTGGATTCTGGGCCGAAAAGGAGCAAATATTGAAACCTATTCTCACAGCTCCAAAAGTCCCAAACTCCATGAAAGTCATTTTTGGAATTAATAAGAATTATTGAGCGAAAGAAGTACGGAGGGGCCCACACCACAGCCATGAGGGTGGGGGCACCCACCTCCTGGCGCGCCCGCCTCGTGGGCCCCTGGTGGCCCTCCGGTGCCCATCTTCTCGCTATATGAAGTCTTTTACCTCGAAAAAATCATAAGCAAGCTTATGGGATCTAAACTCCGCCACCACGAGGGAACCTTGCGTAACCAATCTAGGGCTCCGTGAGCTGTTCTGCCGGAACTTTCCCTCAGGGAGGAAATCATCACCATCGTCATCACCAACGATCCTCTCATTGGGAGGGGGTCAATCTCCATCAACATCTTCACCAGCACCATCTCCTCTCAAACCCTAGTTCATCTCTTGTATCAAATCTTTGTACCAAAACCTCAGATTGGTACCTGTTGGTTGCTAGTAGTGTTGATTACTCCTTGTAGTTGATGCTAGTTGGTTTATCCGGTGGAAGATCATATGTTCAGATCCTTAATGAATATTAACACCCCTCTGATTATGAACATGAATGTGCTTTGTGAGTAGTTACGTTTGTTCCTGAGGACATGGGTGAAGTCTTGCTATTAGTAGTCATGTGAATTTGGTATTCGTTCGATATTTTGATGAGATGTATGTTGTCTCTCCTCTAGTGGTGTTATGTGAACGTCGACTACATGACACTTCACCATTATTTGGGCCTAGAGGAATGCATTGGGAAGTAATAAGTAGATGATGGGTTGCTAGAGTGACAGAAGCTTAAACCCTAGTTTATGCGTTGCTTCGTAAGGGGCTGATTTGGATCCATATGTCTCATGCTGTGGTTAGGTTTACCTTAATACTTCTTTTGTAGTTGTGGATGCTTGCAATAGGGGTTAATCATAAGTGGGATGCTTGTCCAAGAAAGGGCAGTGCCAAGCACCGGTCCACCCACATATCAAATTATCAAAGTAACGAACGTGAATCATATGAGCGTGATGAAACTAGCTTGACGATAATTCCCATGTGTCCTCGGGAGCGCTTTTCTCATTATAAGAACTTGTCCAGGCTTGTCATTTGCTACAAAAAGGATTGGGCCATCTTGCTGCACCTTATTTACTTTCATTGCTTATTACCCGTTACAAATTATCTTATCACAAAACTATCTGTTACCTACAATTTCAGTGCTTGCAGAGAATACCTTACTGAAAACTGCTTATCATTTACTTCTGCTCCTCGTTGGGTTCGACCAGGCCCGAACACAGGGGTGTGCGGCCGGTGCGGCCGCACAGGGCCTCCAATTAGCAGGGGGCCCATTTTAGGCCTAGTTTAGCTAGCAGGCCTAGTTTAGCTAATTAGATGGCCTGCAGAATATCGATCGTTTGCATGTGAGTTGTTGGAATCCCGGTCTAGCACTAACCCTAATGGCGCAGCGTCGGACCGGCAGCGGCAGGCCAGCAACACAACAGAGGACCGACAGCGGGAAGGCCTGCAACGCAAGGAGGTACGACAACTGTCTGGTGCTGCAACATCCAGCGGTAACTAGGTCAGGCATACGGCCGTGTTCCGGCGACGCACTAAATCAACTAATCAAGGGAACTCCATGGACAAGTGCTAGCTCTTTGTCACTTTAATTTCTCAATCAACATAATATTGGCTGCTTCGTCTTCTTTCCACATGATCGCCGATCGATCACACCTCTAGACTGCTCGCTTCTCCTTCAATTCCTCGCAGCTGTCCCGGGTCCGTTCAACCAGACAAGTTCGACGTCCATCTCTTGGATCCCAAGTGAGTTCTACGATTTGCCTAGCAAGCAGTTCTACCAATAGTTTGTTCCTAACTGTTTGATATGCATCAATTTGTCTAGACGTCTGATGTTTCAGGATCCAAGCCATGTCCACTACAAAATCTACCTAGAGAATATTAATCTGATTAACAAAAACGCTTGATGATTTAACTCAATCTCATAAAGCAACTAGAAATAAATCAACTTTTTTCCCCATGGAGATAGGCCTCATTTGAGAGTTTGGCACAGGGCCCCGGATTTTGACGGCCCGGCCCTGGGTTCGACACTCTTATTTATCGGAAGGACTACGGCCCGGCCCTATACTTGTGGGTCATCAGTACCCATTTTGCAATGGAACCTCTCAAGTTAGTCACAAGGGTCTTAGGGACCCAAATAGCATAGAATCGGAATGCATTTCGAGGACCAACAAATTTTGCATAAACTTCTCCATCCTTAGTCTTACGAAGAACATAGGATGGACGCATGAACTCTTTTGGTTTGTTGAGAGTGGGCACGCCCCTTGTGGCCTTCCCACTAACAACCTTACCTTTCTCCTTGTGCCCTTCTCGCACAAATGTTTCCTTTAGAGGGGTTGTGCACTTTTGAGAGGACGTCTTCGTCTTGCTTGTGCTTGGGTCAAACCCGAGTCCCTCTTTGGCAAACACCTCACTGTGTTGGCTCAATATCTCATTAAGGTTCTTTTGCCCTTGAGCACATGTCATGAGACCTTTCTCAATTTGAGCCTTAAGGAAGCGATTTTCCTCAGGAATAGATGCTAGATCACTACTAGAGTTAGTAGTACAAGCATCAACATTAATAATAGGAGAAGAGTAAGCCTTGGCTAGAGTTTCAAGATAAGTAAGTTTGGTCGTCTCAAAACTCTTTGTAAGAAGGGTGAGCTCTTCTTCCTTAGTCTTGAGGGACATGGACAGAAGCTCACAATCCTTAGAGAGAGAAGCATGAGACTTCACAAGCGTACTTTTATCATTCATCAACTCTTTGCAAGAGTCAATAGCCTTTTTCAAGGAGGCAAGATCTTTAGTATGAACATCAATGTTTGCACCAATTTTTAAGCATATTTCATCATTTCGTGCTTCCTCATATTGGACTTTCCGCTCAAGGATTTCACATTTTTCCTTTTCCTCGGTGACGAGGGTTTCGAGTTCCTTAATGGTGATGGTGTGCTTACTCACCATCTCCATAAGCATACGAAACATAGTGAGCTTCTTTCCTTTGAGGGAGCACATGAACTTATTAAGTTTAGCAAGCATAGGATCATCTAGATCATCATCCTCATAACTATCCTCCGCATCAAGATACTCATCATTAGGAGCAGAAGGAGTGAAAAGAGGAGGATTTGATCGTGGGGTTACCTTGACCTTGTCAGGAGAGCTTTGGTCCTCTCCATCTTCTACCACGGCTTTTGCCATTAGGCACTTGTGAGCGTTGCCCTTGTAGTCTTTCATGTAGTTGTAGGTGACCACATCACCACTCTTGTTCACTAACCTCAAAGTGTTTTGAGGGTCTTGAGCAACTCTGGAACCACCACTAACATCATCCGGATCGGATTCTTCTTGAGCAACCATTGCTTTCCCATCTCTCTTCTTGAGCTTGGAGTTCAAAGGATTTGGCAACTTCTTCTTTGGAAAGGTCTTGGGAAACCTTGGTTTCTCCTCTCTCTTTCATAAGGGCACTTGTTGGAGAAGTGGTTGGTTTCTTCACAGTTGTAGCATTTTCTTACTTTCTTCTTTTGAAATTTTCCCTTGAATTTTCCCGCGCTAAACTTCTTGACAAAGAGAGCCATGTCTTCATATGAAGGGCCCTCATTGGATTCAATCTCATCACCATCTTCATCATCATCATCATCATCATCATCATCATCATCATCATCATCATCATCATCATCTTCTTCTTCTTCACTTTGCACACCTTCACATACATGCTTGGCCTTCAATGCAAGATTGATCTTTGATGTTGGAGTACCATGCATGGCAAGATGTTTTGTGGCATTTGCCTTTGACTCTTCAAATAGTTGGAAGGTGGATATGATGTCATCTATAGTCATTTCCTTGAAGGCATGGTGTTATCTTATGTCCCACACCATTTGATGGTGATATGGGGCAAGAGCATGAAGCAACTTATCCACAAGGAATCGCTTAGTCATGTTGAATCCATCTTGTGTCTTGTCACACTCACACGACTCAATGTCAGCGGTGAGAGTCATGAGACGCTCAAGGAGTTGATTGGGGGTTTCACCTTTCTCCATACAAAAGTTTTGCAATTTCCCCTTGGCAATTTCATATTGAGCACTCCGGAGGGTCGAGGTGCCGGTCTTGGATCTTATAATACTTTCCCATAGTTCCTTGGCACTTGTGATGTGTATGAACGGTTTCCTTTGCTTTTCAACCATACCTCTCCTTATACACATGGTTGCAGTGTCATTGAGATTCTTGTCATAAATTTCTCTTGGTGTAGGATTCTTTGGATCAACCACATGGTAACCATACTCCAAGATCTCCAGCATCTCATCATTTCCATATCGAAGATGATCCTGCATAGAAACTCTCCACAAGGCAAAATCGGAAGTGGCATCAAGTAAAGGAGGTTTGCCTTGAGGATTATATTTCGGTTTCTCAACCTGGGGTCTTGCATAAAGCCAAGGAACACTGGAGTGTTCATTGCTAGGAGGTTGTTGACCAAGTGATGAAGCAGGCACAGTTGGCCTCGAAGCCGAACCACCCGAGAGTGGTGCAAGCACCATGGACAACGTGGCTAATCTCATTTGGACCAAGGCCTCAAGAGAAGCATCATGCTCCTCTTTTTGCTTAGCAAGGGCCCGTTCCAGATCCTCAGAAGTAAAGGACTTGACTTCAGAAGAAGCCTCGCCTTTATCCTTCGGATCTGCAACAAGGGCAGTCCCATCGGGGTTCATCTCGCTCTAGGGCGGTTAAGCCACAAGAATAGAGCACGAGGCTCTGATACCAATTGAAAGGATCGAGATGGACCTAGAGGGGGGTGAATAGGTACAATTACAAATTTTAATTATTACATAGCAATTTTAGGCAACAATGCGGAATATGAAGGTGAGCCTAACAATTGCAAGTGTAGTACTAAGTGCTAAGCAAGTAACACGAGTATGTAAGTAAGCAAGCACAATATGATATAAGTAAGTGCTAAGAGACAAGTAACCACAAGTAGAGAGTTAGGGTTAGGAATAACCGCAACTCCGGGAGACAAGGATGTATGCCGATGTTCACTTCCTTGGAGGGAAGCTAGTCACCGTTACCGAGGTGGATATTACCACGAAGGCACACCAACGCCACGAAGGCTCACCCTATTCTCCCTTTGAGACAACACCACAGAGGCGCTTCTCAACCACTAGTGGTAGACCTTGGGGTGGTCTCCAAACCCTCACAAACTTTTATGGGGGTAATCACAAGGGTCAATTCCTCTCCGAAAGACTCCTACCGCATAGGAGTCTCCAACCTCCAAGAGTAATAAGAATGATGGGGAAAAGCTCAAGACTTGCTCAAATCACGAATTCCTTTGGTGCAAAGAGGGCGAAGGAGTGGATCTATCACTTGATTGAAGAACTTCTCTCAAATGTTCCCAAATCACTTGGGGATCTAGGATTTGATGTAGAGGATTGAGAGAGAGAGAGAGAGAGAGTGAAAAGTGTTCTTGGCAAGCTCAAAGTGAATGGTCAACCTCATCCCGTGGAAGGGAGAAGCCTATATATAGTGGGTGTGGAAAAAGTAACCGTTTGAGCCACTTAAGTGCACAGAAGAGGTCGGACGTCCGGACAAGACGGACGTCCGGTGCTAAATATGTCCGGACGTCCGACAGTTATCGGTCGTCTGGCCGCTGGGAACACATAAGCCACGAATCAGCACACAACACACAGACATCTGAGACGTGTCGGTCGTCCGGAGACCGGACGTCCGGAGAGTCCCGGAAATCCAGAAATATTGTTTTGTGGAGAAAATACCGGACGTCTGAGACGTGCCGGTCGTACGGAGATCGGACATCCGGAGAGGTTTGGAAATCCATGAATATTGTTCTATAACAGAAACACCGGACGACCGTAGAGAGTTGGACGTCCGGACAGCTGAGAGGGATCGGACGTCCGTAGAGTACCGGATGTCCGAAGAGAAAAACTAGAGTTGGTGGGTTTGAGCAAATCTTTCACTAGATCCAACGATCCCCTCTTAATAGTGCGGGATCCCTATACTCAAGAACAAACCGTAAACAAAGCCAAGGCTAATGTCTTGTATCTCCGATCTTGAGTTATATGCATTTGTCCCTAGTCATGATCCACACACGGCCTTCGAGACATAATCCTGAGATATAATTGATAAACGTGATTAGTCCCAACATGCATGTTGTCATCAACATCAAAATATGATTAAGGGCATGATTGCACTTTCAAGTGTCCTACCCAAAATCCGTGTTTTCTGGTGGAGAGTGGTCTAGGGAAACTGCCAAGCCACGGAGAGTTGCACCAGTGCCATGTCAGAGATGACACTTTTTGGTCAGCTTTATGAACATGAGGCAGAGTTCTTTACCACATGATATCCATTCGATGGTTCCGAAGGAGAATGCTGCAATTATGGTTACTTTCATGTGAGATATTTGGCACTCGAGGAATAGTTACACCCATGGAGAGGTTCAATACCAGCTGCGGCAATCCATGCTTTATGATAGATGAGATTGTCCGGGCGCTAGGGCTTCCTTTGCTTGAAAGAAGTGCTCTGTCGGGACAAGAGATCAAGTGGTGACCACCTGATGAAGGGTGGATAAAATTAAACTCTAATGGTTCCATTGATGTTGCTAGCCAACGTGTAGGTGTTGGGATGGTAGCTCGCGGCCATGGAGGTGTTCTTCTGACAGCGAAGGGAGGTTGCTATGACCACATTATTGATCTGTTTGCAGCTGAAATACTAGTAGTAGCCTGTCGAGATGCTTTGCTTCTTGTGTCGTCCAAGTCCATGCAACACATGATACTAGAAATGGACCGACAAGATGTCAAGAATTGTTGGGGATCCAACTCGGAGAAGTCTTAAGGATACCACATTTTGTGTGAGATGAAAGAGATTGTCTTTTATTTCGATGCATTCAAGCTTCTTTTTGCTGGGCGACAGGGTAACGCGGTTGCTCATAGTATATCTAAAGAGGCTTTAAAGTCTGATGACTGGGTAATGAACTTTGATGTAATACATGGCTTTCTGACACACAATGTGCGCTATACTTGCATATAAAAAAGATGCATAGATATTGCCCATTTCCCCATGAGTATCCAGAAGACATCTTCCTACCCTTGCCGACTATACTAGGGACGCTTGCTCCTCCATGCTAGTCACTACACTCAAGCAATTCCTCAGTCAATTCTTTGCTTAGCTACTCTGTCATTGTTAGGCATGAAAGGCGTCGAGAAGTTCCAAACAATGTAGTCTAGTAGACTACGAATGAGTCATTTGTTTCACATGTCACTTTGGAGCGCTTGTAATATCAGACGGTGCATATCTTTGCAGGTAGCCTATACATGAACCTCAAGTTATGTATTATCACTGGATTAGGGGTTACAGAAAACATCAGTTCTGGCACTCGCATATGCTAGTTGTGATTCTCGTACAACGAGCAAGTTGTAGTTGGATGCAGCTGATTAAACGAAAATCCAGCTTCCTCACAAAAGCAAATAAAGGGAATTAAAATCGAGCTACACATCATATTTTAACATGCTTTTCGTATCAACATTTCAATATTTTTGGGGAATTATCTCTTGAGCTATAGTTTCTGTTTAGATGTGACAACTCACCGTCGTGGAATCCATCCCATACCTGACCATACTACACAAAAAATGAAGGGGTGGATACGCTCAACTGGCTATTAGAGTATTAGGGATACCAACACATGGGTTCAAGATTTAGGGACGATATTGGAACTAACACCATGCCATGTGTTTTTGATTGATATGGTCATGTTTTGCTATAAATCTTTTGATGCTTGATGACTTGGACTTATTTTACTCCCTCCATTCCTAAATATAAGTCTTTCTACATATTTCACTATGGATTACATACGGAGCAAAATGAGTGAATCTACACTCTAAAATGTATCTATATACATCAGTATATGGTCCATAGTGAAATCTCTACAAAGAATTATATTTAGGAACAAAGGAGTAGTTTAGTAAAATGGCTGTGTGTGTCATATGATATAAAAGTCGGGGTCATCCCCTTTTTGAAAAATACCACATGTATTAATTTTTATTTCAGATAGTAGTAACTACAACAATAATGGACGGTCAAAATGATGAATCGTCGTGAAGAGTCACACATTACTTTTCTGATCTAACACCATGAATGAATTTAGCAGCAAGGACAAATTGACAAACACGTAAACGTTTCAAAAGTTATGATAAGCTAGGTACCAAAGTATTGAACTATTTGTCATGTGTCCAATTCACCCATCTTATGTCCAGCATGTTCCTTGTCTACCTTATTTATTGCTTAATGTTAGTTCGGAGTTGAATATCATTTACATGTATATTACTCTGGGGTTGTTCCCTACACTGACAATCTCCTTTTAAAACAACTATAACATTATGAGTCTATATATGCCCCTGCCTGCAACACCATATATTTTCTCATATCACACCATGCAACAGCTTTTGTGCTACTCTATCACTTGTAGGCATGTGAGACATCGGGATGATCACAAGAACATTCATACGTCATCCACGGGACATCACCAAGAGCAGACCTAATTCATATTGATATTGACCATACACCAAAGCAAGGTGCTTTGCAAGCATGATTGAAAGGACTACTTAATTCCCGGCTCCAGAGTGTGAGGATTGTATGCTTGAGTTCATGTTCCACCATGGTGACCCATTGAAGGAGAGAATCACATCAAAGGGGCGTTGACTTGTGATTATCACCACCTCATCCTCCACGCGGCGTGTAGCAACGTACAAGATGCTAGTAGGGGGCTCGAGAATCTTGCAATTAGCACGAGCCACGATCATCAAGGATCAGGAAAGATGAGATATACAAACATACTACGTGAGATATTCAAGCATCTTATCCTTTGGTTTTGAGGTTATCAAGTTTGTTTTGAGAAAAAAAAGGTCAATATATTTTTTTGAGACATGGCATTTTTTCCTAGGCCAAACTGATGCTCCCATTCGGTGTGGTACGTTGACCAACAGAGTGAAGGCAAATGACTTTGTCTTATTCCACACAATGAAGTCTTCCAGTAAATTACCATTAAGTGGGATTATAATTATTCTCTCAACATCAATGGGCCTAAAAACGTCTCTCATTAGATACTCATCCCACCTTCGCGTCATAGGGTTTATGAGTTCATCAAGTGTTTTGAGAATGATTTGACCTCTTGGGGTGATAACCTTTCTTGTAGGACTGTTGGGGATCCAATGATCTTCCCAGATGTTGTTTTTTGTACCAGGTCCTACCCTCCATACATGCCCCCTTTAAAAACTTGCAAACCAGCAACAATGCTCTACCAAGTGAAAGAGGAACCCTTTTTGGGCCTGTTTCAAGAAGTTCCCATCTGAAAAGTATTTTGCGCGTAGAACACTCACAAATAAAGAATATGGATTACTAATCAAGCGCCAACTTTGCTTAGCTAGCATGGCTAGGTTAAAAGCATGAAGGTCTCGAAAGCCCATGCCTCCCAACTTCTTTGGGATGCGTAATCTCCACCATGCTGCCCAATGCATGCGCTTTTGGTCTTCAGTATCACCCCACCGGTATCCGGCCAACACATCGTTCATTTCCTTTCATAGCTTCTTCAGGTGTTTGTTTGATAGTCTGTCTGTAAGTTTGATATATATGGTTACCTCCACCATGCATGGGGGCGGTGAGGATGCCACCAGAATTACGAGGTACGACGATTTTTTCCTACACGACTCTAACAAAGACTCTAGCACCGGAAAATCATTTAGAAATATTTCAGCCAAGTTTCCCAAATATCCGCACATAAAAAATATGTTGCAGCAAGAAATCTGAGATATACAAACATCAGTTTGTCTAATTCACATCTGGATGTTTTTTAAGGATGCCACATCTAAGCTCCCACAAATATATAATGCAGCAACAAAAAACAAAAAAAACTAGGACAAAAAATAAATAAATCACAAACAAAGTGGACATCAGACCCAACAAACATACCATGTGAGACATTCAAGCATTAAGATTATCAAGTTTTTTTGTTGAGATTATCAAGTTTTGTTTTTGAGAACAAAGGCCAATGCTTTTTTTCAGGCATTTTTTTTGCTGGGCCAGTGCTTATAGTTCCTAATAATAACCTTTTTTTTGAAGGTAAGTTCCTAATAATAACCAATGTTCAAACAAATTGGGCCCAAAAGGCCACTGGACAACCCCATGCCCAGGCTCACCGAAGCCCACACCGGGCCTGTAGAATCCAATCCAAACCCTATAATACGCAGCAAGCCAGCGACCGATCCTCCGCCGCCCCTCGCCCCGCCGCCACTTCTCCTCCGGCCGCAGCCGCCGTGGCCTCCACGACGAGCTCGGTAACGACCCCGTCCCCCCTCTTTCCTTGCCTAGTTCTATTGTCTTTAGGTTGTGCGAGTCGTATGGTAGTGTATGCCGGTTGTTCGGATTGTATTTCGGTCAGTTTGCTGTTGCTCCCACTCGGACGGACGGATGGATTGTTGATTTTATCCGTCGCGCATCGCAAAAACTGATTACCGGCGGATCTCATCGCCGCCGTGTATGAGACGATGCCACAGTGACCCGCCCCGCCGTCGCCGTTCTGTATTGGGCTCGCGTCTGCGGTCCAGTAGGCGATGGCGGTGTACATTTGCGCAGTCCTCTTACGATTCTGTAGATTTATATCAGGGATTTGAAAGAAGAGCACAGCACAGCAGTGGCATGTTTAAGTTGCTAGCCTGTTTGTTAGCCCTCTGTTAGGAATCTGATTAGGCGCTGGTGTTTGGTTAGTATCTCCAGAAATACAGCACGCCTCTGAGATGTGGTAAGAACCTGTGTATATGGCAAATATTATGTGGGCTGTGTTGATATATTTTCTGTGTTGATATATATGTGGGAGTATTTTTTTGTTTATCCTTCTGTTCTGCTTGCTGTAGTTTCCCTAGAAATTCAGGTTTCATTCTCGTTCTTGCTGCTGTTTCGTGGAGGATCATTGTTGATGCAGATGACGAGACACAAGTTTATGGGTAATTTGCGTCTGAGGCATCTCTGTGATGTCACACCCTTTTCACCTTGGAGATCTGATGCATACTTGATAACAATGTTGAGGATATCGCTTATCGTTATCGTCACGGTCAGCTAGGGATTAGAGATTAATCGGAAATCGACCGATTAATCGATTTTATCGGTCGACTATTAATCGGATATTTTTTTGCAAATCTCAGGTTCCCAACACTAAAATACGCTACATTCAACACTAAAACAATATTTGACATAAGTGTTACCCTGATTTCTAGCCTTTGAAGACTCGTCAAATGACAAACAAAATAAGGCAATAGTACATATTCCGTAACAAGGTCCACAAAACATAAATAAACATAGTTTTTGCCAACATAGTGCAATGAATAGGTCTAATTTATCGGTAAATTCCCGATAAATCGCTTGTCAGAGCGATAAATCGGTCCAAAAGATAAACGGTAAAGATAAGGCATAATCTTATCGGTCACCCCCCGATTAGCGATAAATCGGAAGATTAATCGGTGAATCGGAAGATTTCTTGAACAGTGCTTGATAATATCCTCCTCTTCCCTTAATTCATTTTTTTTTCATTTCTTTCACTTGTTTGGGTGAGATGAGGATATAATTACATTGTTGATGGATGATATGATGTCCAATGAATCATGTATTAGCTCTATCTGATCATACCCCATATTGATTTTATTAACATAGAAAACTTTGCCGTTTTGTTTGAGTTTCTCTTTTTATTTGCTGGTCCGTTTCTTTTTGTTGCTGAAAATGAGCGTTGTTGATGCATATGAGGATACACGAGTTTATGGGTAATTTGCGTCTGAGGCATTTCAGTGATGTCATACTCTTTTTCACCTTGGAGATCTGATGCATCCCCTCACTCACTTCTTTTTTGTTATTTGTACTTCTCTTTCAAAAGTCTTTTGTTTCGGGTTTTAATTGGCGAGAGATGAGATGATGATTGAGATTAATTTCCCTATTGGTTTGACTGGCTGACATGATGGCCTAAAATACTGAACCGAATCTGATCATCCTGCCTTGTTTGATACGAAGTGAAATGAATTTGTTTGAAGCTTTTCCAGCTTCAAAGATATGCTGGTGTTTGTTGTAGAATGATACAAAAAATGATTTTAGTGTAGTTTAAAACACAAACAAGCAATGTTAGATCAATTCAGATATAAAAACTTTTTAGGGTAATTTGCATAGAATGGGCATAGTCAATGCAGATGAGGATACATGAGTTTATGGGTAATTTGCATCTGAGGCATTTCTGTGATGTCACACTCTTTTTTGAGATCTGATGCATCTGCCCTCAATGTTGTATTTTCCTTGCTGGTACTTTCCTTTTAGAAATATATTTAATTTTGTGTTTAGTAGGCCAGAGATGATATGATGAATGAGATTAATTTCCCTATTGGTTTGATTGGCTGATATGATGGCCTAAAATACTGAACCGAGTCTGATCATTCTCTTGCTTCCAAGATTAAGTCCTTGCTTTATCATTGCATCCTTTGCTATGTTCCATGCAGACTAATTTAATCTAATCATTTTCTAATTTAATCAGTGGAGGTGAGATGATGAATGATTAATTTCCCTATTGGTTTGATTGGCCAACATGATGGCCTATATACTGAACCGAGTCTGATCATCATCCCTGGTTTGATAAAAAAAGTAGTGCATTTTGTTTTTAACTTTCTTCTGGTTTTGAAATGCTTTAACTCTGCCTTGTATATTGGTGTCAAAAATGAGTTTGATTGTTTCTTGCTGTCTTCTTTCAATGTTCGTTTGAAATGTATAGTTTTTTCAAGTTGTTGCTTCTGTTTTTGGAACGAGCATTGTTGATGCAGGTGAGGAGTCACAAGTTTATGGGTAATTTGCGTCTGAGGCATTTCTATGATGTCACACCCTTTTCACCTTGGAGATCTGATGCATCCTTAATAATGTTCACTTATTTTGACTTCTTCCTTTTTTTCATTTATTTCTAATGTCTAGATGGATCTTGCTGTATGCTCAATCTGACATTCCAGTTTACTTTCTGCGCTTCAATTTTCTTCTTCTTTTTTTTATCTATTATAATTCAAGTCCTTGTGGTTCTTCTAGTTTTGAGTTGGAACATTTGGTGGTGCAATGATTATAAAACATTCCTCGTACTGATGGGAGATCCACGTGAACGACTCCTATACACCCATAGAATCTGAGCACCAAAGTGTTTTTGTTTGCGGTGGCCGAGGATTAAACTAAATTATAGACAAGCATACGTCTGAATTTTCTTCATGTGGAACGATCTAATCTTCTCTATGAGGCCAATGATCTTGCTCATTTCTGTCCGCACTTTTATTTGATGTGTTTCGTGGTTGTGTGATGCCGACGATTAGTGTGAACATTTCTCAATGAGATCACTAATGATTACATCCTACTGCCTTCCTTCTGAGGCATTGTGATTCCTGGAATCCTTGTTCCATTTTTCTGTCAATTTGTTTTTCCGCCTCCTAAATTAGTTGTTTGCCCAGGTGGAATGATGATTACAAGTGCATAGTTCATATGATCAAATCGTGATTACTTGAACAAAAATAGTCTTTCGCTCCTATCTGACCACCTTTCAACCTCACCCCTTTTCAGGAGAATCAAATGACTTAGTTCGTTTTTTTTTTCGTTTTTTGCATATTACATGTAGAACACTGCAGAAATGTAGGGAAAGGCTGCATACTATAGACCAAAAGTGATCGGACCGTTCCCCGGACCCTACGCTAGCGGAAGCTACGAGCAACGGGCTGCCCTATTACATGTAGAACGCTATGTTAACAAGGTGTAGTTTTATTAATTCGTTAGAGGTGCCAACCATCGTTCTATATCACCACCCATATTCTGAGTCCTCTTATTACATATTATCTTGGTTTGACATGTTAATTCTTTTCTATTGTTTTCCCAATGATTAGACTAAACTAATAGACAAGCAATTTTCTCTTGACTAATGAATATGGTGATTTTCTTATTTGCTTGGATTTGAGCAGTGATTAGACAATTCAATTAATATGATGTTCTAGCTGTGTCTGTGACTATCAATCGCTATGTTCTTACTGAGTTCCTATCCGTTTGCTTTTGAGATTGTTGTGATCTGTTCACTGATTTTCTGAATTCAGCTTGATTGCAAGAGGTATTCAGTTCTTCAAAACGTTTTAAACATTGATGTGATTGCGCAATAGATACTTTGATGTTTGCAATGTTTTTCTGAACTAGTTTGAGGATGATGATTTCATATCTGTCGCCCCAGTCTTAGGGTCTGCATCTGTGGATCTTTGCTGATTGACATACTTCTGAATCTGTCTCGATAGATGATGATTTCATATTTTGCTGCACCCTAATCTCTTCCCAGGAATTACCGTCAGATACAGAATGACGATATTTCTGCGGCTTTCTGAGGTTAAATATTGCTCAAGTCTTTTGCTTGTTATGTTGATACAACAGCCTCTAATAATCTCCTTTGGCTGGAATCTCTGTTTACACCTGGTTTGATTCAGCTGTGTGGTTTGCTCTGTTTTTTTCAATGTCTAATTCTCTGTATAAATTTGCATGTTGCCTTGTCTCTTGCAATCGCTGACCGAAGATGCTTTCACATGTTGATATATGTACCTGAGATTGTGTTTGTTGATATATAGGTCTATTTATAATGCAATATGATCTGATCAACTGGGGAAATGGTATGGCAGTGATGATAAAATTAAGGCTTGTTTCTCAAAACATTCGCAGTTGCCGCCCAAGAGCTTTCGCCCAGCCAGGCTTGAGAGCTAATGCTGCTAATTCCTTCCTTGGATGTCTGAGCCTTGTTAACATTCCCATTTTATCTTTGTTTCGATTTTAGTTTGTTTCTTTGCTGCTTGTTTCATTGTATTTGGTTGTTTCTCAAAACATTCGTGTTGCTGCCTGTGTTTTCGCCCCGCCATATTTTATTCTCTCAAGTTGAAATCATCCATTCTTAATCCTGTTTATGTGCTTCATTTAGATGTTGATGTTTTTAGAAGTCTTAATATGTCATTTGAAGGTCTTCATTGATCAAAACGCAATGGTGGAGCATGGAAGCCCCCTCGACAATGGTTGAACAAGCGTTCATTGCTGCCTGAATGTACGGAAAAATGTTCGGATAGAGCACGAATATGGCGGTTGGTCTACCGCTTGATAACAGGCAGATTATAGTTTACATGCTTGCTACTCCCTCCGTTCCTAAATATAAGTCTTTGTAGAGATTCCACTATGGACTACATACGGAGCAAAACGAGTGAATCTACACTCTAAATGCATCTATATACATCCGTATATGGTTCATAGTGAAATCCCTACAAAGACTTATATTTAGGAACGGAGGGAGTAGAAGCCTTCCATGCGGCGTCATGGAAGCATTGCTAGCTTGCCTATGCTTATGCTTTGTATGCTGTAGCTGTTTTTTGTAGATGAACTGGGGCGTGTTGCATGAAGACTGCCTGGATGGTTGTTTGGCCCTCTAGGGGTGTAGGTGTAGTTTTTTATTATGTCTGAGGTCCTTTGTAGTATTGGTGAACAAAAGGAAAATGTGTGTATGCTGTTTGGCTCAGCATATTGCTGCTGGAAATCGAGTTTTATCTATCAATGGTATGTTCTATTCCGATGCAAGAACAAAATAAAAACTGTCTCAGGTAAAACCTGGTTACCTGTTTCTTTCTTGTGGAATGGAAGCCTCTTACTCGATCGTATCTGTGGAATTTGTTCTCTTTGGTTGGCTTACATTTTCTAGACAACCAGGAGGGAAATGCTTGTTTTTCCAGCGGCCAAAAAAGCTGCAGGAGAAAATCGCAACTACGAGATATTTCTCGTCCTAAATATGCTGCTATGCTGCTATGGCCTCCCTGAAAGGGACTTTTTACTTGTGGATTGGCTCGGACAGGTTAAGATCGCACCTACAACCTCCGTTTGGAAGTAAGTTTGAATGTTTTGGTTCAAATGGAGGTAGTATGTGATTGATGTTATGTTGCTGGTGTTACAATGCCAACTCCGGCAGGTAGGGGACGGTGGTTTGGGAGGGCGAAGGGAGGAAATGTGATGTCGTCGGGTGAGATGAGATGCGCGGATGGCGCTGGGATCCAGACCTTCAGCTTGATCTCGAGCGAGGGAAAGGGAAGGAGGTCGCTTGTGGTGGGGAGAATGCGAGGGGATGATAGAAGGGGTGGGGGTGCCCGCCGTGGGGCAGGACGCGAGTGGTGGTTGCAACTGTGGGGGAGGTCGCCGGTGATTGGTGACGGCGGCAGACGAGGGAGAGGGAGAGGGAGAGGAATGGCATGGCATATAAGAGCGCTTGACCTGCGCTTCCACCTTAAGGCCTCATTTGGTAGAGGTGGATCGGGGGTTTTTTAGAGTATTTTCCTCGCGTGGCCCAGAAACCTCGCAAAAGCCCGAGACACCATTTGGCACGCGGGGATTCCACGGCCCAACCCGTCCGAACCCCCTCTGTTCCCCTCCTTTCCACGGGGTTCTCAGCCCTCGCGTCCCCCCTCGAGGATTTGGAGGAGACGCCGCCGCCGTCCGACTCCTCCTCAACACGCCACCACCCGATGCCTCCACGCCGGCGTACCTCCTTCGGCCGACGCCTCAACACCGATTTCTCCTCGGCTGTAAGTTCTTTCCTTCGCTCGCCTCGCCTCCCCTCCTTTCCGCTCGTCATCTAGGTTTCTTCCATCCGCCCGGCCATGGCTGCCGCCGTGTCCTCCCCGGCGAGTTCGCCAAACACGCCGTCTCCGAGGGCATCAAGGCCGTCACCAAGTCCACCTCCTCTTAGATTGTGTTGCTTTGCTTCTATCTAGTAGCAAATTACTGTTGGTTTAGTTGTTGACCGTCGACTCTGGTTATCTGCAAGTAGTAGTGGTGGTGGTAATGCTGGATGTGAACTGCCGAATTGCGCCAATGTTTCGTTGGCTCGTCGGTTGCAAGAACTGAAATATGTGTGGTGATTCTTTTGGCAAATGAAGATTTAGAAAACTATCTTGCGTTGTTGCTTCTTATTTATTTACTGATTTCCGCTGTGATTTAGTTAATGCTTAGTTTTTGAACTCATCTCACCTATGTGATTGTGCTTAAAATTCCTGGCCCATCGCATATAGATTTTTGTTTCATCAGTTTGTGCAGAACCCAGTGTTTTGCAACTCTTGTCTTAATTGTCTCTTGTTGCTGTCAATCGCTGACCCCTGGCACTATTATATAATCGAGGTACTGAGGATAAGAGCAACCGTCGATTTGTTTGCCATGGCATGTTCCTGTTATGGTAGTAGTTAGCATTGCCATCCATTAGCAATTAGCATTGCTCGCTTGTTGGTTGTAAGAACACCGAGTGATGATTTGTCTCACACTGAGGTTTCGTAGTAATGCAATGTTTCAGATTCCTAAATCATCCAGATTATTACTTGTAGTTGCATTAGGTGCAGAAGTAAGTGCTCTTGTGCTCTCTTGTTCTGGTTTGTGAATGTGTAGAAGTCAATGGAGTCCATAAGCAAATAGTATCAGTCAACGAGTCAATTGAGATATGAACAGACTTACTTGAATCCTCGTAGCGATACATCCGATCGAGTAGAGTTACCAAAACATTGAGATATGCTACTTTTTAGCAAGCTCGTGTTCTCTCTGTAAATCATGGTAGACAACGGCTCTGAACTTGCTGAATGAGGATTTTTATGACAAGTACCCTGTTTCAGTTAACTGATGAAAATGGCGATATCTTCACAATAAACTCAGTTTCAGCTCCCGACCTTTCTATCTGCTGGTTGAATGGCCATGATCGACCCAGCCTCCTCCACGCCGCCTTGAGATCTAGCCCTTTCGCCGGTATGCCCATCCGCGCCGGCTGGAGATCCTCTGGGAAACATGCGGTAGTGCCCCATTTACCCTTCTAGGCAATTGTGGATGAGTGGATGTTAGTTAGGAAGTCGTTGGCAAGTTCTTGTGCCTGCAAGCTCCTTTGATTTCTCACAAGGGAGCCTTCAGGAGCAAGGGAGTTTGGCTGTGAGAATGCGAGTGCAACAATGTTGTAATTTCTTCTGGAAAAAACAGAGCTGGAATTTGATTGCTAGAGACTATGGGTGAATGTGAATGGCTGAGATATCTATGGCCTTAATTCACTGACTATGTAGATAATACAGATTGTTTATGGCGCAATGCGAGGCTTGAGAGATGCGTGTGTTTGGTGACTACTCGCGCTTATGATCTTTCTTCCTTGTCAAAGAGAGCACGACCGTTTCTAATTCTAGTGGAAATGGTCATGTATGTCACTTGGTATATATGTGCTCTGCATTTTTGCTTGGGAAGTGTACTGACTACATTAGTTGATTACACCTACGTGCAAGGAAGTTCTGTTTGTAGCTTCTTCACCGTACTAATAATCATGTATTCAACGTTGGTCTTCATTAGTTGATTATTTCGTCCAATCGATGTTGAATTGTTAACAAGAGTGTTTGTCAGAATGGAAAACAAAGTTTATGTGAAGAGAAAGAATGTTGTCTGATCTTTGTTCCATGTCAATCTTGACAATCAATGCTTGAAACTAAGTAAGACGCTAGTACTGTACTACTAGTAAATTGTTTGTTGTTTCAGATCAGTAATCCTCTTATGACTCTAGATTCCGAACCTAGTTACTAATTTGATGCATGGCTCAATTCTTATGTGATTGTAATTGATGTTATCTAGGAGTATTTCTCACCATATGCTTTTCTTTTGGAAAATTGGAGAGATGTAGTCTTTCAACTGCTTAATATCATGTGGCAATTGGCTGGCTGCATCGAATTTCTTCACAGCTGCAGCAATTGGCAATTGGCTCGGTTGGTCCATTTGAATGTGGCTATTGACCAGCGGCGGCGTTGTTGTGTCTATTTGCTAGCTGTTGGCATTGAGCTAGCAGATTATGTATGATTAACCTATCCATCCTGATTGGACCAGGACTTGTTTTCTTGTTCAAATGATGTGAGGTGCATGAACGGTTTAAACTTAAAAATTTTATGAGATGCATGGATGGACTTTTGAGCACAGGGTCACAGGAACATGTAGTATACTGAATACATGCTAGTTTAGTACTGTACTGAACTAGGTAGCTTCCTGAATTTCGCATATAGTTTTCTTTCATACTGTTTTCCAGTCAAATGTTTAGTTTAGATATTCGAAATTCTTGACCTGACGCTGTTCTTGGACTCAACTATTTTTTTTATTATGACTTGTTGTTCTTGGGTCCGTCAATGTCGAAACAGTAGTTGTTGCTCGATGCTCTGTTCGCCATATACTTGATATGTTCAGGGTTTTTTTTCTGCATCTAACCCTTGGACCAATTCATCTGTTTTTTATAGGGACCTGATCTCGTGGAAGCACAGGCGACCACCCGTTGCCGACAGAAGTCTCCTCCACACTGTGCCACCCGCAAACATGTTTTGGAGCATCCGCCGGTCAAACATTTGTTTATGTTGTGATGAACCATTGACTTTTGTTGACGAACATCTCGTATTTTTCATTTGGACCATGGCATGTGTCATGTTTTTCATTTTTACCGTAGCATAGCATGTACAATTTTCATTTGAATCGTTGATAGTACTTGTAACAGATTATATGAGCTTGTTTGTTGTTTTGCGTAATCTAGTTGCACCTTTATTGCAAGTACATTTATTTTATGAGCTTTTGAAGCTGTAAAAATATTTTTAATTATAGTATAGTAATTTTGCAAACCCCGTGTATCAATCCATGTGTACCAAATAGTAAGGGTATGTGAGGGGTTTGTGGGTTGAGGGGGATTTGAGAGGATTGGGTGAAAGGAGGGGATTCACCAAATCCTCCCAAATCCCCTCCCCCCAAAACCCCTCCAAACCTCTCGTACCAAATGAGGCCTAACGGGTTTATAGCCTGAATTATAGCAATTCTGAGTTCGCCATTGCTCATTTCAGCCTCCATATTTTTCCGCCATCGTGCCCATATAACGATTTTGGTGCTCCAAAATTTGCACGATCTGCTTTAGTTGACCCGGGCTATTACTACTTGGACTGAATATGTTGTTTCTTTACGGAAACTTGGACTGGATATTGAGTCTATGGGTTCAACCATAATTTTCTGCAGGGTTTAGGAAGCTGATTTCTTAGGGAACCCTTGCTTGATCTGTACAAGTCATTGGTGCTATCTGCAACCAATGCGTATATGCTAGTTTCGCCCTGCTCTGCCAGTGTTCTTTTTTTTTTGCGAGAAAATTTCCGATCTATTCATCTTCAATCATGGCAGTACAACGAATACCAGAAATAATAGAAATTACATCCAGATCCATAGACCACCTAGCGACAACTACCAGCACTGAAGCGAGCCGAAGGCGCGCCGCCGTCATCGCCCCTCCATCGCCGGAGTCGGGCACAACTTGTTGTAGTAGACAGTCGGGAAGTCGTCGTGCTAAGGCCCGTGAGACCAGCGCACGAAACAGCAACCGCCGCAGATGAAGAATAACGTAGATCAGAAAAATCCAATCCGAAGACACACGAACGTAGACGAACAACGACGAGATCCGAGCAAATCCACCAAAGATAGATCCGCCGGAGACACACCTCCACACGCCCACCAACGATGCTAGACGCATCGCCGGAACGGGGGCTAGGCGGGGAGACCTTTATTCCATCTTCAGGGAGCCGCCGCCGTCTCGTCACTAGACGTTATGTGAGCGTGTACTATAAGATGATGACTTCGGTGTGTATAGATCTATGCTGTACTTCATTTCGATAGAAAATATGTATCTGCTTTTCACATCGATTTTATAAGTTCTGTTTTGGGCACATCTCGATGTGCCTTTGTTAGAGCATCTATAGCCAGGCCCCCCCCCTTACGTCCGGGCCCGGTCAAAAAACTCTACGCAGACACATCGCTCATTCTGGCTGCGGATGTCCGGGCTGATTGGCACTTCTCATACTCAGCCCAAATCTGGGGCGGGTTTGGGAGGCACGGGCACGTCCATCATGTCGGCCTGGCCCACCCAGACCCCACATATATCCCACATCTGGACGAACCCAAAACTGAAGTCAATACACTCCACTCCTCCCCCTCTCTCTCTCTCTCTCTCTCTCTCTCTCTCTCTCTCTTCCTCCTACTCCTCCTACTCCTCTTTCCGTCCCATCCGCTTATGATCTACGGTGAGTGACGGCAGCGCCGCCGCCTCCGGTGGCAGATTTGGTGGCTCCGACGACAAGGAGAGCCCTTTGCGCGATGTGGAGCCGGGCGTCCTGGAGGACATCACCCTTCACATCATGCTGTAGTGGTCGTAGGTGGACTAGGGCGACAGCGGAAGATCTGGTTCAGTGTCGTCCTCCATCACTCGACAACGCAGTGTCATAAACGTCACCGGACCCTCCCATCCTTTGCGCAGCTCCGCCTGCTCTGCGCCTGTCCAGGTACCCCCACCTACCACGCGCCCTCTCCACCTGCTCAACCTGCTCTGGATGGCGTACCCGGGCACCGCTGGGTCCTCATGCCCGCGCTGACGCTGGCATGGACTAGGACGCTCGAATCTGAGGCACGAGTGTCACGCCGCGAGCGGCAGCGGGCGGAGGCAAGAGAGGCACTGGCCACACGTCGGTGGTCCCGGGGACCATCTCCTCATGACGGTCCTCCGACGCTCCCTCACGATGACGGAGACCGACGCACACCGGCTCCGCTGTAAGAACGCCAAAGCGCTCTGGCTCGCCATCGAGCAGCCAAAGCGCGAGGCTACCTTTGAGGCGGCTGCCAATGAGAAGGTGGGCTGGATGGCCAAGGCGCATGAGCGCGTGGTCCGGAGGATGACTGATATCTCCTCCTCCCCTGACGACTCCTAGCTCACCCACCCCTCCGCCAGACCGAGCTTCGGCGACGACGCCCCTCTGGCTGCGTTGCGGACGCCTACATGGAGGGGTACAGCCACACCAACGAGTGCAAGGAGAAGGGGCCGGCGAGGAAACAGTGATTTCCTCTACCCTTCTCCGCCTCAGTTTTATCCATGTTTTTTAGCTTTTAGTATGAATTTGCGCTGTCCGGTGATGAATTTTGATCATTTTGTGTCGGATGACTATGTCCACTAAGCTAGTATGTGAAATTATGTCCGCTAAGAGTGTTAATCGTGTTCATCTACATAGTTGCTATTTTACGTGTTGCATGGATATGGGGGTGCGGATATGAGGGAGACGGCTGTGGAAGCAGCCAAATGAGGGGTGACCGGTCAGTGCCCACGGATGCGCCCGAGCATGTCCGCGAACATTTGAGGGGCCGGGTTAAATATATCCAGATCACCAGATGTAGATGCTCTTATTGCACATCTAAATGCCCAATGAAACATAAAAAAAGGATTGTCAAAGAAAAAAAGAAACATAAAAATGGAAAGAAAAAACTCCACCTAGAATCAATGACATATATATGACTTAGGTGTGTAATACTTAACGCACATCTAGATATGTTTTAGCAAAACAGATTTTATAAATAAATCTGAGGCATGTACTTCCATTTCTAAACATTCAGGTTTGGCTAAAGTGAAAATTTTCGTTTGATGTCGACTTCTGTTATTGCTACAGAGCCAGACCTATGCTATATGGCTACCGTAGACATGTTTGCCCGCCCGCTGCCACTTAACTGTTAAAGGACGTCTAGGACGACAAAATTGATAGATGCTAGCTTGCCATTGTTGAGTGAAAAATGTGTTTCCCACGGCCAAAAATGTGTTCCTCGCGGCCAAAAATGTGCTTCCTGCTGCAAAACATGTGTTTCGCTTGCTGTCCACACTTTTGGCCCCTTTGTCCTTCACAGCCGTACCTAGCTACGAGTCCAGCCATAGAACTTTTGGCCCACGTCTTCTACATTATTTTCAAAGGACGTACGGGGGAAAGAAATCATTAGATGTTCAGTCGCCATCACCGCGTGAAGAATGCGTTTCCTGTGGGCAAAAGCAATTACCGGCCACACAATTGGATGATATTTCTCGTCCTCCATATACTGCCATTTTTGTAGTTTAATTTTTTGCTCAATGGATAGCTATTTTACAATCATGTTAAATAGTATCACTGTCACAACTGCTTTATTGGTGGTCACGACATACATCACTGTTGGCTGCAGAGCTTCAGCGTACTAATGAAGATTGTAGCTGGTGTTAACGAAGTTAAGTGAATTGTGCTGAAATTAAGTCAACAAGGGCCGGAACCTCTGCCCAACAATTAACTGGTTAGGCAGATACAATCTTATCAAATGCTTAAACTATATTGTATACAAGTGATTACACATACAGTTTCATGCTACATACACACCTCACTTAGAAAACTATGAACTTAATTACGAGAGAAGGTGGACAATTAATTAATATACTAAAAAAATTAACACACGTCCTGTCTCATATCAAAAAGATGTTGAATTTACCATGATTACTTTTATGGTGATCAACTAATTTACAAATGTGTCCAACTCCAAGATCTAGCCCACTCTTAAATACAAAGTCTACCTGTAATAAAATTCGTTGGCATATTTGTTACAATTACAAAAATCTCCATGTTGACGAATATGCCATCTTAAAGTTATCATGCAGAACCTTTGTGTACTTTACACTTAGTTATTTTACCATGAGCCCCACTGCCACTTTATTGACTTCAGATGACTCCGCCTGTAATTGTAGTCCCAATTTTCATTCATCACTAGCAACGCTCTCATGAAAATTAAGTTCTTTCTCGTTCATCATTGTCATCACATTTTGATTATAAAATCATCAGCATAGTAGCCTCTTCCTTAATCTTCCTGAAAAGTAAACAACTCATAGCAGGTACTACATATATTAGTTACTTGAACTCACTATCCTAGCCTTGTTGAGTGTGTGTGGAACTTGAAGCATTTTTTCGGCATACTTCTATTCACACAACATGCGAACAACATACATGGAAATAGATGTCTTAGAATTTCAAACCACATCCTATATCCTATATCTTATATATACCTAAATAGTTGATACCCACTAACTCCAATTCTCTCAGTATGCAACTATGCCACCTCATCATGTCACATGCAGGATAAAGTACTTATATTAACATGCACTATGCATGTTCCTCCTATTCAATTTCTACTAACTTGAATTCTCTAAACATGCATATATGCCACCTCACCATGCCACCATGCAAGGGAAAACATACATATCAACATGCACTATGCATGCTATTGATATCAAAAATATATTCTATAACTATAGAATAATCAAATGCAATAATATTTATATTTTGGTTTAAGTGCACATATTGTTAGGCTAAATACTAATGTTTCATACAACGAATTCGCATTGAAATAATTGCAACACCTATACTGCAAAGCGCAAGTCATAAGAGAATGTTTAATGATGTACTCCCCCCCGTCCACGAATAAGTGTATGCATAGAAATTTTACGATAGATCATGGAGGGGAGTAAAAATGCATTGGAAAGGTGCAAGCCACTATCTCTCTCCTATTTAATTACCCACCCCAATGAGCTAGGTGCATGTAGAAAGTGAGAAGACTATGTGTTGAATATTATTGGTCTTGATTACCGTGTGATGAGAGAGAAACATTTTTTATACTTTAAAAGTACATTGGGAAGATAGAATTACACCCTTTTGTGGACAAATTTTGAATGCCAAACATACATTTATTTATGGACAGAGGTAGTAATCAGCTACTGGCTATAGACAGATGCCATCTCACTTAAAGCCTTCATGAAAAATACTCATATAATAGGTTGGCTCTTAGATTGGCTATTATGTTGGCTCTAAACATTCAATATTTGCTAAGCATTGTATATGGTTGGAATTTAGTTGCATGCATACTGCTTTTTCTCGATCCCTTTGCTATAGCCACTCTGTAGAATATGGCTGGTCATAGTGGGAAGTAACATAGACTAGTAACATGAATATGTTATTAGTCTATGTAACTAACTTCATAGTGGGTAGTAACATATGTGTGGTATCATGCAAGCATTCATTTATTTAGATGTAGACTCATGTTTCCTTGGGGTGCGTTATGTTATGATAACATATTATGTTACAAAAAACATCCCTCTCCTCATTAAATACTTACCACATAAGAAAATTTATCTGAGGATACGTTGTGTTACTAGCTAAGTTACTCCCACTATGACCAGCCTAAGAGCCCGCTCCACTCTCTCTCCTCTCTTCTCACTCCTTCAAGTAGGAGTTTAATGACATGGCAAGTCCTATAGTCTGCTAACTAGGTCTCATTATAGCAAGTACAAAAATGGGATATTAGCCCGCATACATGTCATTTTTGCCTAAGTGGAGGAGAGAGACAAGCAAGAAGGGAGGGAGTGGGCTCTAAGAGTAAGTACAGTAGTGGGCTATAAGTCCGTTTACATGGCATTTTCTGCCTATGTGGAGGAGAGAGACAAGCAAAAAGGGAGGGAGTGGTCTCTAATGCAATAGCCATCCTCTACACGTGCTCCTAGGTAAAATGAATAAATGAGAGGAAAGAAAAAGAAAGAAAGTAAAAAATTTCACTAACCTTAGAGCCAACCTATTGTATGAGTGAATGATATTGCTAGCAATTGATGGCATGACAATCTTATATAGCAAGCTTTTGGCTATAATATCAACCATGCTCTAATGTAAAAGCCAGTCTCTGCACGTGCTCCTAGGTAGGATGAGTAAATGAGAGGAAAGAGAGGAAGAAAGTGAAAAATTCACTAGCCTAACAACCAACTTTATAGCCAACCCTATTGCCTGAGTGAGCGATATTGTTAGCTCTTGATGTCATGACAATCTTATATAGCCACCTGTTTGGCTATATTATTTACCGTGCTCTTAGACTTGCTCTAATCTCTACTATGCATATAACAACGGACCCGGGAACCAAGTAAGGGAGAGGCCGGGTTGCATTCATTGCATGGAGTGTGCTTTGGGCTTTGTGCCAACAGCTGGTTCTCTAATTAGAGCATCTACAGTTGGGCACCCCAAACCCCCTTCATAAACCCGGGCAGACGCCCCGGGCACTGGCTGGTCAAAAAAAACACGACTCAGATGGGCGCCTCAAACCAGTCTCGAAAGCCCCGGGCTGACCGACACCCCTCATATGCATCCAAAATATGGGGCGGTATGGGGAGGCCCGAGCACGTCTGCCACATTGAAGACGACCCACGCTGGCCCACCCGACCCCACATATATACGTCCCCATTTGCTCCCCAGACTAAATCCTAGCCACTTCACTTCAGTCCCCTCCCCTCTACTTCCACCACCCAAGCTCTCGTTCGGCGATCTACCGCCTTCTCTGGTATGGCGGACATCGGATCTGTCGACTGAGGTGTCGCCCCATGCGAATTGGGGGAGGCAATGGCCATCCACATTGCACTTTGTCCGTCGCGCGTCCATTGCGTCGGCGCATCAGGCACTCGAATCCTAGGCTAGACCATTGCGGTCCTCCCGGGAGCCTTCCAATATCCCTTTCACCATCATTGGTCCGCCGGAGTATGGCTGCTACTAGGACCGGTGTGACCGCCATGGGAAGGAGAGGATGGAGGTGGCCGAGGCCTGCCTCACTGCCGACATGGTGGCGACGGTGGCGGCTGGTGCGGCGGCGCGGGCTGCCACAAAGGAGGAAGCCATCCTCGCCCTCATTGTAAAGAAGCGGCAACGGAGAAAAACACGAGCCCTTGCCCGAGAGCAGAATCGGGTTGTCAGTGCCCGGATGGACTGTCCCCCAAGGAGGAGAAGGAGGACAATGACGGGTCGGACAACTCCGGCGATGAGCAGATCCGGCTCAATCCATACTGCGTTTTCGACCGCTACTTCTGCGATAAGGATGACAAGGGCGCCGGGAAGGGCAAGGGCAGCCATTGATGATCTTCTCCATAGCGATTATGTAGGTTAAACATGCAAAAAATTTGTAGTCTGATGGCATGTCCTGATATAGTAGCTGGAAGATGTGTGTAAATCATCGTTTACATAGTTGCATAACTTTGTATGGATTTGAGGTATGCTAATTGAGGTGTCCGGTTGTGAGAAGGGAAATTTGAGATGTGACCGGTCAGTGCATGCGAACGCGTCCGGACGTGTCCACAAGCGTTTGATGGGCCAGATTTGCCAAGTCCGATTGTAGATGCTCTTAAAGTCTTCTCGGTCTCTTAGTTTGCATACACATGTGTATATGTTTACTTCCTACAAATTTAATCTCAACCACACGGTTTATTGTAATCCTTTCATTTCTGTATACAAGACGGAAGACCACTTCATATTTTTATCTTTTAACTTTGATTATTGATTTTATCAACAAAAAGTGAGTTATATGCCACAAAAGGTATGTCATCAGATACACATTTCAAAAAACTTTTCCATGATGTATTTTTGACGACTTACAACCCATATTTCATTGATCAAAATTATCAGTCAAAGTTTGACATAAAAATCGAAATGGCCTTGTATACAGAAATGGAGGGAGTATTCAGATCCAACCGACACAAACTTTTGGAACATGGTTCCACGCGCATCAATTATTGTTAGCGAACGTGTGTTCATGTGTGTGTGTGCGCATAGATAGTGTTCCTAGTGGTGTAGTGGTGTACGTTGTAACGTTATCTAGGACCTAGTCTTTAGGCTTGTTATGTGTGAGTTAGTTGAGCTTCTGTACTTACATGTACGTGTAATCACTCATCAACGAATGGAAAGTGTTGCACAAACTGTCTCTCCTATCCTTGCTCTGGTTCTAACATGGTATCACCCATCTAGATCCAAAACTTCCGCTGCTCCAGTTCCCACCCCTCCCTGTGACCATGAGCTCCTCCTCCCACTCTTCCTCCGGCGGCTCCGACGAGGACGAGGACCTCGGCCTGCCCGTTGCAACTCACACCCCTCCCCACCCCCCAAACAATTCTGATTTGTTTTATGCGTGAGTAATTTGGAGGTCCGATTTTGTTTTCTTCGTTAAGAATATCACGAGTGTCATGACTTAACATGGTTTCTCTCTGAGTGCTTCCAGTTACTAGATATAGAAGATTGCGATGGAGAATCTTATTGCGATGGAAGAGAAGCTTGTAAAAAACTTCTCGAATAAAAAGCTTTGATTAATGAGCACATTTGTGCCACAATACTGAAAGTGACAGTTACAATACCACGTGAATTTTGCATTCAGTGTTCCTGTGTGTCTCCAGTTTTATACACGTGTACCATTTAGGGGCCTCTCCTATTTTAATTCTTATATAAAGCCAACCAGTTCACAAGGCATGCATCACCAACCTTAACATTATAGAGAAGTGATCAGCTGAGCTCGAACGTTCTCCGGCAATGGCAGCCTCCGTCGAGACTCACCGTCGCCCACACCCGCCTGCGATGAGCGACAACCAGCGCAGCCACCGGTTTCACCACCCCACCGTCTGGGGGGACTTCTTCCTTGGTTTCAGGCCATTCACTCCGACGCAGGTGAACTAAATTTAATTAGCACGCAGACACCAGTGTTGTACTTTCCTTGGTTTCAGGCTACTAGGTTGGATGAACTAGTAGTACTTCTGTTGCACAACTCTTAATAGATGTCGTTTTACAATATGTAGAAGTTAAACAACTTAAGGTCAATATATCATGAAGTATGTTTTTGTTGAAACATATTTTCATGCAAAATGGACTGTCGAAGCATAACCTCGGACACAAAGTGAGTACTAATGTTACATCTCTTGCAGTGCCTTTCCATGAAAAACAAGGCTGATGTAATGAAAGAAGAGCTGAGGGCGACGATAGTAGATTCAGGTTCTGCTGATCTGCCTCGGAAGCTTGAGCTTGTCGATACTTTACAGCAGCTTGGTTTGGACTACCACTATGGGAAGGAGATCAATGACTTGCTGTGTGGGATTCATGATACCGGCGATGAAGACCGTGATCTTCACACGGCGGCTCTTCGGTTTTATTTGCTCAGGAAACAGGGATTCAATGTTTCGCCAGGTATAAAAAACATAATTAGAATCTCAAAGACCTGAGTACTTGGTGAAATTTTCTAAAAACATTTGTCCTAATAGAACTATGTACTATACATGACAACGCCGCAGATGTATTCCTAAAGTTCATAGATGCCGAAGGAAAGATTACCTGCAACGACACAAGAAGCCTCTTGGGCATGTACAACGCTGCCCATGTTCGAACCCATGGTGAAGAAACACTCAGCAGCGTGATCGCTTACACAAAAGACCATCTCCTCCGTGTCGTGGAGCAACAAACAATTTCACCACCTATATTACTCGAGGAGGTGCGGCGTACGCTGGAAACGCCTCTTTTCAGGAGGCCTCGAAGAGTTGAAGCGCGACACTTCATCTCAGTTTATGAGAGAATGAGTACAAGGAATGAGGCCATTTTGGAGCTTGCAAAGCTGGATTTCAGTATTCTTCAGGCTCTGTACTGTGAGGAGCTGAGGGCTCTTACTCTGTAAGTGACTCTCTATATGATGAAATCTGCTAGTATATTGGCAAAATTTACCCTCTATCCGTCGGTGCAATTTATATTCCGCCACTAAACTCTAATGCCAGACACAGCCCTATGCCCTTAATTCTTCAATTGGTTTTCATATCATCCCTCGTACCATTACAATACGAGTTCTTGGTTTGTTTGCAGGTGGTGGAAAGGACTGCAACTACAAGACCATTTGAGCTTCGCACGAGACAGGATGGTGGAGATGCACTTTTGGATGTTAGGAGTTTTATTTGAGCCACAATATTCATACGGACGAATCGTACTCACAAAGTTCTTTACATTTATATCGATATTCGATGACATTTACGACAGCTACAGCACCATAGAAGAAAGCAGGCTCCTCACCATGGCAATGGAAAGGTCTCTATATATCTATGTGAGCTAGGGATGGTTTAACGACCAATTAATGTGTTGCTTGATACTAATTCTGGAACAACTCTCTATTGTTTTTAGGTGGGATGAACAAGCCGCCGAACACCTCCCAGGTTACATGAAGTTCTTCTATAGCAAAGTACTTGCTACGATGAAGGTCATTGAAAACGATTTGGATAGTCAAGGAAACAAGCATGCAGACTATGTAAAAAAGCTAGTAAGTTGATGT
This sequence comes from Aegilops speltoides, assembly GCA_021437245.1. Classification (NCBI taxonomy): domain Eukaryota; kingdom Viridiplantae; phylum Streptophyta; class Magnoliopsida; order Poales; family Poaceae; genus Aegilops; species Aegilops speltoides. Next base: position 9,214,602 of record CM038145.1, read on the forward strand.
CTCATGAACATGCTTAATTCAAGAAAATAAACCGATAAATACACGCATAGGATCATTATGTATGGACACAACTAGCACTATTGCGCGAAGCCTCTGAATCGCATGCAGGAATTGATGCAGAGCCACTTGAGGCTTGCACAAGTAGATAAAAGTGATGAAACCATCAAGCCTCTTTGTAAATTTGAAATATTTTAACTCATAAGCAGTGTACTCAATATATGGCTCATCTTAACTGTTGGCTTTGTTTCACGAGACTTAAAAAACTGAGATCATGATATTTGCCGTCTTAAAAGTTAACACCTATACTTACGAAGCTTCTGTTTCGTTTATGTTCGCTCGTTAAAAAATCTGCTGTGTGAAAGAAATATGTGTATATATGTAGACAATCAACTTCCCAGTGAAAAATAAATATATCATTGTACTTATGCAGCTAATCGATGCTACGAAATGCTACTACAATGAGGTGAAATGGCGTGAGGAAAGCGACACGCCAGTTACTGTTGAGGAGCACCTGCGATTCTCGGTGCCTAGCTCTTGCTGCATGCATGTTGCATGCCTTGCATTCGTTGTCATAGGAGCGAGCGGAGATGCCATCGAGTGGGGCATGACCTATCCTAAAATCATGCGAGCTTCTTGTGTCATCGGCCGTGTCATCAACGATGTGGCTTCACACGAGGTTACATACTTACAACTGTAAATACATGTCATGTTTTATTTATTTGTAGTTTTTGGTTCATGGATAAGTTTGGGATCCTTCTAGTTTTGTAGCTTGTCGCTTTTATTTGGCAGTGAATATAATCCAAAAGAATAATAAATCCTAGTTGTGTGCATCATCATATCTATGCCAATTAAAAGCCAATTAAGTAAACTGATGTAATCCCTCCATTCTGAAATAGCCTTTCTGTAAACTAATACAGGACGTTTTAGAGACTTGTGTATCTAAGACTCTAAAAATGAATATACATATATTGTTGTAAATTATAAACTTACTGAACTTCAAAATGTTTTACATGGTAAATCTAGCGATATTATTGTAGTTAAAAAATGTCAAATAAGACAGTCCCCTCAGAGAAGTTTGGGAAAATATTTTCTAGAACACCATCTATTTTGGAATGGGGATAATAGTTAACTGGTCATACAAACCAGTTGCCATACAATATAAGTTAACTAATGGAAAAGTTATTTAACTAGAAAAGGACACCCTGGTTTCTGCATCAATTGATGCATTGCTGCACGTAGCCATATTAACAGAAGGCGTGAGCACTTTATTAACATGACCCTCTTTATCCCTTTTAAATCAGCGAGAACAAGAACAGTGCTCTGGCGAGAGGTCTGTGATGTCAACGGTGGAAGCATGCATGGAGGAGAACAACTACACTGCAAAGGAAGATGCATACAAAAAGCTCAGGGAGCTCATAGAGGAGTCATGGATGGATATCAGTGAGGAGCTCCTCAAGCCAGCTGCCGTGCGGCCGGCAGTGCCGCTCCTCGAGGCAGTGGTGAATTCGACACGGATGTTGGACTTCTTGTACAAGGATCAAGACGCATACACCGATCCACGAGCTCTCAAAGTGGTAGTAGATTCTATATATGTAAATCCTATATAGAGAAAAGTACTCAAATTTGTATATGCAAATAATCATGCTATGAGAAGCCATGTAACACACCATTCATGTATCATGCAATGTATCTACGAGAAAACTATGAGAAAAAAAATGTACTATGCGCAAGCCGAATGATAATCAAGTCTTTCAATCAACTGGTTTAGCAAGTAGTATCTAGACTAAACATGCATCACACCGTCTACTACTTTATATCTGGATCTGGCGAAGCTGGTGCCTGGAAGCTAGCAACATATAGGAGCTGCTCTCGTAGCCTCGTCGAGCTAGTCAGTACCTACAAAGCAAGGGACAGGAAGCAGAAATTGTCCATTGTACTAGGACCACCGTTTGTAGCGTCTTAGTGTTGAACATTTCCTGAGCCAGTTGACCAATTCTCGGTGCTTTACCTTGTATGGTGTCATGACATACTCTTCGACACATATGTTATCAAATGGTTATCCCTAGGTGTTACTTGGTTGACCGAGAAAAAGAAAACCAGTCACCTCCTCCACTATTGGATTCATTTAAGTGCTAGATATGTGATCTCAACGAGAAGTGTCGTAGGGCGTCAAATGTGCCCATACAACAAATCATTCTATGCCACAATAATCCTTACTATTGCAAGTGTTGAAAAATGTGTCACAACACCAGCAACATGAATAATTTATGTGTGCAAATATGACCAACACTGGCAAAGACAAAGAAATGCATTTGCAGCAAGTGAAAATCCTCTGGAAGCATATATAAAAACCCAAATATTTGTGACATGTGTGCAACATTGTCAGGATACTCATGTCTAAACAACAAACATTGTACACACTTGCAACACACTGGAACATCATATAGAACATCGAGAAATCTTGATTTCTATGACCTCTCATTATCAACAATGGAGGCACCACCATTTGCCAATTTGGGCTCGTCGGCCATGAGTTAAGCTCGCCGGAGCTCAGTTGAGCCATATCCGATGACCCTAGTGAAGGAAATATGCCCTAGAGGCAATAATAAAGTTGTTATTTTATATTTCCTTATTCATGATAAATGTTTATTATTCATGCTAGAATTGTATTAACCGGAAACTTGATACATGTGTGAATACATAGACAAAACACGGTGTCCCTAGTATGCCTCTACTAGACTAGCTCGTTGATCAAAGATGGTTAAGTTTCCTAACCATGGACACGAGTTGTCATTCATAAAAGGGATCACATCATTAGTGGAATGATGTGATGGACAAGACATCCGTTAGCTTAGCATAATGATCATTCAGTTTTATTGCTACTGCTTTCTTCGTGTCAAATATATATTCCTCCGACTATGAGATTATGCAACTCCCGTACACCGGAGGAATGCCTTATGTGCTATCAAACGTCACAACGTATCTGGGTGATTATAAAGATGCTCTACAGGTATCTCCGAAGGTATTTGTCGGGTTGGCATAGATCGAGATTAGGATTTGTCACTCCGAGTATTGGAGAGGTACCTCTGGGCCCTCTCGGTAATGCACATCATATGAAGCCTTGCAAGCAATGTGACTAATGAGTTAGTTACGGGATGACGCACTACGAAACGAGTAAAGATACTTGCCGGTAACGAGATTGAACTAGGTATGAAGATACCAACCATCGAATCTCGGGCACGTAACATACTGATGACAAAGGGAATAACGTATGTTGACATTGCGGTTCGACCGATAAAGATCTTCGTAGAATATGTGGGAACCAATATGAGCATCTAGGTTCCGCTATTGGTTCTCCACCGGAGAGGTGTCTCGGTCATGTCTACATAGTTCTCGAACCCGTAGGGTCCGCACGCTTAACGTTCGATGACGATATGTATTATATGAGTTATGTGTTTTGGTGACCGAAGGTTGTTCAGAGTCCTGAATGAGATCACGGACATGACGAGGAGTCTCAAAATGGTTGAGAGGTAAAGATTGATATATTGGAAGGTTATATTCGGACATCAGAATGGTTCGGGAATTTTTCAGAGTACCGAGGGGTTACCGGAACCCCCCTGGAAAGTTAATGGGTCTCATGGGCCATACAGGAGAGGAGGAGGCCGGCCACAGGAGGTGCCCCTCCCCCCCCATGGGAGTACGAATTGGACTAGGGGAGGGGGCGCGGCCCCCCTTTCCTTCTCCCTCTCTCTCCCTTCCCCCTTTTCTCCCTCCGGAAAGGAAGGGGGGGGGGGTCCGAATTGGACTGGGAGTCCTAGTAGGACTCCCCCCTTGGGGGCGCGCCCTAGGCCGGCTCTCTCCCTTTTCCCTCCTTTATATACGGGGGCAGGGCACAATAGTTGTATCTTAGCCATGTGCGGTGCCCCCCTCCACCGTTTACTCCTCCGGTCATATTGTCGTAGTGCTTAGGCGAAGCCCTGCACGGTTCACATCACCAACACCGTCATCACGCGGTCGTGCTGACGAAACTCATCGACTCCTTTGTGCCTCTACTGGATCAAGAGTTCGAGGGACGTCATCGAGCTGAACGTGTGCAGAACTCGAAGGTGCCGTACATTCGGTACTTGATCGGTTGATTCAAGAAGACATTCGACTACATCAACCGCGTTAAGTTAACGCTTCCGCTTTTGGTCTACGAGGGTACGTAGACACACTCTCCCCCTCTCGTTGCTATGCATCTCCTAGATAGATCTTGCGTGATCGTAGGAATTTTTTAAAAATTGCATGCTACGTTTCCCAACACCTAGAACTGTTGTTACTTGATGTTCCAACATCTTTCAGAGCTCATTAGCATGAACTTGAGATCCGCCATGAGGTATTCATCAATTCATGGTATCAGGCCGAAGGAAGAGACGTTGGGGAAGGAGACTGTAGAGGTGGAGATGCTTTCAAGGATGAGGAGTTGGTCAAATATATTATGCGATTGGGTTCCTTCTTCCATGGTGGCCATCCACATATGCTTCACTTCTCCTCGTAGACTTATCGCAGATGACACTAATCATGGGCATGGGGATGCACATGCTGTTCAATTGACCCTTAAAAGTAAAATTTACATTGTTTGAGTCACCTTCACACAATACTAAATTTTTTTGTTATCCATCGATGGTACAACCTTTACCTCTGTCCACCAACATACTTGTCAGCTTTATCACTACTGGCCAAGAGATGCAAGGTAGCAAGATGCTGCAATCCAGCCAACCACTTCCCACAAGATGTTTCTAACGTGGCATTTTTGAACTCTTTAATATGTTTGATTTTTTTGTGTGGCAACACAAGCTATTTCTTTTCAGTCCACAACGAAACTAGCGGCTGCGATGAAACATCTAAGATTTATTTAAATTGTTTGTATATGCTAAATTTAACTTGGTCTACAATGAATGATTTTGATATACTATTTACTTTATTCTAGATGTTAAAAACATATTAAAAATATCAACAATTTAGATTAATTTTTTTTTGCAAGATAAATACTAGACTATTATTCTTGCAAAGCTTAATCCATGCACTTATACATGTGATAGTGATCAAAGTTAAACATTGACACTGAGGTGAGTCCAGACTTTGAACATCCATTTAGCCCGATAAGAGTGCGTATGGCTACCCCTTTATTTAGTGAAAGAATTATTGCACTCCAATTGAGTTTCACACACGAATTTTCACGTCCAAACAATCAGGTTCATTTATGCTTGACTAGTCAATAGATACCCACTGCTAAGGACCACTAGTACAATGATGGTAGTGTGTTAGAGAAAATATGCATCTGCTGCTCACACCGGTTTTAGTAATTCATTTTAAGCAAATACTTTCGTTTTTCTAGGCAATCAATTCTGCCCAAAGAGAATGCATTCGTTTGGTGTGGACTTTCCCATTGTCGCTATAGAACCATCCATGCGAGGCTACCTGAAGAATCTTTTGTGCGCCCACTATGAAATCGATGGGTGCAGCTCAGCTACTAAGTTCATGGAAAATATGTTTTATGTGGCCAACACTTTCTGAAAACAAAACCTAGCTATCTGTTGGCCAAACAAGTTGACGAATGGATAGCTATACATTTGTTAGTTACGACAGACACTGCCACTGTTACAATGGCTTTATTGGCGAAAATGACATACCATTATCGATGCTTGTATCTCATGCTAAAATGCTATCAAATGTGCTTCCGTAAAACCATCTGAAGAGTTCTTCGTCATCAATATTAATCAAAAGATTAGTCCAACGGGTTCTTGGGTAGTCTATTAGGGCATACGTGTGAGAAGATCCGGCTCAAAGTCCATAACTCAGCTAGTCCTCTACCAGTGTTGGGTTAATCTTGTTGATATATTATTTAATCATGCATTAGGTGAGTCATGCACGTAAGAGTTTTGTTTATTTCGTGTAGTTGAGTCAGCGAGTGGAAGCTGCGGCAGTGTGCGCATGTGGAGATGTGATCACTTGTGTACATGCAAGCTTATGGCTGGTTTAGCTAGAAATTAGTGTACACAATTAGCTACTCCCTCCGTTCCTAAATATAAGTCTTTGTACATTTCACTATAAACTACATACGGATGTATATAGATGCATTTTAAGTATGGATTCATTCATTTTGCTCCGTATGTAGTCCACCTAGTGGAATCTCTACAAAGACTTACATTTAGGAACGGAGGGAGTACTTGTGAGGATAAACGGATAAGCATATGTGTGCGCCCAGCGTGAGACTAGCCCTAGGAGTTTGTTAAGATAAGGCGCATGCATGCATGGACTTGAGTTAGTGGATACATGTAGCTGCATGTATCTTGCCGGGTGAGTGGCAGAGTTGTGTGGCCGCATGGCATAGAATAGGTCATGTTTTTTTTTTTTTTTAGAATTCTTTGCATTCAAATCACGAAACAATACAAAATAGTTGACCCTTACAAGCACATTGAAACGCAAACACAAAGGACCATAAACAACTAGAGTACCCTAAGACAACCATAACATAAGAAGATCTCCGGAGCTCTGTGTCATCATCCCTGAATCTTGAGAGAAGACCCCTGCAGCAGAACAATCTGCAACCAGGCGCAAGCAGGTCATCATCTTCAACCATGGAACAATTGCCGCCACGCTGCTTCCTCCTTTCTTGACACCAGTGCTGAGAGGGCATGGACATCAATCCAACACACCCGCAACAGCCGTCGCCATCTTTGGCTTTGAGTACCGCGAAAAATGTCCCTTCCGGAAGAAAGAGAACTCGAGTCATCCGACCGGTCCAGCACCGCGGCCGGGCCATTCGCCCGGGCAAAGCAGAATCTCCCTCCAGCTTCAGCGCAAAGGAAGGAAAAGAACAGCAACAACAAATCATACCGACAAGGAAGAAGAAGGGTCTTCGTCTCCCTGCATCCATCGCCCATCTGAGGACCCAAACGGCCAGTGCCAATGGACCTCCAGTCACCATAGCCCACGACCTCAACGAGATCCGGGGATCCCCCGCCCCGCTGGCTCCTAGACGAAGGCCAAAGCCTCGACTGACCGCGAACGGAGCCCGGAGAAACTTATTCCGACGCGACATCACCGCAACGGCCTCGGCAGCGTCACCCTCAACCCTAACCCTACCACACACACCTAGCGGACAGACCCGAGGTTCCCCCTCCCTCCTGCGGCCGGAGCGGCCGGCGGAGAGAGAGAGGGAACCGGCGGCGCCACCGGCGGCGCGCAGGAAACCCTCAGTCACCTCCTTGATCGCCTCCTGCGATCCTAATTTCCCGGAGCGAAACGGCACCCTTTTTAGCGGCCTCCGAGAATAGGTCATGTTGTTAGTTAGTGCGTGTGTGCATGCTAGGCAATGGGTTAGTGGCTGGGTGTGTTGGCTGTGTGAGAAGGCTAAGCCCATGTAGTTTCAGTTCATGGTGGTGTGAAGAAATACAAGAAAACGGCACAAGTTCTGGGTGGTCTCAAGCCTGCGTGTGTTTCTTCTCCCCTCCTGTGTGTTCACCATCTCCTATCTCTTTGTACGTGCGTCTTTCCTGGAGTAGTCCCAACAACCAGGTGCCTAGGTAGGCAGCTAAGTGATGGTGTCTGCACGGGCGGTAAGTGCATCGAAGTGTTCAGCGACGAAATGTTTTGCTCGGTCGGCGTTCATGCTGACTGTGGCGACGTCGTCCTCTTAGCCCGCGAGTCCATAAAAAATGATGGGGACCACACGCTCTGCTCGTTGCCTTTTCAAGGAGGAGGGTAATGTGATTTTTTTTTTGATAAATGATGAATTTTATTGGCTCAAAATGAAGCATCAATAATATACAAAAACAAAGAGTGCATATCCGGACTTCGCATAGTTAGGATGCACACAACCAACCACAACACACACACACACATACAAAATACACTGGTAAATAGCAAAAGTCATTTAAGACCAAAACTTTGTGTAGGCGAGGAAAAAGGAAAAAAAAAATCCAAAGTAACCAGATCTGTGATCGGCAAGCTACAACAATGACCATATCCGTACCAATCATCTAATCTGAAATCTTGGCTAAATAGAATGTTAGACTACTCATATGAACAAGGTGCACTTCTTTTTTGGAATCTCGTTTTCAAGGAACCTCCAAATTAATTATGCTCGGCATGGGATAATTTGAGAATGGATGATCGACTGGGATGTTCCCAGGTGCACACTAGCAAGGTCAATGTGCATAGGAAAGATCGGTGTTGGGCTGTCCTTTGTGGCCTGGCAGTTAGAAGTACGTCTAGTATATAATGGGATTATGTTCCCACTTCTAGCGTGCTGGTCCACATATGCATCTCTTCTCCTTGTGTAATTTTTGGAGACGAGACTAATCGTGGGTACGAGGATGCATAGGATGTTCGATTAACCTTGAAAATTAACGCCCACCAGATTTTAGTCGCCTTTGGATGGTACTACGAATTCTGTTATCTACCGACTGTACAACCTCCACATATTTATTTTTAAGAAATGGGATTGCCATTAGCGCCTTCCGAGATCAGACGCGAGGAAGGTAAGATGTCCAGACCCCATAGGGCAAACCCAGATAAAAGCAAACACCTTCATCTTGGAAACAAAACCAAACAAGGTCAACGAGAAGTGACTGATGGAGGGAACAATAATGAGGAAGACCGATCACAAATAAAAAGAGTTTCCAGCAATAGAAGGAACGTCCTTTAATAGCAAAGCATGATTTGTTAGGATTCGTACTTTTGACATCGGTACCTTGCAGATCGGTACCTCTAAAAATCGGTACCTTGGAATTGACGCCCCTAGAGACCGGACTCGACGGAGGTAAGATTTGTGTGTCTTTAACTGCTTTATGCCTATTGTAAAGGCATGCCCTTATAGGTGCATGCCTTTGCGCACGTGGATATTGAGTGCATGTCTCAAGGGCTTGAGACATCCTAATTCACTATGGTTAGAAATCTAACCATAGCACTTTGGTAGCCTTCCCCACAAGGGCTGCCTTCTCTCCACCAATATACTTGTAAGCTTTGTCACTAATTTCCAAGAGATATGAGATAGCACGATGCTGCAAGCCAGCCAACCACTTTTCCTCAATGTGTTTCTATTGTCGTATTTTGGAACTCTTTACCATTTGACTTGCTTTTGCAGCAACACATGTTATTTCTTTTTAGCGCGCCTAGCAAAAATTGGCGGTTGCGATGAAAAGTTGAAAATATTTTTATATCATTTTTTACTTGACAACTTTAACTTTTAGTGAAAGAATTAGCGTACTCCAGTTGTGTTTCACACACAAATTTTCACGTCCAAGTCCAAACAATCAGGTTCATTTATATCGATAGATATTTCGATGGCGCTGGCGCTTGGTGGGCTTGCCGGCGCCGGTGTGGGATGGTGTGCGACAAGGTGGTGTACGAGCTTGGGTGAATACCCTGTCTTGGCTTTGTGCGGTGACCAGCGATGGCGACAACCATTGACCTCCCTGGAGGCATCGCTGCTTTGTTGTCGCACCCTTCCTGCACGGATCTGGCCATCCAGCCTCTCCAGGGGAAACCCTTGATCATGTGATCGGACGTTGGCGGCACTTTGGTGTGTCGTTTTCCCTTTTGAGGGCTTCGTCTCCGAGCTCGGCATCGGCAAGCGGCGTTGATGGTTTGTGGCGGCTGTGGCGTCCAAGCTTATGTGGCAACGATGATGCATGGTGAGAGCGATGTCGGCGGCGCGGCAATGGTTGCGGTAGTCGGCTCTTCTCCGGTGTGTCCATGATATTGCCTCGGTTTGTTTGCAGCTATGGAGTCAAAGCATCAGTGGCAGGCCCCTGTGATATATGATGACTGGCTGCAGGTGGCCCTTTCGGTGATCTTGTGTGGCGCCAAACGTGCCTTGTTTTGTCCTTCTGAGTTCTCCGTCAGAGTCGGAGTTGCGATGTCTGGCCTCACGTGACTGAGTTTTGGTGCAGATCTCCATTCAGCTTCATGCGCCAGCTATGGTGTGGGTTGAATCGACGATCGCCTATGGTGTAGTCGGAGTCGCTTGCTCAAAGTTTAGGGATGGCGATGACGCCTCTAAAGGAGTAATGACGATAACGTCTGCGTGTTGTCTCACCGAGTCCCTCTTAGGAGTGGTGTGTGTGTGTGTGTGGGGGGGGTTCTTATGTATGCATGTATGCCGCTCAGCGGTTGTGATGGTTTTCATCCTGTTCTTCTTAATTAACTAGACAATCTAGTTTTCGCTCAGTTTTCTCAAATTAATTGAGCAACTATTTTTTTCTTAATGAATGCAGGAACCTTCATTAAAAGAAAAAAGATACCCACGACTAAGAATCACTAGTACTACGGTGGTGGTGTGCGGTGTGTGCACATTTATGTCGTATTCGGTGTTTCCGAAAAATATGTGTAGGAGTATTATTCACAACTGTTTCATCAAAAGCATTTTGGACATATATTTCCGTTTTTTGGACAATCAATTCTGCATATAGGGAAATGCTTTCGCTTGGTGTCGACGTTCTACCTGAAGAATCTGTGCTATCAAGTGTACTTCGGTGCACACCCCTGAAGATTTCCTCGTCATCAGTATCATACAAAGATTGCTCTATAACCCAGCCTATTACCCCGCAAAAAAAACAGCCTATTAGTGCATACGTGTGTGAGAAGATCTGGTTCAAACTCCATAACCCAGCCTAGTCCTGCCCTAGGAGCGTAGGGCATCTCCAATGCCAACCCATAAACCTCCCGCAACCATCCGAACCGAACTGTTCAGAGCGCGGAAGCCATCCAACGCGGTCATGTATCGATCCTGTATCTCTCGCAAACCGGAGACAAAGGTGGAAGAGGTTTGTGGGAGTACGGACCGTTTCCAAGCCCGTTTCTGATGGCCCTGGCCCACCAAAAACCCCTCACCCCTCCCGCGGGGTTTTTGGTTAGCGCAGCTCCAGAGTGTCAGCGCCCACATTCATGCCCACCCAGAGCAGATGCAATCACTCACTGGCGCCGGCATTGAAGCGACGCGCCGGCCGAGAGAGTGCTGCCATGCCGCTTCCCGGTGCAGGCGACTGCACGTGTTCAAACAACACGACGGCCGCCCGTCCGTCCGTTTGCCGCCCGCATTGATGGCACGCGGTTGCCAAGGCATCTCCTCCGGCGCCACCCATTCGTCCGTCTGCTGCCCACAGGTGCTATATAAACCGCTGCCCCGGTGCCCCGGCAATAGCCACAGTTATCCCTCTCCACACCACTCCCCGCCATGGATCCCTTCAGGGCAAAGCTCTCTGGGACAAGATGAGTCGGTGCAGAAGTTGGCCATGGCCGCAATTGTTGCCGACTGGCAGGCTAGCAGGCAGCCAAAGGACGTGCAAATGGAGGACGCCTCCTCCGATGAGCCAGCGCCACTCTCTTCTTCCTCCGCGGCACCCTCCTCTTCCTCCGGGGCACCCTCACCGGTGCATTGCACCCTGACCATCGGCGTGGACCGTGCCCATTAAATGGACATGGCGCAAGAAGAGCGGGAGGAGCAGTTCCGGGAGGCGCAGGTCGACGCCAACTACAACCACAACCTCCTTCGGGAGTATCTGTAGGTGGAGGAGCAGGTCGTCGCTGGCAGGGCGGTCGCGCCGGACGTGGACCTGGCGGAGCAGGAGGCGCTGCTCGAGTCCTACCGCTCCGCCCGCGAGATCCGCCTCGCCCGCTGGCGGTATCGGCAGCGGGGGGCGGAGGTGGCGGCTGCCGTCAAGGAGCGGGAGGACGACACGGGTGAGGCATTGTTCGGCGACACCGACGACGAGGAGGCCGCGCCCCGGCGCCACGACCACGAAGAAGCCGGCACGCCCACGGGCGCCGCCGACAGCGAGGAAGAGTAGTGCACGGTAGTTCGCTGCCGCTCGGATCCCAAGAAGGCAACCGCTCTTCCCCTCCCGTCGACGCCAAGCTTAGTGGGCTCAGCATCGACAAACAATTAGTCACTTGGCGGCGACGTCGAGGCGAACAGCTTAACTTATCGGGGCTCCGGAGGCGGAGGTCACGGAGGCGGAGCTGAAAAAGCGAAGCTTCCGTTCTCTTGGTTTATGTCCGAAGACGGGACCAGACGCTAGTGATCACTACAAGAGATCGGACCTACTATGATGAGCTAAAAAATGTCACGTAATAGCTAAAAACGTCACAAAATACTCACGTGCGACATTTTTCAGGCGCCACGAGCATCGTCACGGAATCCCCGTCACAGATTATTCCTAGTGACGCAGCGCGCAAAATACGTCACCGGATATGGGACCTTCGGTGACGAGGCTGTCGTCACAAGATTATTGACGGGCTAATGCGCAGTGGGTTTCCAAATGGGCCAAGCCAAATAATTTAGCGATTTTTCTATTTTTGGATCTAATTGTTTGGTGGGCCATAGCCAATTTGCAACCCATTAGTTGTTGATCGAGCCCACCTCTTTATGGAGAGGTCGCCATTTTCTGCTAGCCTTTTCAAGAATTATATTATTTATAGTTTTTCCTCTCATATTAGTTTGGCCTGGTCCGATTCAAAACCAATTGGGCTTGTTGTGTTTTTAAGACCATCTTTTCATTGACCAATTTCCACATCACATTACAAGCTAACTTGTCTCGAAATAACGTGTACACTAAACACTTACATGCACCATCCAACATAACCCAAGCTACATAATCGTTTGATACAACATATTTTTTAAACATTTGGAGGACATCAATATAGACCTTCTTGTTGTGAGTCTTAGCTCCCACCTTAATCAAAACTTGAAACCTTGTTGGATGCCTCTTCTCGTGACCTCATGAAGGCAGCTAGAGTTGTTTTGATCCTCCTTTGTCCATATCAACTTCTTGAAAGATGACTTACGAATCAACCTATTAGAAACAAAGACATAAATACATCAGCATGAATGAGTTAGAAAAAACCATCGACCATTGCAACAAAGAACAACATGAAAGTTATAACTCGGAGCTCTAGGTTGGAATCTTAACAAAAAAAGACATGATAGTACTTGTCCAATAAGTGATATGAACAAAACTAAACATGTCGTATTTGTGAGTAACAAAGGTCATCTGAAATATTAAATTGGAATTAAAATGGTGCAGAAAACCAAAATATTCGACAAAGCTACTAAGGAAGAAACCTTGAAGCAGCTAGAATAGTGAAGAAAGCATGACAAAGTTTCGCAGAGCTTCGTTGTTGTCCTTGGCACACATTTGATCAATAAGATACTTCCATTTGAAAATAAATTACTAACAATTGTGCGATGATCGCAGGCCGAATAAAAAGCTCGTCTAGGCTTTGATCTTTAGTTGTAGTATCTGCTTGCTTGGACATTAATCTGCATTAACATATAGTCAGTATCACTTCTAATTGCGACAAACGAGTGCAGGGAATTAGTTCTCCATTAGAAATTTACCAAAATCATGTTGAATCGCTCATAAAACTCCAACGGAAGTTCTACAACAAAAAATCACTTGCAAATCTATTCACACACCCTCAAACCGAGTTGCCATGTGCTCAGAACTACAAAATAACATAACAATACCGGGGGAGCATCGGCATAATGAAAATATTTTATTGCAGCTCACAATTTCATTACTAACCCATGTCACATGTACTAGTTAGATTCTAATAATAATTTCTCTAAAAGATAAATCAGAGCAGGTACAATTCAGTTTACATTTTTCAGCTTAATGACACGTATAAACTAGTTCCATGAGTTCAAGATTACTGGCACAAACAAGGGCTATCTGACCTAGCAAATACTGGGGGTGTACTATACAAACATCTCACGATTGACCAATAAGAAATCACTAACAAGGAAGAATAGAACAAAACTAACATTTAAAGTACACCATTTTTTATAGCTATACAAACAAAATATTTACACATGTAAACACTTTTCTAAAAGGACATAATCCTTTTCATTACAAGCACTTCTTTAACAGCGTGGACAATTTTTGGAAGTACCTAAACCTTTTCAAAATTGTTCATCATGTGCTATTTTTTTGATGTATATCTATAAACTGGTCATTGAGTAGTTAAAAAATGTTCAACATTTCTTCCAAAGTGTTCATCATGTAGTTCATGGTGTATTCAAAAAATGTTCATCATGTTCATCATATAAATTAAAAAAATGTTCATCGTGTTCATAGTGTATTTAATTACTAGATACTCTCTTTAATTGTATGAATTCTTTTGGAGAATACTGAACGGTTTTATTGCAAGATCATTATTTGTTTATTTCCAATATGAACATTCTTTTTGAAATACATGATGAATTTTTTTGTACACAATAAACATTTTTTATACGTGATGAACTTTTTCTAACATCTTATAAACAATATGTACTAATACTTTTTTTAATTCCTGTGTTAATAAAAACAATAAATTTTGATAATATGAAAAAAAGGAATATCCAATTGGAATTTTCTAGTCCATCCTTAGCACGCAAGTGCACATGCGCAACGAGGTTGAGCGGGAGGAGGGTTGTCGACCAGTAATTCATGATTTTTTTTATTTTTTCATCGTTTTTATAAAATAAAAGGTCATGAAGCTTTTCATAGAGTTATGAAGATTTTGTAAAAATCATGTATTTATTAAAATTAGTTTTTGGTTTTATTTTAGAAAAATCATTATATTTTCCCAAATTTGTGGACATTTTTTAATTTCATGAGCATTTCGCTATATCTGCTAACTCTTTTAAATTCATGAATTTTTAATTGGACTCCGTGAC